>JANUYF010000005.1:134545908-135025908 GCA_026167975.1 Phrynosoma blainvillii | reverse complement strand
TCATGCTATGGAGGGCATTTTGGAAACTTCTGGACGTAAGGCTGAATTGTAAAGGCACATCCTAGGAAAGGAGGACAGGTCTGGTCAGCCTGCAGAGGCAACACTTTCTTCATGCTATGGAGGACATGCAGTGGAGGACATACATTTGGGAATTCCTCCTGGACAGAAGGTTGCAGTGTAAGGACATGTCCTGGAAAAGGAGGACCTGAAGTCTGGTCACCCTGCAGAGGCAACATTTTCTCCATGCTATGGAGGACAACTCAGTCATCCTATGGAGGGCATTTTGGAACCTTCTGGACAGAAGATTGCAATGTAAGGACATGTCCTGGAAAAGGAGGACCTCAAGTCTGAACTTTCTGCAGAGGCACCACTTTCCTTCTAGGGATCCTGGGCTCCCATACCCAAGCCACTCATTTTCCTCCTGCTCTTGGCACGGATGTCTTTAAATCTGATGAGATCTAGTGGCTTTCCTTTTTAATTCTATGGCTGGCACACACACACACACACGCAGAGCCCTCCTCCAGTTTTGCTGAGTCCCTGCAAGGAACTCTTTCTCACCCACCTTTTGGGGAAGGAAGGAAGGAAGGAAGGAAGGAAGGAAGAAGGAAGGAAGAAGGAAGGAAGGAAGGAAGGTCCTTCTCGGAGCCGCCGGTTGGCTGCTAAATTTGGAGCGGGACAAGCAAGGCGGGGGCTACCGCCTGCTCCCTTGGAGGATCATTTCCAAGCTGGTGGTGGAAGGAGAGGGATCCAGCCAGAGAGAAGGAGATCCTCGATCCCCTGGAAATAAGAGGCGCAGCCAGCAAAGCCCCCTTTGCCTATTGAGCATCTCTCAGGGTCGCTGCTGCTGCTGCTGCTGCTTTTCCCCAAGTCTTGAGACTATATATATATATATATATATATATATACCTCTCTCTCCGTCTGGGCGCCGTGGAAGAGGATCAGACCCCCAGCTCCCTCCCCGGTGGGCACCTGGACTTCGCCCCTTCGGCCATGGCTCGCCCGGCGGCGCAGAGCAGCCCCGCTCCCAGCCCGATGCTCTCCTCGCCTCCCGTGGGACTGGCCAGCCCCAGTTCGGCCATGGTCAGCCTCAAGAATCTCCTCCAAGGACCCTCGGTCAAGAGTCCCGAGCGACGAGCCGCCAAGGACCACCTGGGCGCAGGTGAGTGACCCCCAGCAGCCCTCAGACCACCCTCGCCCCCCCCACCTCCCTCCATCCCTCGGGCTGATATCACACTTGCCTGTCCACACGGATCCAGTGTGCATCAGATTCGCTTCATCCGGCTCCATTTGTCTCTTCTGAAGCACTGTAGATCTATCTAGCTATCTAGCTATCTATCTACGGTATCTATCTATCCTCTCTCTCTCTCTTTCATCTATCTTATCTGTCTGTCTGCCACCTTTTTCTCTGATCTATCTATCTATCTATCTTTCTATCTCCTCTTTCTGTGTGTCATCTATCTCTATATATATTATCTATTCTATATCTATCACCTCTCTCTCTCTCTCTCTCTCTCTCTCTCTCTTGGTCATCTGTCTGTCTGTCTGTCTGTCTGTCTATCCTCTCTTTCATCTATCTATCTATCTATCTATCTGTCTGTCTATCTATCATCTATCTATCTATCACCTCTCTCTCTGATCTATCTCCTCTTTCTGTGTGTCATCTCTCTCTCTCTCTCTCTCTCTCTCTCTCTCTCTCTCTCGTCATCTATCTATCCATCTGTCTTCTCTCTTCCTCTTATCTATCACCTCTCTCAGTCATCTATCTATCTATCTATCTATCTATCTAATCTCTCTCTTTCTCTCTCTGTCATCTATCTACTCCTCTCTCTCTCTATAGTCATCTATCTATCCATCTACTCTCTTTCTCTTATCTATCTATCCATCTATCACACACACACTCTCAGTTATCTATCTATCTATCTATCTATCTTCTCTCTCTCTCTCTAGTCATCTATCTATACATCTATCTTCTCTCTTTATCTTATCCTATCTATCTATCTATCATCTCTCTCTCAGTCATCTATCTATCTGTCTATTTATCTATCTACTCTCTCTCTCTCTCTAATTTCATTCTAATATATCTGTGTATCATCTATCTATCTATCTATCTATCTATCTATCTATCTTCTACCATCGTGTTTGCTCTTGGAATAACAATGTTGCTTTTAGTCCCATTTTACAATTGGGGTGCTTGTCAAGCACAGGTGCACTATTAGTTCTCTTTGGGTCCAAACTTCATCTCTCCCCCAGCCCCACCGCACTTTGCGTTCCCTATTAAGGGTCCAGTCCTCTGTTTCCTGCTTAAATATCTCTGTCTGATCATCCCATCAATGTCCTATCTTTAATTTAAGTCAGCAAAGACTCTTGGGGTACTTTCAAAGACAGACAATTGTAGCAAAATGACAGCTCTAGGGACCTGGATCAGTTTATCCAGTGCATATAATGTGTGGTGTACATGCAGAGCATAGTTTGGGCAAGTTACTTTGTGTGTGTTGGGGGGGGGGGGGGATCCAGCTCTAGGATTCCCCTGCCATTGTGGTTGGCAGGATTCTGGCTGGGGGATTCTGGGATTGCGTTTCCAAAAAATACAACTTTCCCAAGCTCTGCATAACTACAGTACTTCTCTACTCCCAGCCTCATCTCTCATCCCCATACAACCCATAGTTTTTGATCACCTTCTTCAGGTGGCAGCTTCCATGCCATCCTAGGCCTGTATTTGTCATACCTGTGGTTCCCCTCTGGCATGTGCACCGGCCCATTCCTCTGTTTGTCCCATCCTGAGCACTTTCTGCTTCTTTCTATGTGTCATGCAAACACCTTCCTCCACCAAAAACGGAGTAACTTGCTTTTTTAACATGAAAAACCACAAAATCTGTGGCCTGCATGCAAAGGCCTGTTTTGGGGGGCATGGTGGAGATGGCACCTTCTTGCTAATGAGATGCAATGTGTTTCTGCACTCCCATCCTGTCGCACCTCCAGTTCCATCCAGATGGCCTGCAGAATCTGAACAGTCAGCTTTGCTTTCATATTTGCCTTCTTCCATCTGGGTTTTGGGACTGGAGGTGGTGTGTGGGGGGGGGGAGAGGGAGGAGGAGAGCTTAAAGGGAGTGTTTCTTCCCACGCAGTGTCCCCATTTCAACTGGACTGTTGAAATTAATGTGATGTTTCCTCTTTAATTCTATCGCCAGCCCTTTGAATCCCTACACAGTCCCCCTCCCAACATATTTTGGCTTAACTGGAAAACCTAAAGGAATTCTTTGCAAGAAATACCTCTTGGGCAGAGGTTCTCTTTTTTGGACTACAACTCCCAGAGTCTCCAGGAGCCATGCTGGCTGGGGAGATCTGGGTGTTGCAGTCACCCCAATAACTATACTGAGCTCTTCCCCTGGCCTTAGAGACCATCGACTTTATGTATAAATGCACAGATCCCTGTTCTTTTCTGGAAAGGATCTCACAAAAGATTTGGAAGCGTGTGTTGTAGCAAGGAGATGGGGAATGAAGTATGTTTTCACAGGAAGGAACCAAGGACTTAGATCAGGGGTAGGCAGCCTAAGGCCCGGGGGCCGGATGTGGCCCCCCGAGGCCTTTGGACCGGCCCCAGGCCAGTCCTGCCGCCGCCACCCACCACCCACCATGATGATATTGATTATTGTTGTTATCACTTGTTCTTGAGGCTTTCTTGGCAAAATCTCCACAGGGGTTTTGCCATGGCTTTTCTGGGGCTGAGAGAGTGTGCATGCATATATTTTTTAATTTTTTCTTTAAATTTTATTTATTTATTTATTTATTTATGGTGCTTCGGCCCCCCAATTGTCTGAGGGACAGCAACCCGGCCCCCGGCTCAAAAAGGTTGCCTACCCCTGACTTAGATGGAATAGGATCCATTAGGAGGAATCAGACAGAACCTCTGAGTTATCATGAAGACAAGAGGACTCTTACCCCACCACTAGTGTTGTCTAGACGTTTGGACAACATGGCTGGGGATGATGGGAGCTGTGGTCCATCTCCTCTGGCCCTGGGCACAGGATTGGGGAAAGTTTAGGTTCAGGGCAAGTTTGGGAGCCAGGACCCCTGAAGATCAGAGGAAAAGTGGTGTTCCAAAGGAAAGCAAACGTCAGCCTACTCCATCTCCCTTAAATCTTTCAAAATGTGGGGTGTTGTGGTATGTTGCTGCTCTGCTGTTATTAATTTTGAAATTTAGCTTTTTAAGACATTGTTTTGGCATGTGTGTGAGTACCTTGCAATGTCCATCGATAGGAGTTTTGGATAGGGGTTTCCTCCTACAAAATAATAATAATAATAATGATGAAGAAAAGGAATAGGTTGGAAAAGTGGGTTTTCTGGATTAAAGAGAGTGATTGACATAGATTGGTTGGCAAGATAGGGATAGGAGGCAGGAAGAAGCGCTGCCCAGGACTCTGGGGGTTCCTTAGACTGCTGCCACACTGCAGAATCAGTGCAGTTTGATACCACTTGGTAGAGTGGTGTAGTGGTTTGAGAATTGGACTAAGACTCTGAAGATCAGGGTTCGATTTCCCACTCAATAATAAAAACCCACTGGGTGACCTTGTGCAAGTCACAGTCTCTAAGCTTTGGAGGGTGGCAATGGCAAACCCCCTCTGAAGAAACTTGTCAACAAAACCCTATGATAGGGTTGCCATAAGTCAAAAATGACTTGGAGACACACAATGAACAAACAATGCACTGCCCTGGCTCCATCTTATGGAATGTTAATATTTTTAGTTGGCCACAGAGGACATAGAAGGTTCACCATCTCACAAAGCTACACAGCATTGAGCCATAGCAGTTGTTGTTGTTGTTGTTGTTGTGTGCCTTCAAATCATTTCTTACTTATGGCAAGTCTAAGACAAACCTATCCAATGCAGGTGTAAAACTGCATTCATTCTGCATGTAGAGAAGGGAGGTCGAACAGGAGAGCTAGAATTTTAAAATCCTGGATTTTAAGGCTAAGGGGAGTCAGACAACAGAAGGGAAGATCTGGGAACCCTGGCATCTCTGGCTGCTGGAGAGGTGGCAACTCCATCCTATGGAATATTGGGATTTGTAGTTGGTTGTAGAAGATAGAGAAGGCTCAGTATCCCACAAAGCTACATGGCATTGAGCCACAGCAGTTAAAGCGGTGTCAAACTGCATTCATTCTGCATGTAGAGGAGGGAAGTTGAATAAGTATAGGTGAGACAGGAGAGCTAGGATTTTAAAATCCTGGATTTGGAGGCCAAGGGGAGGCAGGGGAAGATTTGGGAACCCTGGCATCTCTGGCTGCTGGAGAGGTGCCAACTCATCAGGGTTTTCCAGGGTGATCCACCACCAAGCGGCAGTTTCTGTACATGCATGCATACACACACACATACACACACTCTCTTACATCTGCTGGCTGGCTGGCAGCAGTAAATCCCTTAAAGCTGCACACAGCCTGGCCACGGGACACAGCAGGAGGGAGGGAAACGTGCAGGCGGAGTGCTTTGCCCCAGGAAACACTCTCTCTCAAGTCTTTTCGCACGAGCAAGCGGGCAAAGAAGGGCAGGAGGAAAGGCTGGTACAGTCACAGGGGCATTCAGGGTGCCACCCAGGGTCAACGCCTCACCACTGAGGGAAGAAAGGAGTGATAGGAGAAGCCTGGTGAGAAGTACCCAGTGTCCACAAGCTGGCATTGAGTCTCTGGCTGGCACACATCATGGGAGGAGGACACACCGATGCTGATGGTGGGTATTTGGGTACTTTCTGGAGTGATGGATAAGAGGGAGCCTCTTAAGGCTGACTTGGGAAGCCAGGTCAACTTGGGAGGGGAGAAGGAGAGCAACATTGCATTACTTTATTATTATTATTATTATTATTATTATTATTATTGCAAAATTGCATTTTGGCAAGATGGCATGTTTTTGCATATTGCTGGATCTAGCTTCTATATGGAGGTCAACATTTCCATTTTTAATAGCATTTCTCCCCCTGCTTGTTCATGATATGCCTGTCAGGTGGTATGCGCTGAGCAGAGGCTTCTGTTTTGCTCTCTCCACTTGTAAGTGCAAAACATTGTTTGCATGCAAGGAGGGAAGCATAGATGAGCATGAATTTGAACAAGAGCCTAAGTTGCTGTTGCTGTTGTGTGCTTTCAAGTAGTTATGGAGTTATGTAAGGCAAACCTATTCATGGGGTTTTGTTGGCAAGATTTCTTCAGAGAGGGATTGCCATTGGCATCTTCTGAGGCTGAGAGAGTGTGACTTGTCCAAGGTCACCCAGTGGGTTTGCATGGTTGAGTATAACACTGAATTTATTCTCAGTTGGGTGCCCATCTTGGTTACCCAATATCACTGTTTTGCCCTTTAGGTGGATATTACAGCAGGGAATGTCAAGGATTCCTCTTTAAAAGAGAAAGTAAACAGGAATTGAGGTGGGCAGAAGGAACTGCAGGTATATCTGTTCATAATAACTCCAGCCACTGAGAAACTAATTTGAACCTGGTTTTTTTTTTCTGTTTAGTTTTTTGTTTGTTTGTTTGATTGATTTGCCCCTTCGCTTTTGGTCAGGCTCCAATGTGATGTACATCCTAAGTACAGTATCTTTCTTGGAAGTAAGTCCCACCATATCCAATGGGGTTTTTTTAAGCATGCACAGGATTGCAGTTTTGTCCTATTATTCCTAGAATTCTCTACTGTCTCAGGAAGAACGCTTTTAACAGCTTGTCACTCTCCACAGACCCAGTTGTGGTGTTTCTTATTCCTATTTCATAGAAGAGGAAAACTGAGGTGTTAGCTTCTTTGATGGATCTCTAGCAGGGCCAGGATTAGAAGTTATGTCTCCCAACCTCAGATTTATTTGGATGATGTTGGCTGTGAGAGATATCTGACTGAAGTTGACCTTTGAATTTGAGTGGCCAAGGCTGATGTAAGCAGGGCAAGGGTAAAGGAACACTTTGGACTAGGTTTGTGAAGTGTTGATGTGGTAAAGACTTGGTACTAAGAGGCAAAGTTGGGAGTGTTGACAGAATGCCTACACTTTTATTTATGTACAGTACTGTACTGTTCTATACATTTTTCATTATTTCCACTGTATTCTCTCTGTGCTGTTGTTCTTTTCAATTGTTTATACTCATAAATAGTCCCCCTCCCCTGTTATGGTATTTATCTCATAATGCAGCTCTCAGAGTAGGTCTAGCCCATTTTTAAAAAGTTTTTATATTGTTCCCATTATACAGATGGGCAAAACTGAGGCTTAAGAACTTGCCCACAACTGCCCCTATGAGGACAGGATTAGAAACTGCCACTACCTAACAATTTATTCCTTCAAGCCTCACTGACATATTGTCATGGCGCCAATTTTGGCTTGGGGATGAGGGGAGGTGAACTTGGGGAAAAAGGAGGAGGAGGAGAGAATGACCTGGGATAAATCAGCGTGAGACAGTTGTTCAGGTTCAAGAGCTGGGCGCAGGTTTAACCTAGATAATCCACTGGGTGTTTTAGGGTGACTCACCCAGTTTCGGGGCACCAGCCTAGTGATGCCAGAGCCTGTCAGCTGGGTCTTGACTTCTTTCCCATGTGTCTGGGCACAGTCAGGGCTCAGGTATGGTGTGCCACTCCCAGAGCCTCCTGAGCCTCGTGCAAAGGGTTGGGCACCTTCAAGGAGTACCTTGCCCTGTAAATAACACCACTGCCACCAATGCTTAAGAAGCCTAGTCAGCGGGTGGTGAGGGTGGCATCTGGGACTCCTCCTTGGGCACATTGGGAAGAAGGTGAAGCGTCTTGGGTTGGAGTAAAGTTGAAGAACTTTGTGTGGTTTTTTTGTTTGTGAGAGAGGAGTGCTGGAATTATGTGAGAAAATGCCCAAGGAGAGGTGGCTTCATGAAATCCACAAGACCCTTGTGTATGGTCTTGGACTTGAATGCCCTAGTAGAGTGCCCTTCTAGAAACACTTGTTGTTGTTGTTGTTGTTGCTGTTGCTGTTGTTGTTGTGTACCTTGAAGTCATTTCCAGCTTATGGTGATCCTAAGGCGAACCTGTTATGGGATTTTCTTGACAAAATTTGTTCAGTAGGCGGTTGCCATTGTATTTCTCTGAGGCTGACGGCGTATCTCTTGTCCATGGTCACCCAGTGGATTTCCATGGCCAAGCAGGGATTCAAACCCTTGTCTTCACAGTCATAGTCCAACACTGTACACCACATTGGCTCCTTGTAGAAACAGAAAAGTGGTTTAAGTGTGCTGGGCTTTTTGTATCCCCTCAGTAATTTAATCACTGTGATGATGGGGAATCTAATGAGTGATCCTTAAGAAGACTCCGAACTCCTGGATCCTTTGGTACAAGGGCATAACCTGTTCCAGTGGGTTTAGAGCAGAGTTTAGAAAAATGACCCAGCAAGAAGAGAGGGGGGCAAATAGACTTTCAGCATCAATGCTAAAGGTCAGGGTCTTTAACAGTTCTTGGATTCCATACTAGGAAGTTAAGGCAGAGCTTGGGTTTGTTATTTTTGAAGAGTACAGTGGGCCCTTTGGTTCCAGGACCCTCCATGGATGACACAATCTGTGGATGTTCAAGTCCAGTTAAATACAATGGTATAGGAAAATGGTGACCCTTATATAAAATGGCAAAATGAAGACTTGCTTTTTGGAATTTATACATTTTAGAAATAGTTTCAAACTGTGGGTGTTTGCATCCATGGATAAAAAAAAATCTGTATATATAGAGCAGGGGTAGGCAACCTTTTTGAGCCGGGGGCCGGGTTGGTGTCCCTCAGACAAGTGGGGGGCTGAAGCACCAAAAATAAATAAAATAAAATAAAATAAAAATATTTTTTTTAAAAAAATATGCATGCACACTCTCTCAGCCCCAGAAAAGCCATGGCAAAACCCCTGTGGAGATTTTGCCAAGAAAACCCCAAGAACAAGTAATAACAACAATAATCAATATCATCATGGCGGGCGGCGGCGGCAGCGGCAGGACCGGCCTGGGGCCGGTCCAAAGGCCTCAGGGGGCTGCATCCAGCCCCCGTGCCTTAGGTTGCCTACCCCTGATATAGAGGGTTGGCTGTACAACTCCCAGAATCCCCAAATAGGGATTCTGGGCACTGTGATTAAAGAAAAAAAGGCTTTTGAATCATAGAATCATAGAGTTGGAAGAGACCACAAGGGCCATCCAGACTAGTTTTTTTCCAGTGTTGGTTTGGAGGTCAGGATATGAGAATACGAATAGGAAGAGCAGATAGAATCTTCTGGGTATTCCGCATGGTGTGTCTGTATGTGTGTGTGTGAGAGAGAGAGAGAGAGAGAGAAGTTGTTGTTTGCCTTCAAGTCATTTCCAACTCATGATGACCCTAAGGTGAACCTATCACGGGGTTTTCTTGGCGAGATGGATTTCCATTGCCATCTTCTGAGGCTGAGAGATTGTGACTTGCTCAAGGTCACCCAGTGGGTTTCATGGCTGAAGTGAAACCATGGTCTCCAGAGTTGTAGTCCAACACTCAAACCACTATGCTATGTCGGCTCTCATGTGTTAAGGCATGGTAGGAAATTAACATTTTTGGTAGTGAATTTTAGCACAGAGTCTTTTGAATTTTAGCACAGGAGAGATGTGGATTGCATCCGAACAGCACTAAAGGTTGATGTGCACTTTCTCTCTCTCTCTCTCTCTCTCTCACACACACACACACACACACACATGTGCACCCCAGGGTCACCCTGTGGCTGCCATTGCACTGGGGCCAAGGAGTGACGGAGGGTTAAAGGGATTCAAATTCAGGCAGGCAGATGGGCTGAAAGAGCTCCAAGGGAGAGAGAGAGGCAGCGAGTCCAATCAAGTGTGGCCAGGCACAGGGGTCAGCCGGGGTGAGGCAAGCACTCACGTTTTGCTGGTGATCTGCACGCAGGCCGCCAGGACTGGAGAGAGATAGGGATGGGGCCCTCCTGGCAGGTTTTGGCACCAGCATCTCTGCCTCTCTCAGGACACAGTCTCCTGCCTTTCGGAGCTTTCGGCACCATGTATCTGTATAATCCATCCGTGCCTTTTATCGTCCGCCTATCCTTTGATCGGTCCATACATCCGACAACACACATGGGCTTGTGTTGTGCCCATAGGCAGGGACTGTGCAGAACGATGAGTTCATCATTTTAGCAAGAGAGTGTTGTTTGTTTTGAGCCCTCCAGCTATAAGAATGTAAGGAACAAAAAAAATAAATACACGATGGGGCCCAAGGAAACGGGCACGGAAAACCCATGTGCAGTCATGCAGATGTTGGCTGCGGTTCTTATGCCTGCTGGTACTCAGAGATGGGTGGGAGCCCCCCCCCTTCCTTCACTGTCCAAGGCTAGGTTGCCTGGGGTTAGGTCTGTGTCCAGAGGATGGCACGGCATGGACCAACTGGAGAGTGGCAAACATCCGGCCAAGTTTGCCTTTTTCAGTTTGCACTTATGCACCCAGTAAATTCAGACACAACCTAAGAACATTCTTGGTTTTGAACAACCAGTTCCAAGTGGCCTGTTTACCTGAGGTTCAAAAAGCCTGGAGCCTGCAGTGTCTACATCCTCACAACCAGATAAACACACAAAGACTTTACAAGTTGGCAATGTGTAACGCATCAACTTCTAAACCTTTTTTCTCCTGTGGGCAGTGGGGGGGATCCATTGCTTTTCTACTGCAAAACCCCTTACTGCCCAGATGTATGACTAAATGTGTAAAACTCAGAAAGATTCTATTGTCTTTTCAAGGTTTAACCCAGGGGCAGGCAACTTTTTTGAGCGGGGGGCCGGGTTGCTGTCCCTCAGACAATTGGGGGGCCGAAGCAATAAAATAAAATAAAATAAAATAAAATAATATGCATGGACACTCTCTCAGCCCCAGAAAAGCCACGGCAAAACCCCTGTGGAGATTTTGCCAAGAAAACTCCAAGAACAAGTAATAACAACAGTAATCATTATTATCATGGAAACTACTGGAAGGCAGGCCTACAAACAAGCAGGGATGCATGCACACTGTCTCAGCCCCAGAAAAGCCATGATGGCAAAACCCCTGTGGAGATTTTGCCAAGAAAACCCCAATAATAATAATAATAATAATAATAATAATTTTTATTTATAGCCAGAACAAATAATAACAACAATAATCAATATCATCATGCAGGCGGCGGGGGTCGTCGGCCGGTGGCGGCAGCGGCAGGACTGGCCTGGGGCCGGCCCAAAGGCCTCGGGGGCCACATCTGGCCCCCGGGCCATAGGTTGACTACCCCTGGTTTAACCTATCTATCGAATAACATTTTCAAATAATCTGTGTATTTGTTTCATCAGGGTACGCTGGATAATCTCTTTTATTTAGTTAGCATGGAATTGAAGCATAACATGCCTTAGTGGAACAGTGCTAACTGGCACATGCTTTTATATACCACTGGCATCTCTCCAGTAACTTCTGCAACTACACTCTTAACAAGACTTGGAGATGGCTTGTGGCAGGAAAAACTTTGTCACGCAAAAGCACCAGTTGTGTATTTCTTTCTCCTTCATATAATAACATTAGAGAAGTGTAAATGGAAATGAATAGGGCAAGAGGGTTGTCTGGAAAAACAGCAAAAGTTATTATTGAAGTTGAATGTGTTGGAGCGACAGTTCCACTTCTGGAGGGATAGCTGTCATTTTAAGATAGGCCTATATGTTGTGGAATCAGACCCAGCTCTGCATAAAACGTTTTCTTTAGATATGGGTATAAAATATCCTGTGGCTTAAACTTTCAGTTCTGCTTCCCAACTGTAAATAAGTGTAAACATTGTGTCTGAATTTGTGAGCATTGCTTTCCTTTTCCTCATCTCTTTGAGCTGTTGTCTTCCTGATGTCTGATTGTGAGCAGTTTTATAAATTTCTCATGCCTCATATACCCTGGCAACGATGTAATAAGTAGCATTAATAATAGCAAACTTGGTCTTCATTCACAAATATTCTTGTGAAGAGCACATTAAGTAGGAATCCTTGTTTCCTGCCGAGAAACTGATTTTTATTAGTGATTTTGATGTGTTTCTTGCTGCTCCACCATTTCCACTGCCAACAAAATATAAATTTCCCGTAAGAGAATTACATTCCAGTCCCTAGATTGCCTAGATTCTAATTTTCCATCAAGCTTCTTTCCATATTTTCTGTTGAGACCCTATTAGATCACCACACTTAAATGCTTCCCATCCCATCAGTCTTGCTTCATAAGCCAAATATCTCCTACCTTCTCCTTTTTTCTGCCCCATTGCAGGTGTTATCAAAGACAAGGAACGCAAAATGGAAGATGACCTAAGTATTTCGCGACCAGGGCACTGTGCATACCTGGGTTCACTCCTCTGGGAGCGCACTCTGCCCTACAATGAGATTGAATATGTTGACTTGGACGAATTTTTACTGGAAAATGGTTTGCCTCCAAGCCCAGCCCATCAACCCTTTTCTCCAAGCAGCCAGCCCACTCCTTCGCCTTCCAGTGGAGTTGTTGTGGACCTTAGCCGTCCGGCTTCTTGCGCATCATCGTCTTCTGTCTGCTCTTCCTCTGGTGAAGGCCTAGTGGGTAGCGATTATGACCACCACTGCAGCAAGACAGGTAAACTTTCCTGGACCTTGGGTGGGTGGGTGGTGTGGAAGAAATGACAACTCTGGTTTTCTTGTTTTCTGGAAGTAGTTCTTGAGGAACATGAGAGAATGTTTGATTTTTTTTCTAATTTTTTTAAAGTCTGTTTTCTTTTTTAGGATTGACACATTATATTTCTCAGGTATTCACAGAACATGTGCTAATTATATGCCTGAAAAAGTGGATGAAACACAAATATATGAGGGTAAACATTCAACTTTAGTCCCTTCCAAGGGCCTGCTTGGTTGGTTTGTCTTTATGTAATGTATGAAACAGCAACCAATTGTAAGAAAAAGAGTCCTACCAGAATGGTATGACCCTTTAGTGCAGGAGTGGGCAATGTGTAGGCCTCCTGGTGTTCATAGACTACATCTCCTATCCTCCCTCTCCATTGGCTTTGTTGGCTAAAGCTGATGGGAGCTGCAATCCAAAGTTGTCTGGATAGCCATATATTGCCCACCCCCTCTTAGTGGATGCAACCACTAAGTATCAGTCCATATTGTCATAGTCTGTTTGTCTGAAAGCACCAAGAGTTAAGGGGAAGTGTACACAATGCACACAAATTGATGTAACAAAGGCTTTTCTCTTGCAAAGCTGGTGAAACATGGAATGAAAAGCAGCATAGGGGAGGCAGAGACACGTTTGAGCAGGAAAAGGCTTAAACCATTATTTCCTCTTATTGCTTAAAGTTGTGATGGCTGTATGTTATCCGCTCCTTGTCAAAAATTCAGATTTTGAATGAAAATAAAATCTTGGATTAAATTGTGCAAAATGTCCATTGTTTGCTCCAAGTGTAAAATCTGGTTTGACATCAACACCTTGGATATAAGGACAGAGGGCTTTTGTCTCTGGTTGTGCAAGGCTGTTTTATGTGCCACCTACCTGGCTGCAGAGAGAATTGGTGGTTTCTAATCTCTTTCCTGATTGCACATAGTTTTCAATCTGAACTCCTGGTTGCCATGATAATGGTAGCCTTCTCCTGACTGTCAAAAAGATTGTGCTTCAAGTCACCACTCTGGTTTCTATTTGTGTCCTTGCTGTTGAAATAATTGCATATATGTAGCAGGTACACAAACATGCACTGATCACTCTGGAACAAAGGAAAAGGACATATTGATCTTGTTGACTAACAGAAAAATATTGGGGGTTTTTCATCTCCTCCTAGTTTATGGAAACAAGTTTCTCAATGCATGCCCAGCTATTGCAGATATTTAGAATTTCAATAGTACTTCCAGTACATTGATGGTATTGAGAGTTCAGAAGAAGGAATCTCAGGATAATTGGTCCAGGAGCAATGGATGCCGCAGTATTGCTGAACCTAAGGAGTTGAGGACCTGCTCAATTCTGTACATATATTAGGAAGAGTAAATAGGGAGGGATAAAACGTAGAACCCTTTCTAATCACATTATAAATATATGTGAATGAATGCTTATTTTTGTGGCACTCCAGATGTTGCTAGACTGCAATTCCTATCATTCTCAGCACTGGCCACACTAACAGAGTTGACAGAAATTGTAGTACAACATTGGAGGGTTACTTGTTTCTCACCTCTGATTTAACAAAAATATGTTACATGAAAACCTCATGAGTTTTGGTAACTTATATTTTGGGGATTGCTGGAGAAAAAATTAACATTGCTCGTCTTAAGAGTATGTCTCAGCTATCTTTAAGATGCCAGTGACTTCTGAAACTTAAATTTATTTACAGAAATTTCAGTTTCTTTAAAATGTTGCAAACATTCTCTAAATCCAAAATATTTTTTTTCCAAACTGTTTGGGTTGCCCTAATATTCAGATTTGACTGTTGTTGTTTCCTAAAGTGCATGTATTCTGATTCCCAGTGAGCGAGTACTATACAAACTGTGTATGTGTATATTCCTGTGGGTTTATTTCCCCCAGGTTTGTGAAGCTTTGGGTTCATAATATTTTATGCAGCATTTTGATTTTGAAAGTTACATATTGGACTTTGATTCTGAATGTTCCTTTTCTGCTTTCATTTAGAGTCGTGGTTTTGGTACGAAAGGAGGGTTGGATATCATGAGATGTTTGGGTTTTTTTGAAACACAGAGTTGGGAGTCTAGCAGTTGTGGTTATGGAGAAAGAAATCGGGGGAGAGTCATCCTTAGTGAATTCCATCGGGACCCATGGGATTCATATCCTCAGGGAATGCCCCACAGATCGCAGCCGCAGAACTCCGAGTTGACTCCCAGTTCAGTCGCAATGGTAACTCGTCACACCAGTAGTGGGAAGTGTACCACTGATGTCACAAGGTGATGTAATTGAAAAGGTGATGTCACAAGGTGATGTAATTTTAAAAAGAGTTATATCATCCACAGATATAAATTTGGTAAATGGGGGGGAGACAGGGGCTCTTAAACCACAAGCTTGACATTATGTGGAAAAAACCTACCTGATCCCATAGTTCTCTCTGACATTGTTCCTTCTTCCCTCTCCCATGGCTTCTACTTGACTTCATTTGACTTCTGATTCTTCAACTCTTTATATTTCTTAGAGCTCAGTGGCCATCCTTGCTGGGACAAAATGAGAACTGTAGTCCAAATAAAGAACTTTTCCAAGGTTTTCTCTTTATCACTCTCTTCTTATAGATGTAATCCAGATATCTGGACTCCCATTTTTTCTGACCCACAAGCCAGAAAATACAGGTGTGTCTGCACTATGCAAGTTGTATCAGTTTCATACAACTTTAACTAGCTTGGTTCTATCCTATGGACTCCTGGGATTTGTAGTGTGGAGAGGTGCCTAGAATTCGCTGGAGACAAAAATTACAGCTCTCTACTGGAGAATTTCAATGTACCACATCAAATTACAAATCTGAGGATTCCATAGCATGGAAATAGGACACTTAAAAGTTGTATGAAATGGATGCAACCGTGTAATGAAAACACAACCCTAGATATTTATACTTCTGCCTCATTTGTACATCGCTAATCTCCCCCTACCTATTTCTGTATCAGAAATTTTGAATACCAGTAGCTCCCTCTTCAAATTTCCTAGAGGTCCTGGTTATCAACACCCCATTACTTTCTTTCCAGCTCTAGCTACTCTCTCCTGCTCCCTAGTCCCAGTCCCAATCCCAATTCCTGCATTTCCTCACCCCTCCTTTATGAACCCAGGAACCCTAGCCAGCCTTCAGACCAGGGATGAGACCCAAGCAATCCTCTAGACTAGATGATGTTGGACTGCAACTCCCATTGGCCATGTTGCCAACACAGCTAGTGGTGAGGTATATTGGAAGTTACAGTCAAATAACATTTGGAGGGATGCATGATTCCCATTTCTGATTTAGACAGATAATCCTTTTGCACTATGTAATTGTGGCACTATGATGGTATCCTGTGGGATCCTGGGATATGTTGTTTTGTAAAGTATTAAGAATTCAAAGGCAGAGGTCTAGTGCATCACCAAACTAAAAATCCCAGGATTCCTTACGCAGCTATAAGGACCTTATCCCACGCTGCTCTCAAAAGTGGCAAGAAAGCGATATAAGCATCATTCCAGTACTATAGCACTAGTATAAATATGGCGCTAGCGCTATAATAGCGCTATGGATCACCTCGCACTATTGCAATGCCCGCTGAAACCGACATTCAAAAGAATGCGAATGATGCTGCATTCCGAGCGGTTTCTTGCTGGATTCTGAGCGACGTCGTGGGATCACGCGGAAAACTATAGCGCTATAGCGCCTGATTCTTAGCGGATTCTGAGCGACGTCGTGGGATCACGCGGAAAACTATAGCGCTATAGCGCCTGATTCTTAGCGGATTCTGAGCGACATCATGGGATCACGCGGAAAACTATAGCGCTATAGCGCCTGATTCTTAGTGGATTCTTGCTGCTTTTGGCCCCGTGGGATAAGGTCCTAAGTCAGGATGCAGCAGTGGCAGTCAAAAGTGGTTTTGTTTTGCTGTAACTGTGTAGTGTGAGGGCCCAGAATTAGAATTCAAGAATCCTGAATATCAACAATTATTCCCCATTAAGCAGACATGCATATACAACCATAAGCCCTAGTTGTCAACTGTTCCCCTCCTCAAAATGTGGTAATGCCCCCTTTTCCTCCAGATTGCTCAATTCTGCTTATGACTTTGCCCTCTGCCATTCCAAATTATTGGATACTAACAAGCATACACCACCAGAATGAGCCTCTGGGTGCATCTACACTGTAAAAATAATGCAGTTTGACACCACCTTAAGTGCTGCAGCTCTATCCTATGGAACCCTGAGATTTGTAGTTTTACTTTAGCCTTCTCTGCCAAATAGTGCTGGTGTTTCCCAAAACTACAGATCCCATGATTCTGTAGGACGGAGCCTTGGCAGTTAAAGTGGTGTCAAACTGCATTATTTCTGCAGTGCAGATGTAGTCCCAGTTTGGGAAAAGAAGACACTGCATCTCTGCCATGAAGGAATTATAGCCAATACCCACCTAAACAGGGGAAATATGTCCTTCTATGCAAAGCATGAAAGTCACTTTTTGGATTACCAGAGTCCCCAAGTCAACATGGTATCGCTACATGGGCTGGGGGATAGTGGCAGTTGTCCAAAAAAATAAAAAAAATAAAATACCTTTACAATATACCGTAGTTTACTTTCCAAAAAATTAATCTTTCCAAAACCTGCCTATTAAACTGTCACTCACAGAAATAAACTGCAAAAGACTGAAGGCACATTTAACAACAAGCAAGCTAATATAGCTAGCCTACAAGTTTCTAGTTCAGGATAAGGCTGGGGAAAGCTGCTGGACTACAACTCTCATCATACCTGACCACTAGTCATGCTGACTGTGGCTGATAAGAGTTGGAGTCCAATGACATCTAGGAGCTCACAACTTCCTCACCCTATTTTAGTACCTCTCCAAACCTTCCCCCCTTTCACACACCCAGTGGACAGCCCAATAACTTTTGCTGGACTCTGCTGGGGGGGGGGACTCTGGGAGTTGTAGTCCCAAAGCAGAGAGCCAGCATGGTGTAGTGGTTTGAGCATTGGACTATGATTCTGGAGACCAGGGTTTGAATCCCTGCCATGTAAACCCACTGGGTGACATTAGGCAGGTCACATATTCTCAGCCTCAGGGGAAGGCCAGGGCAAACCCCCTGTGAGGAAACTTGCCAAGAAAACCACATGATAGGTTTGCCATAAGTTGGAAATTACTTGAAGGCATAAGTCCCAAAGCCATCACTGTCCCAGGAATTGAGAGGCTGAGAGAGGTCACCTGAGGGTCCATTGCTGAGAGTGGGCAGGGTGACCAGACATCCTCCTTTTCCAGGACATGTCCTCCCTTTCAACCTTCTATCCAGGAGAAATGCCAAAATGTCCTCCATTTTGAAGATGGCTAAGTATGAATTTATATTTGTATGAGCCTCTCGAGTTTTTCTTTGGTCATGTCTTCCATTTATCTGCAATACCCTACATTTTGCAGTGCCTTGTCCTCCTTTGCGGTTAGGGCTTTTCCTGCATGGCAGGGGGTTGGACTGGATGGCCCTTGTGGTCTCTTCCAACTCTATGGACCTTATCCCACGGGGCCAAAAGCAGCAAGAATCCACTAAGAATCAGGCGCTATAGCGCTATAGTTTTCCGCGTGATCCCACGACGTCGCTCAGAATCCGCTAAGAATCAGGCGCTATAGCGCTATAGTTTTCCGCGTGATCCCACGACGTCGCTCAGAATCCAGCAAGAAACCGCTCGGAATGCAGCATCATTCGCATTCTTTTGAATGTCGGTTTCAGCGGGCATTGCAATAGCGCGAGGTGATCCATAGCGCTATTATAGCGCTAGCGCCATATTTATACTAGCGCTATAGTACTGGAATGATGCTCATATCGCTTTCTTGCCACTTTTGAGAGCAGCGTGGGATAAGGTCCAATGATACTATGATTCTTAGGGTGACCAAACATTTTCCTTTTCCACAACATTTCTTACATTTAAACCAGGAGCAGTTTCCAAAACGTCTTCCATTATGAGTATGACTGAGAAGAATGAATTGATATTTCTGTGAGTGTTTTTAGCTTTTATTTTGTCCTATGTTTTTGTCTGGAATGTGCTAACCCACTGGGTGACCTTGGGCAAGTCACACACTCTCAGCCTCAGGGGAAGGTGAATGCCAAGATCTCCCCTGAACCAATCCTGCCAATAAAACCCCATGATAGAGTCACCCTCAGTCAGAAATGTCTTGAAGACACACAACATAAAGTCCTGCTCAAAATGGAGAACATTCCAGAAAAATGGCATACATGACCAAAGAAAAGCTAAAAAAAACCCCACTCATGTAATGGTGTAGTGGTTTTAAGCACTGGCTGTGACTCTGGAGACCAGGGTTTAAATCCCTGCTTGCCCATATGGAAACCTACTGGGTGACCTTGGGCAAAAAGTCACATGCTCTCAGCCTCAAGGGAAATCCATGGCAAAATCTCCTCTGAACCAATCTTGCCAAGAAAACCCGAAAACCCCATGATAGGGTCACCCTGTCAGAAATGAAGACACACAATAAGGAATGAATTTATGAGTTATGTTTAAACTTTTATTTTGTAACATCCTCCAGTTTATGTAACAAAAATGTAAAGTCATGCTTTTTAGTCCTGCTCAAAATGGCGGACATTCCAGAAAAATGGCAAGTCATGCTTCTTAATCCTGCTCAAAATGGTGAACATTCCAGAAAAATGGCAGATATGACCAAAGAAAAGCTTTTTAAAAAGCCTCATGTAAATTCATAGTCCTGCTCAAAATGGCGGACATGGCCAAAGAAAAGCTAAAAAACTGTCATGTAAAGTCATGCTTAATCTTGCTCAAAATGGCAGACATGACCAAAGAAAAGCTTTAAAAAAATGTAAAGTCATGCTGCTTAGTCCTGTTCAAAATGGAGGACGTTTGGGGAATTCCTCCTGGGCAGAAGGCTGTGAATGGAGGACGCGTCCTGGAAAAGGAGGACGCCTGGTGGTGACTGTTGTTCAAGGGAAGCCCAGAAGGGGGCTTGCTTGGTTTATAATGGTGTTGGTGATGGGGAAATCCCATGGCGACGGCGGCGGCGGCGTTGTTGTCGCTGGGTGCTGAAGCCCAGGCCAGGCAGGCGGGCCTTGGGCAGCCCTGGAGTCTCGTGTCTCTGCACGGAGGCTCCTCTCCCCGCTCACGTTCCTCGCCCTGCTTCGCCGAGCACATGTCGCTGGTCTCGGCCTGCTCCCTCGCCAGCTGGCAGGCGGCGCCCTTCCCCGGCTCAGGGCGGGCCGAGCGGGGCACGTGGGGATGCGGTGTGAGGCTGGGCCTCTCCCCAAATGGCGGGCGGGCGGCCGGGCGGGCCTTATGGCGGTGGCGGGGCCTCCTTATTCTCCTCAGGCGGGCACTTCCTAGCCAGTTAGGCCTGAGGGGAGAAATAAAAGGGAGCAAGAGGTCCTCATAACCGCAAAGGAGGACAGAGGCACCGCACACTGGAGGACGTTACCAAATAAAAGCTTAAAACACTCAGAAATGTCAATTCACGCTTCTCCTCAGGCGGGCATTTCCCAGCAAGTTAGGCCTGAGGGGAGAAAGAGGTGACTAGAGGCCCTCATAATGGCAAAGGAGGACAAGGCCCAGTGCACTGGAGGACATTCCAGAAAAAAATGGAGGAAGTTAACCAAATGAAAGCTTAAAACACTCATAGAAATGTCAATTCACGCTTCTCCTCAGGCGGGCATTTCCCAGCTGGTTAGGCCTGAGGGGAGAAAGAAGGGGGAGCAGGAGGTCCTCGTAACCGCAAAGGAGGACACTGGAGAACATTCCACGGGGAAAAGGGGGATGTTACCAAATAAAAGCTTAAAACACCCATAGAAATGTCAATTCATGTTTCTCAGTTGGGCAGTTAGGCCTGAGGTGACTAGAGATCCTCATAATGGCAAAGGAGGACAAGGCACAGCAGACAGGAGGACATTATAGAAAACATGGGGGATGTTACCAAATAAAAGCTTAAAACACTCATGGAAATGTCAATCCATGCTTCCTAGTCAGGCTCAAAATGAGGACGTTTTGAAATTCCTCCTGGACAAAAGGTGGCAATGTAGGGCATGTCCTGGAAAAGGAGGGTGGCTGGTAATCCTGAGGGGGAGCCACCAAGGTTGCCTCAGTTTACCAAGAGATGGGATGATGATATTATTATTATTAGTTAAATTTAATAATAATATAGTTTATTTTAATTTAATGGTGCGTGTGTGTATTTAGAAATTACTGACAGGCTTGCTGAAGAGGGAGCGTTTGTTGTCGCCATTAGTCATAAACGACTCCAAGGCGCTTGCCCAGACCACAAACCCTCTCTCCACAGTGAATCCATTAGTAATTTCTAACACACACACAGGCTAGGCTTGTTGTGTGCCTTCAAATTGTTTATGACTTATGGCAACCCTATTATAGGTTTTTGTTGGCAAGATTTCTTTAGAGGGGGTTTGCTATTGCAATCCTCTGAGGTTG
The DNA here is from genome assembly GCA_026167975.1 of Phrynosoma blainvillii. Classification (NCBI taxonomy): domain Eukaryota; kingdom Metazoa; phylum Chordata; class Lepidosauria; order Squamata; family Phrynosomatidae; genus Phrynosoma; species Phrynosoma blainvillii. Next base: position 135,004,864 of record JANUYF010000005.1, on the reverse strand, counting down.
AGAGTGTGTGACTGGCCCAAGGTCACCCAGTGGGTTTACATGGCTGAGCCGGGATTCTAACCCTGGTCTCCAGACTCATAGCCCAATGCTCAAACCACTACACCACACAAACACTACTTTTGCTGCCATGCTCCGAAATTTTTTTTGGCGGGGGGCTCCTCCATTGGTTCCACACATTGTTTTATAATTTGTTTAGGATGCAGCTGCACTACAGAAATAATCTAGTTTCACACTGCTTTAACTATCACGGTTCAATGTTATGGAATTCTGAGAAGTGTACTTTGTTATGGCAACTGAGCTGTCTCACACAGAGAATTCTAAATGTCTCACAAAACTACAATTCCCAAATTCCATAGCACTAAACCATGGCCATTAAAATGGCGTCAAATGGGATTATTTCTGCAATGTGGATGCAGTCTTAGAATATTTTGAATGTTGGACTATGACTCTGGAGACCAGGGTTTGAATCCCAACTTGGCCATGTAAACCCACTGGGTGACCTTAGGCAAGTCACACACTCTCAGCCTTAGAGGATGGTCATGGCAAACCCTCTCTGAAGAAACTGGCCTAGAAAACCCCATGTTAGGGTCGCCATAAGTAGGAAAATATTTGAAGACACACAACAACAAACAAACAACTCCAGCCACAAAGGCTCTCAGAAGGGTTTACAGATTGCTAATTTGACATTTCCCTGCCCTCAGTTTCACAATCTAAAAAGCCATGACACAAAAGGAGAAGGGAATGGCAGTGGGGAAGGGGGCAATTCTTCTCTGCCTTTGAGTCCTGTTGTTGTTGTTGTTGTGTGCCTAAAACTCATTTATGACTTCTGGTGACCCTATCATGGGGTCTTCTTGGCAAGTTTCTTCAGAGGGGGTTTGCCATGGCCATCCTCTGAGGCTGAGAGAATGTGAGTTGCCTAAGGTCACCCAGGGGGCTTCCATGGCTAAGTGGGGATTCGAAGCCTGGTTTCCAAAGTCATTGTCCAACACCATGGTTTAGTGCTATGGAAGTTTGGGAATTGTAGTTTTGTGAGACATTTAGCCTTCTCTGTATGAGATAGCTCAGGTACCACAACAAACTGCAATCCCATGACATTGAACCATGGCAGTTAAAGCAGTGTGAATCCTAATCCAATGCTCAAACCAGTACACCATGCTGGCTTTCCCCACACATTTGCCATGGGATTTTCCAGGTTCTGGGGTGCGTTGTGAGGGAGTCTAGAGTCTAGACACCTCCTTAGACGCCAGGTTTGTGTGTGTGTGAGTAAGTTGTGAGGTGGGATTAGAGCTCTCCGGGTGTAGGGAGACAGGACCCCAGGGATTGGGGGGATCTAATGGAGACCATGCACAGGAATATTGTGGAAGCCCTCAAGAATCCTAGCCAGGGTCCCCATGGCTTCCTCTGGTAGCTGCAAACTTGAGAAAATTACCTAATAAAATAATATAGTTGGCCCTCTGTACCCACAGATTCCTTATCCACGGCTTCAACCATCCACGGCTTGAAAATATTTTGAAAAATATTAATTCCAAAAGGCAAACCTTAATTTTTGCCATTTTATATAAGGGACACCATTTTACTACTCCACTGTATTTAATTGGACTTGAGCATCCACTAATTTTGGTATCCATGGGAGACCTGGAATCAAACCCCAGCAGATGCCAAGGACCCACTCTGCTATTCTCTGAATCCCCCAGCCAGCATGACCCATATCCACGCTGGCTGGGGATTTTGGGATGTGTTGCTTTTTTCTTTTTTTAAAAAATAACTTTTCTAAGATGGAAAACATATTTAGCAGTAGCAGTGTTGAAATGGCTTCTGCCTACATGGATATATTTTATTTGTTTATGGGATTCATATCCCACATTTCTCTAAAATGGGATATCCCTCCATACCATCTTAACTGAGAACAGCCACATCTTGACATTTCATCTGTGCCTCTGACATTTCATTTTCCCCCTCTTGTATGATTTTTAAAACCTTTCCCTAATAAAAAAAGCTGGTGGAGCTTTGAAAGCTTGCATCATGTATTTTGTGCATTTTGGTTGTCCCAATAAGGTTTTTTTTTAATGGATTTCTTAAGCTGTGCAGCCCGGTGAATAATCCTGAAACACCAGCTCTAGCCCACAACAGCTTATGCTATAACAAAATTTTGTTGTCTTTAAGCTGCCACAACACTCATGTTGTTGTTGAGCTTTTCATTTTTGCAAGAAGGGGATTGTGACCCAGGATCCATAGTGTTTTTGTATGTGTGTAAGAATGGATAAATAGATAGTTTCAGGGCCTTTCAGGAGGAGCTGGCCCATGGGATTTTTCAAAAGGAGAGGGGTCTAGTAATAGCTGTGAATATTTGGGGGGGGGGGGCTTGTGAGGGGGAAAAGGGAAACCAAGCATTAACCAAAGGAAAAAGCATTAAATTGGGGGAGTTTGGCATGAAGGGGTCCCCAGTTGTGGTGCAAAACACACTGCAGAAATAATCGAATCTGAGACTGCTTTAACTGCCCTGGCTCAGTGTTAGGTAATTCTAGGAACTGTAGTTTTGTGAGACAGAGAGTTCTCCAGGATTCCCTAGCACTGACCAGGGCAGTTAAAGCAGTTTCAAACTGGATTATTTCTGCAGTGTGTTTTGGACCTTAGAGAGCTTGTTCAAATTTCCTGGGGGGGCGGGCTGCAACTCCCAGAAACTGGCAAAGGGATTCTGGGAGTTGCAGTCCCCCGTCCCCCCCAAGAACTTGAGTCACCTCTGCTGCATACTCTCTGGTCATGTGATAAATCCACACCATTGAGTGGCTATCACATAGGACAAATGGCTTCAAAACCACCTTCCTTCAGATCCTTTTCCCCCACTTCCATCGCCCAATCTGTTCAGCTCTGAACAGATCCATTTAGCCCACGTGGCCGGCCCGCTGGATGCTGCCTACTGTGCGGTGCCATTCCCAATACAGGTTCCATGATGCTGTTTAATCTCTCTGAAATTTGCCACCTCCTCTCTGTGTGTCTTTAATCCTTATGGGGGTGTGTGTGTGTTTGTGATGGGGGGAGGAAGCTGGCTGAGTACCACAAGGCAATGTGTGTGTATGTGTCCCTAATTCATCACAACCTGCAGCTCTATCCTTCCCCCAGTGTCTTTTCTCTCCACCTTCCCTGAGTGCTTTGCAGTGGGAGGATCTTGGGATGGCTATTTAAAATAGTGGTGTTTGCTTATAAAAGACTCTGGGTCACATGCAGAGTTGTGGGACAGAGGAGACCCGGCCTGCTGCACTGCAGATAAACATACCTGAGGCACTGTTGCTGCCCTCTTGTGGCTTTTCTATTTGTCTGGAAACTCACCTGGATTTTTCTCACCTGCCTCCTTCACCCACCTCAGGTCCCATCACCCCTGTTTCCCGAAGCACGCCCAGTCCTGTGGACCCTGAAGCAGTGGAGGTCCTCATGAACTTTGACCCTGACCCAGCTGACTTGGCGCTGTCCAGCATCCCAGGACACGAGACCTTTGACCCCCGTAAACATCGGTTCTCTGAGGAGGAGCTGAAGCCCCAGCCCATCATGAAAAAGGCCCGGAAAATACAAGTTCCAGATGAGCAAAAGGTGAGGACAAGAGCAAATGTTCACTGCTACTCCCAGCCACCCACCACTTCGGAGTCAAAAGCTGTAGGGAGATCATGTGTCAAACTTAACAAAATTACTGCAGTTCAGAGAATCCCGCAGCCACCCTGTCATGCTGGCGCCATGCTGACTGAGGGATTTTCTGTAGTTCAAAAAAATCATTTGTCCAAGTCTAGTCTACACATCTTTCCCATTTTGAAGACTGAGGTCCAAAACATATTGCAGAAATAATCTAGTTTAAGACTGCTTTAACTGCCCTCGCTCAATGCTAGTGAATTTTGGGAACTGTAGTTTTGTGAGACATTTAGCTTTCTTTGTCAGAGAGCTCTGGTGCCACAATAAACTACAATTCCCAGGATTCCCTACCACTGCGCTAGGGGAGTTAAAGTGGTCTCAACCCGGATTATTTCTGCTGTATGTTTTGGAGTTTAGTTGATTTCATCCTTCTCTTCCTTTGTCTCCATTTTTCTCCATGAGTGCAGTGGCAATAGTTTGGATATAGGTTTATTTTATTTCGTTTCAGCCTTTTTGTCTTTTTCCACCTATGATTAAATTCATTTTAAGTCTAACCAAAATTTTAAAAAAAACAACCCACTAACAATAAAAAAAACTCCTTTAAAATTTATTATGTTAAGGTAGTACACGGTTGTTATGAATATAAGATGGGGGAATGAATACATCCCCCCCATCTTATATTCATAACAACATTATACATTAGGTTAGGCTGGGGCAGAAGAGACAGATCCAAGATCATTCTCTGAGCTTAACAACTGATTGGATGTGGAAGACCTGGGCTCACATCCCTACAGCAGCTCAACAACAAAACACTGATTGATTTCAAAGGGCTGAGAAATTTTAACTGAGATTAGAACACCTTAGGGAAATGATATATGATTATTATTTTTCAAAATGTTTATATACCACTTTCCTAGTGATTCAGTGCAATTTGTCTGAATGAAATTATCAAATGAAAAAGAAAGAAAAAGAAAGAGCAGTGCCCTAAATTGTATTTAGTTGACAATTGTGTATGGAAATTTAATACAACAGAAATACATCAACAGCAATAAATTAAAATAAATTTTAAGGGAAGCTAACTACAAAATTAGATAGATCTCTGCAGCATGAATAAATAAATGAATACAGCATAAATAAATCAACATAAATACATAAAACAAGCACTTTGAAGAAGGATTTGAAAATCTTGTTCCTTTCTTATCACTAAATGGAGGACAGGGGCAGTAAAAACCTTGAGCTTTGGAAAAGGTTACTCAGCCATAGCTGGTTGGGAGATCCTGGGAGTTGTAGTCCAAAAAAGTAACTTTTTCCAAAGCTCTGTAAAAAACTGACAAGATAAGGATGCCATCTTGTACTAGGTCTATTTGTGCATCTAGCCTAGTATCATCCACCCCAACTCTCTATAGGAGCTCTAAGCCAGGCAAAGGACTTCCCTGTCAGATGATCCTGAGGCCATAGTGGATTAGGAGCTCATTCTCCTTAGAAGTTGCTGGAATACATAGGTTCAGGTACCCTTGCTCCCCTAACTGTTGGCAGAAAACTCTGCCTAGTGTGATGCAGTCACAGGACTGCTAGTGCACCCACCTTTTCTTCTATGAGGAAGAAAGCCACATTAGGGAGAACTTCAAAAAAAATTGTGACCATGAGAGTGATACACAAGGACCTAAAGTTCACATTTCCAATTGTACACTGCCATATTGGGAGAATAATCTTTCATTTGAGACAATTTTACACTCAGGGCAAATGAGTGCAGAATCTTACAAGTTGTAAGGGATCACATGGGCCAACTAGTCCAAATCCCTGCCATGCCGGACTAAGCCCTTCTGAGAGATGACCACCCAACCTCTGTTTAAAGACCTCCGAAAAAGAGAATAGTAATATCAGAGAACTGGAAGAGGCTCATCTCTTCTGCCAAGCTGTTTTGGTAGCTTTTAATCCTGTCCTTTCTGCAATGGGCCCATAAGAGTTTCCATTTAATTTTATCCTTCCATGTGGTATGGAGGTAGACCTCTCAAGCTCAGAGGCAGTGGCCAATCCAAGATCACCCAAAGAGCTTGTGGCTGAATGGAACTTGAAACCAGATTTTCTCCTCAAGGGTTGTCACAAAGGGGAGGATGCAGGCTTGTTCTCCACTACCTCAGAAGGTAGAAGCAGTTTAACAATGGAATCAATTGCCTACAGAGGTGGTAGGATCCCCTTTGGTGGGGCTGGAAGTTCTGCATTGAGCAAGGAGTTGGGTCCCTCTCCACTCTATTTTTGGTACTTCCTGTACATTGCATTATTTGTTTCTGATACCTTTCACTTGCTGGAACGGTTCTCAGTCTCTGGAGATGCTACATATCTCTGAGCATGTACAGAATGCCTTTTTATTGAGCCTCATCCCTGGGGCTTCCACCAGTCCTGAGAGGCAGGCCAAGCTGAGAAAGACTGACAAGACTCAAGGCCACCCAGTGAGTTTCATGTAGGATTAGAAATTGGATATCCCAAACCCTAGTCTTACACTAACCACTGTTCTTCACCATTAAGTGTCATGTCTAACCAGAAATTTGAATCTGAGCTTCTCCTATTTAATCCCATTACTTTAACTAGTAGTATACTGGACTGTCCTGCAAGATCACACATCAGTAGGAACTCAACATTATTTTATTTAGCTGTCATGTTTATATTCTGCCTTTCATCCAATAAACTCAAGATGATATGCATGGCTCTCCTCTTTCCTCTTTAGCCTCATACCACCCTGCAAGGCAGGCAGGAGAAAGAATGACTAGGCCCAAGTTACATCCATGGCTCAATGAGACTTGAATATAGATCAATCAAAGCCTAATCTTGCCCTCTAATCATGGCACCATACTGGCAGAATACTGCCATGACCAAGGTGGTCAGTGGGGAAGCCACCATAGAGATAAACAAGTTAGAGCAGCCCCTACTCACTTTCCTTGCAAATTTTATTTATGTGTTGAAAGCATATCTTGTTTTTATCATCAGTGCTTTCAGAATAGTGTTCACAAGTGTTTCAGAGCAGTTCCCATGTGAAGAGAACTGTGATGTGACATTTTCTAGCGCCCCCTCCCCATTATGTGTTCTGCTTTTACTGACCTCAGTCCCCCCCTTCCTGTCTCCTTTTCTGTTTTGGCCAGGATGAGAAATATTGGAACAGGCGCTACAAGAACAATGAGGCCGCAAAACGTTCCCGAGATGCCCGCCGCCTGAAAGAGAACCAGATCACTGTGCGGGCGGCCTTTCTGGAGAAGGAGAATGCTGTCCTCCGCCAGGAAGTGGCCAATATCCGCCAGGAACTGACCCGCTACCGCAGCATCCTCTCCAAGTATGAATCTCAGCATGGCACCTTGTAAAACCCATGGCAAGGATGCTGCGATTTTCTCTACCGTCCCACCACTGAAGTGGTGGTGGGGCCACCCTGGTTTTTCAACCCTGACCCCCGTCTTCCCGAACCGGGCAAACAAATAATCAAACAACAGATGTTTGGAACGAGGGGGAAAGGTCCGAAGCGGGCAAATTCCCCTATGCGGGGACTACCGTGGTCCGGGTGCAGGACAGAAGGGATAAGACTTCGTAGGGTTGGCACGCGCTGACCCTTTGCCAAGATGAGGGCAGTGACTTCGAGATGTTGAACTTGGGCATCATAGGCACACGGAAAACACACCGCAAAAAAACCAACAACACAAGGGCTCTGTAGCACGCTGGAAGATGTATTGCACACATACACACACACACACATACACACACACACTGTCTTACATACAAACACTAGAGTTTGGCTTGTTGGCAGACTTTTCTATCTTAAAGGGCAGACTTCAGCTGCAGACTTCCTCATCTGCTCACTTCTGTCACATGTGGCATTTCGGCCGGTGACCCGTCTGGCCCCAGGAGGTGTCTGGCGTGTCAGGACGGCTGGGTTCGTTCTCTTTCTTGCTGCCTCTTTGACAGCTGGTGCATCTTTTTTACAGCAGGTGTTTGCACACAACTTACCCATCCCTTCCTCCCTTTTCCCCTTGACTTCTTGTGAGAGGCAGCACTTGAGGATTTGGAAATTGCAATCAGCTGCCCCATGTGAACCTTGGGACCCAGGTGTTCTGGGCTCCCACCTCACCTTGTTGAACCATGAGGTCCCACCAAGCCCTTCACCAGAGAACCCAGGAGTCCTGGCACCCTGAAAAAGAGGACAAGGAGGAGTTCTTCCTTTTGATGCCAGTAAATCTCTTCTGCCTACAAAATGCCAAATTTAGAACAGCAAAAGAGTTGCACACTTATATTTTTTCCACAATTGAATGAAAGGAGCTTTGTGTCAGAGGGCAGGTGTAGGGGGCTACTAGTTCAACTATTCCAGTTTTCTTACTATGATACCTGTTTTTTTAGTTAAAAAGCAAGCGATGGTTTCTGTTCCCCCCTGCCTTCCTCGTGTTTTGTCTCCAGCACTGTCTGATGTCATCATATGTACAGAAACTCAAAACACAAAACCTCATTGGTGACCCTCCATAAATATGAACAGATATATATAAATATATATGATTTTCTCTTTTTTTGTAAAAACAAACAATATATATATATATAGAAAGAGAGAGACTCCAGGAGAGACTTGAGAGATTAAACTTTGTTCTTCTATAGGGGAAAGGATGGTTCTTTCGTACAGAAAGGGAATGGGGAAGTAATGATCTTATCTCCTTTGGGGAGGTTCCTGGTCTTTTTAATTTTCCATGTAATAAGTACAGTATTGCTGTGAACTTTTGAGATAAATTGACAACGGTGGGAAACTTTTTCAAAAGGATGTTTACAATTGTATGCTATGAGCAATGAGGAATAAAGAAAGACAGGATTTAAAACAAATATCCAGACTTCTTTTATGTTTGTACTCAAATGCCTGTGTGTTGATATAGTCCATAATCTAATTCTTGGGTTGGAGAGACATTGAACCAGGGAAATGTACATGAGTGACTTGCCAAGTCCTTGCAGAATCAATGGACTTACTGCGGTTGGGGCTAACAATTACGTTGTCAGGTTTAGGCTACTATATAATATAGACATAAACAAACCTGAGGGTTTCAGTGTTCTTCATCAGCTATATCTTTTATAGGTCTTACTGGTACAATCAATCGCTTTTTTATGCCAAATTTTTCCTAGGATTGGGACTTATTGCTGGTCCACTCCATCTTATAAGTGGTGCCCATTTCTCTTCATTTACCTTATCTTCTACTGCATCTTAAAAAAAGGACTTATCTGTCTGGCTAGGCATATGCTAGATATTAATACAGATAAATATATATCTTTCCAAAGCTGTGTACATGCTGTGGGAAAGACAGGGAAGGTAGAGGGAGGGGGGAACCTATAATTTTGTACCACTGCCTTTCCCAATCTGCTGCCTCCAGCTGTGTTGGGGTACAACTCTTATTATCCCCAGCCTGCACTGTTAATAGCTATACTGACTGTGGGTGATGGTAGTTGTTCAGTGTAACTGGAGCAGGGGTAGGCAACCTTTCCCCTTTAAGGGCCGAGGGACTTCAGCTCCCAGAAGCCTCAGCCATGTTGGCCAATAGTGCCATGTTGTCCAATAGCTCCTGGGATTCTGGGAGCTGAAGTCCCTCGGCCCTTAAAGGGGAAAGGTTGCCTACCCCTGAACTGGAGGTTGCCAGGTTGGGGTAGTTTACTGTGTAATGACAGATTTAATTCTGCAGTTTGTGTAATGGGGAAATGCTACAGGTCTTCCAAGTATTGTATGACCATATTCCCCCCCCCCCCCATATTTCTGACCTTTGGCCTATGCAGCTAGGGATTCTACCACTGTTGAATAACACATGCCAACTTGATCTATTTTTGCCTATTTTACATTATTTATCCTGATTTCTGTTCATCTAGTAAAGAGCCAAAGAGACATCAACTTCAGATCTGTTTGCCTTATCTCTGGTTTTTCAAATTTAATCATTTAGCAGCACCCATGGGTGCAGTGAGTGGTCTGGGAAAACACAGATGCTGCAGAAGATAAAGAGGCATTGTACTGAACAGGTCCTTTGGATGGGAGGCCACTACAATCCTTTTATTGGGAGCTCCTAGAGATTGCATTGGTTTGCATCACCCAAGGGCCTAAGACGGAGATGATCCCAGGTTTGAGTCACTAGCAATCTCACTTGAAAGATTCTGGTACCAAATGACTTTAAAAAAAAGGCTGACCTGTCTGTTAAAGAGATATTTTATTGCTGCTATGGCAGTCTTGGGCCATGCAGACCAAAACATAACTTCCTAAAACTTGCAGGAATCATGCAGTCATTCAGATGTTGGACTACACATCCCAGAAACCCTAGCCAGTATAGCTGATGCTACATGGGTTTTAAAAGTTGTTAATCATAGGTCAGTCAGTTTTCCAGCTTTTTTGGGGGGGCGGGGAGGTGTGTCCATATGTCAGGCTGAAAATTCATGTGGGGCAGACACAAATACATGAAATCAGTGTTGTGTAGTGGTTTAACTGTTGGACTAGGACACTCAGAGGCCAGTGTTCGAATCCCCACTCAGCCATGGAAACCCACTGCCTGACCTTGGACAGGTTGCACTCTTTCACCCTCAGAGGAAGGCAAGGGCAAACCCCCTTGAAAAAATCTTGCCAAGAAAACCCAGTAATAGGTTCACCTTGGGTCACCATGAGACAGAAATGACTTGAAGGCGCACAACTACAAATCACAAGGACAGCTTCCCTGCATGACTGCAGGATGTGACAGCAACTGTAGTCCAAAATGTTTATCCTATTGTAGCTTTTTATGTGCCCAGGCAGTTCAAAATACTTTATACCTTTCTTTATCCATGGAGAGATTCATACTGTACATATAAAACCTGAACATTTCAACAAAACAATGGCAATTATTGCTCAAAAACAAAACCAGTGCTTAAAGAGCACTTGGAAAAGCAGTTTTTCAGGCTATAACCAGTGACCATGCTGCCTGAGGGATAATGGGAGGTATAGTCCCCAAACTAGCTTTTCTGAGGTCTGAATTATTTTTTAAAGAGAAAATTAGCAAAATTTCAGATTCTTTTGGGAACAGACACAAGTAAGTGTTGTATAGTTAAGGTGACACTGTTTATGTGTGTGCCTTCAACTTGCCTGTCAAGTATGGCAACCTCATTAATTTAATAGGGATTTCTTAGACTCAAGGACTACTCAGGAGTGGTTTGCTATTGCCTTCCTCTGAAATATAGCCTACAGAACCTGATATTCCTTTACAGCTGTAGTTTCCAAACTTTAGTTCTCCAAATATTTTGGACTTCAGTTCCCAGAATTCCTAAGCTGACTGGGGCATCTGGGAGTTGAAGTTCAAACACCTGGAAGACCAAAGTTTGGGGACCACTGCTTTACAGCTTCTCCGATCCAAACCAGGCCTGACCCTTCTTAGCTTAACTTTCAAGATTAGGCAGGATCAGATGCTTCAAAGGTATTTATTGTGGTCCTTATTGCTGTCCACCTCATTTCACAAGACAGGCCAAAATAAATCCTACCAGCAAAATCTTCATCACATGAGCAGCCCTCAAAAGGTGGGTGGTGGTGGTGGTTAAATTGACATTTGTAAAGGATTATATGATAAATTGAGAACTGCTTTTCACCTTTTAAAATAGCAGCCATCAAAAGGAAGATGCAACATCAACATCTGGGAATCAAGCGTGCATGGTTGTGGCATGTGTGTTTGCGTGTGAAAGAGAGAATCAGCCACCCATTGTAGGAATAAATAAGTGAAAGAATCAGAGCCGGAAGGGCTGCAGTTGTTGCAATGCAGCCTAGAATGAGAGCAAATATACCAGCAAAACAAGGTACCACTTCTGTTGTCTGAAAATGAAATGCTAATTGTAGGTGAATGAAACATGGTTATGTGATGGGGAGCTCTGGACAGTTCCTTTTGGAGGCTACAGCTCCCAGAATCCCCCTGCAGCCATTCTAGATGAGGAAGGCTCTGCAGTGGGGATGCCTATAGGTTTCCAAGACAGATCCACTGTCTTTGCACAAATCTGGTTGCATTTCAGCCTATTGAAAATGGTCATCTCTGCACCTTCCCTGAACCATAGGCGTTGAGAGAGAAAAAGAGGGGGGTACATAAGGATTCCTGTTGGAATAAAAATAGGCAAGCCTCTCTCTCTTTTTTTCTTCTTAGTTGCACGTGTTGGTTTGCACGTGCACACATACACACAGTACTGCCCTCCCTCCCTGTTCCAGTAGACCCAGAATTCCTGCAGAAGCTCATATTCAGTTCCTACAGCACCAGTTTTAATCTCATTTCTACTCGATGGCTGCCACCTTGTGCCCAAAGTTAGGTACTGCAAATTTAAGTCACCATACAGAGGTTCATTTGAAGCAATATAGTGCTTCATTTCCATACACAAAGGCTAGTTTCCAATGCCATTGTTCACCAACGACCATTGTTAAAACTGGACTTGCCACTTCATATCCATACACAAAGGATTTTGAATTTCAATTGACATTCTCACACACCAATGGCATATATAGGTCTGTCCCTGGCTTTCCACTCCTCCAAATGCATCTAAGGAAGTAGACAAGTCTATGAAAGCTCATGCTGCCAACCTCTTTCTTTCAGTTAGTCCCAAAGGTGCTACAAGATGCCTCTACATACTGATTCTACAGACTAACAAGGCTATATCTTTGAACTGAAGGAATAGTGTGTATGTTCAAGCCATCAGAGTGATCGAGGGGCAAAACAGGGAATTGCAACATCCCCATAAGAAAAGGTCTCCATCCCACTCCCAAAATTGAACATGTGCAGAGATTGGCTTCCTTTCTAATTGAGAAATGCACCTTCACAGTTGAGTTAATCTGAAAAACATCCAGGGCTAGCTGTCTTGGCCATATAGCAAATCCAGTAAAAAATCCACCAAACAGCGATACCTTTATTGGCCGACCAAAATGCACAATATACATGTTGCAAGCTTTTGAAGCTCCACTGGCTTCTTCATCAGGCAAGGTGTTAAAAACCATGGGGGGGGGGAAATGAAGATGTTAATTATAGGCCTACATTTTGCTGTTTCTGTTCTCAGTTCAGATGGTATGGAGGGGTATTTACTTGCAGGGTTGCACCTCCTCCTTCTGGCTATGTGGCAACTGGATGATTCTCAAAAAAGTCCAGGAAATTTAACATCCATTTACAAAACAAAAAGATACTTCCTTTGCAATCCAATATGTCTCCATCCTTGTGAGGCCACAGGGGCTTTGAGAACTGAAAGACTAACTTTCAGTTAGTCTCAAAAGTGCCAAAAGATCTCTCTACATACTGTTATCTGAAGTGTTTGGTTTCATGTTATGTTTCATTATACCCAACAGCCATCATGGACCACAAATGCTATTATAAAACTAGCATCTTCTAACCATGGAGACTATTATAAAGCAGCAGTGGATGGATCATACCATAAGAGCGCTCATTACTCCAGAAATAATTAAGTGGCATTCTACAAACTTCTATTTCTATTCCCAGTGTTGTTGAATATCTTTATGGAAGCATACCTTCTAAATGTCCTAATTTGGCAGGGACAGTCCCAATTAATCTTGTGTCATCCTACTTTTTCAGCTGCTTTTAAAATGCTCCGTTTCTCTCTACTCTTCTCCCTTTGTCTTGAGCCTACTTCAATTGCTGCAAACTGTGTTCAAATTGTAAAAGGAGTTTACATTCGGTTAACTCAGCAGAAGGGAGAGGAAGAAGTGGAGTCTTGCCCTTCTCAGTTCCTCAGGCAAAAACGCACTGCTGCAGACTCTCCTAGCTTGTGTGTTCTTCCTCATTAATAATTTTTGCCATCTTGTACACACTCTGATGTGTGGCTTGGTCTCCTGTGTCCCAATTTTCAGCTGTGAAATGTTAGAGGAAGATTTAGATGAACATCAAATTTACCTGGGACATGAAAGACATTAAATTAGGATGTTTTAAATAAGGGATGGGCAATGTGGACTAACAAACGTTTAAAACTACAACTCCTATGTGTGTTGATCGCTTTCAAGTTGTTTCTGACTTATGACGACCTAAGGTGAACCTATCACAGGGTTTTCTTGGCAAGTTTCTTCAGAGGGCGTTGCCAGTACTATCCTCTGAGGCTGAGAGTGTGTGACTTGCCCAAGGTCACTCAGTGAGTTTTCATGGCTGAGAAAAGATTCAAACCCTGCACTTCAGAGTCATAGTCCATTGTTGAAACCAGTACACAACAACAACTCCTATATTCCCTTACAATTGGTTATGTGGGCTGTGCCCAATGGGAATTATTGACAACCAAATTCCCTAGCTCTGGATAGCCATTGTTTCCCTCTCCTTCCCTTAGACCAGGGGTAGGCAACCTAAGGCCCGGGGGCCGGATGCGGCCCTCCGAGGCCTTTGGACCGGCCCCAGGCCTGTCCTGCTGCCGCCGCCTGCCATAATGATATTTATTGTTATTACTTGTTCTTGGGGTTTTCTTGGCAAAATCTCCACAGGGGTTTTGCCATGGCTTTTCTGGGGCTGAGAAAGTGTGCATGCATATTTTTTATATTATTTTTTTTTTAAAAATAGTTTTATTTATTTATTTATTTATTTATTTATGGTGCTTTGGCCCCCCCCCCCATTGTGTGAGGGACAGCAACCCAGCCCCCAGCTCAAAAAGGTTGCCTACCCCTGCCTTAGACAATGGAAACAGGGTTCAAGAGGGCCTTGACAGGAGGGAGAAGAGAGTCAAAAGTAACACAATGACTTCCAACAAAGGTACATTTAAAGTTCTGGATGTAAGTAGTAGGAAAATCAGATGCGGAAACAGAGAATGCATGACACCCAACAGTATACATGAAAAGGACAGGGATGGGGTCTTTTGATCGTCAAACTGTTTTGAACTTCAGTTCCCAGAAGCCACTGACAGCATAGCCTATGGTGAAGGATTGTAGGAGCTGTAGTCCCAAACATCTGACCGACTGGCCAAAGGTTTTCCACTCCTCACCAAGAGTTTTAACGGACCGCAAGCTGAACACGAGTCATCACTGGATTTTGAGATTGAAAAGGTGAAAGAAAAAATCCCAGGCTGCATCAACAGTTGTCCTGAGATCCTAAAATATCCTATGGCACCTTACCATTATTTTCTGCATTGATTAGACCTCAGTTAGGTGGGGGACTGTGTCCACTCTAGGGCAATGTGTTTTTAAGTAGGGCATCAGTATGTCCAGAGGAGAGTGACAAAAAATGTTGAAGGCACTGTGAAAAAGCCCTCTGCAGAACAGTTGAAGAGTTATGAGTATCCTGGAGAAGAGTTAGAAGTCGTGTGCCTTCAAGTCATTTGGGACTTATGGTGACTCTAGAATTCTCTAGTGATAAGCATAAGGGTAAGATCCTATTGAACGCTATGGGGCTGTAAAGGTCTACCAGCATTCTTAGGCTGAGATCTGGAAAGGTGATGGTGCAACAGCATTCTTATGGCGCCTATCACAGACAAGCTGTGGCCAATTTATGGCAGAGGGAAGGCTTAAGCCACCATTGCACAGCTGGGCAAAACTGTTGCACAAGAATTATAGAGTCGGAAGAGACCCCAAGGGCCATCCAGTCTAACCTCCTGCCATGCAGGAACACAGAATCAAAGTGCACACGCACGACAGATGGCCACCCGGCCTCTGTTTAAAATCTCCAAAGAAGGAAACTTCATCACACTTCAAGGGAGTATGTTCCACTGTTGAACAGCTCTTAGAGTCAGGACGTTTTTCCTAACGTTGAGGTGGAGTCTCTTTTCATGTAGTTTGAATCCATTGCTGTGTCCTAGTCTCTGGAGCAGCAGAAAACAATCTTGCTCCATCTTCAATATGATTTCCCTTCAAATATTTAAACAGGGATATCATATCACCTCTTAACCTTCTCTTCTCCAGGCTAAACATTCCCAGCTCCCTAAGTCTCTCCTCATAGGGCTTTATGGTTTCTAGATCAAGAAGGTAATAGATATCTCCTTGTGCAATATCTGTAAAAGTACTTGCATTGGCATAACTCAAGGGTGATAATCATGCAGCCCTCCATGTGTTATTGAACATCATCTTCCAGTATTCACTCTATTGGCTATGCTGGCAAGACATGCTGGGAGGTGAAGTTTCTTAAGATCTGGACCACAAAGTTCTTGCCCTTGCATCAAAACTAAGAGGGTTCCAGTCTAAACCAACCACCAAACTACAAATCCCAGGATTCCATGGGATGGAGCCATGACAAATAAAGTGGTACCAAACTGCTGTAGGGTAGCTACAACAGGGATGGGCTACAGTGGCTTTTTGGAGTGCGGTTTCCATAGTCCCACTTCATTACCTCTGTTGGCTATGAATGATGTCCATTGCAGGTCAAAATCAAGGTGAGAGGTGCAGTTGCTTATCACACTCTGGGATTACAAAGTGAATCAAGAAAAACCAGGAATTGTTTTCTACTGTTAAATGAACATGACAAAACTGCATCCCTGTTCTATTCCACAGCGCAGGAAAATCAAAGACAACTTTTGGATTCCATGCTATTGCTTTTATTGCATAGTTTTTTGAAGTTTTTAATTTTTAAAAAAGTTTAAACACTATCTTGTTGACAGGCAGCGCAACAGGAGGCAGACAAAAGAAGGTTAACCAGTACAGCATTTCAGACAGACATAAAGCGACAGTCTGAACAAGGCCTGCATTTTTTCCAGTCGTATATGATAAAGAAAAAAAGGAACATGGAATAGACACAATCAGAAAATCTGATGAGAAGCAGAGAAGGAGGTTAAGACCAGAATGAATAGACTTCACATGCAAGTGTGGATGTGTTCTGGACAGAGGTTGGAAAGGAGAGTGTTTTGCACAGAGACAGAGGGAAGTGTTTGGGAGTTGTAGACCAAAAGGACACTTTTCCAAATTCTGGTTCTGGGACAAATCAGAAAACGCAGTTTCTACACAGCAAATTAACTAATAATTTATAGAGTGTGTCTTAACACTGAGGCTAAACAAATGAAGAGTGCTCCGTAATCTATAAATGATTATAATACCTCCCTAGAGTTTATAAATATCTATATTTATAGATAGCGTAAGGGAGGTAAGGGGCATAGACTCTAGGGAGGCATGTATAAGCGTATCAATACTGTGTTAATTATTTCCCCTTCTTCTTTGCTTTCTACACTTTTATACCCTCCAGTGGTCCCTTTATATTTGCTGGGGTTAGGGGCACAGCACCTTCATGAAAATGGAAAAACCACAAATAAAAAAACACTATTTTTTTTACCTGAAAGAACATTTCTCTAGGAATCTCTTTGCCCTCCAGTGCAACTCTGTGGTCAACATCTGCCAAAGGTTGACCACAGAATCATGCTGGAGGACCTACAGAAATGTTTTTTCTAGTAATCTCTAGGTCTTCCAGCACAACTCTAGGGTCAACATCTGGCAGAACTGCGCCGAAGGACCTAGAAATTCCTAGAAAGAACATATTAATCAAATCTGCAAATGATCAAAGCCGCAAAAGTCAAAGCCGCAAATGTAGAGGGCCGACTGTATAGCCTCTGTCATCCCACTTTTCCAATTGCTTTTAAAATGTTCGTCTCTCTCCTCCTCCCACTTTCCCCTTTTGTCCTCAGCTTACTTCAATTGCTCCAAACTGAGTTCAACATGCAGAAATAGTTTGCACTCAGTTAACTCAGTGGCTGAGAGAGGAGGGAAATGGTAGAGCCTTGCCCTTCCCAAAAGGCTCAGGCAAAAGCAAACTGCTGCAGCCTCTCCTAGCTTGTGTGTTCTTCTCCATTAATGACATTTAGCATCTTGACAACACTCTTGCTGTTGCTTGGCCACACATGTCCCAGTTGTCATCTAGTAAATGCTGGAGTGCATGCACTGTTTTTGGAAACACGCTGAGATAGATAGGTTTATGTCGGAAGAGGTTTTACAATCTTGCCTCCTGGCTTTGGAAAATAACAAAAATTAAATACTTTGAAAGATTAATAAAATCCAGTGCTAAAGGCCATTTTAATCTACATGCTTCCCCCCCCCCCCATGTTAAAACCAATAAATAAAAGCAAAGACAAAACAACAAACCGCAGCCCAATAAATGTCTCTTTTTTATGAGAAAGTCAAACAGAACATATGGGTCTATTTCTGAAAGCATGTTAAGGAGAGGGCTTCCAAAGAGCAAGTTGAAATTGCATTGTTCAGGTGTGGCATGAGGTCACAACTAAAAAAATCAAATAAATCTTTTCTTTGTACAGTACTTGCCAACCTGATTGTTCTTAACAATTGCCACAGGAAAAATGCCTGATCTTAAAGTGCAAGCACACTGGTACTGAGGAAGCAGTTCTTTATGTAATTAGATCCCAAACCATTTTGGGCTCAAATGGCTAAAAAATCATGTTAACTAGGAGGGGTTGCAGACTGCCAGAAATAGTGCAAATTGAGTCCACTTTTAGGGTTAGGGTTAGTGCTAGGGAATCATGCGAATTGTTTTTTTCCCTAAGACATTGAGCCTTCTCTGTCAGAGAGCTCTGGTGCCACAATAAAATACAGTTCCCATGATTCCCTAACCCTAATCCTAACCCTAAAAGTGGACAGTTTGCACTATTTCTGGCAGTCTGCAACCCCCCTAGAACTCAGAAAGAATCTGGCAACCAGTGCAGCTGATGCAATATACCGGTAGATATCATGATCCAACCACCTATCTTCCCTCTTGGATGCCTATATTCTGCTCTAGCAGGCTTCCAGGCTGTCTTTAAGGGAAACCCTAAGTACAGTATACACTGAACCATCAGAAAGCAAAGGTGTCACTATCTCAGCCAAAGGTGTCACTTTGTTGTTGTGTGCCTTCACGTCATTTCCAACTTATAGCAACTCTAAGGCAACCCTATCATGGGGTTTTCTTGGCAAGATTTGTTTGCCATCCTCTGAGGCTGAGAGTATGTGACTTCACCAAGGTAACCCAGTGAGTTTCCATGGCTGAGTGGGGAATCAAATCTGAGGTCCAAAACACACTGCAGAAATAATCCAGTTTGAGACTGGTTTAACTGCTCTGGCTCAGTGCTAGGGAATCTTGGGAATTGTAGTTGTGGCACTGGAGCTCTCTGACAGAGAAGGGTAAATGTATCACAAAACTACAGTTCCCAAAATTCCCTAGCATTAAGCCAGGGCAGTTAAAGCAGTCTGAAGCTAGATTATTTCTGCAGTGTGTTTTGCACCATAGTGGTGTTGACGGCCCTACAACATGGAAATGATAGTGACAAATCTCTCCAGAGCTGCAACAAACATACTAACCTAAGCAAGTAAAAACAACAGCACTACCTTAGCATTCTCCCCATACTGGTGTTAGCATTGAGTTGAGAAGGAGTCCCAGACTTTAGTCTTTCAGAAATGCAACCTCATGAAGAACCAGATGTAAATCAGAACTTGGAAAAATTAATTTCTTGGACAACTGTCAGTACCACCAGCCACTATGGTCATAGAGTCTTGAAGACTCTGGGCCTTTGCAGACTGCCAGAAATAGTGCAAACTGAGTCCACTTTAACTGCCCTGACTCAGTGCTAGGGAATCATGGGAACTGTAGTTTATTGTGGCACCAGAGCTCTCTGACAGAGAAGGCTCAATGTCTCAGAAAAACATACAGTTCCCATGATTCCCTAGCACTGAGCCAGGGCAGTTAAAGTGGACTCAATTTGCACTATTTCTAGCAGTCGGCAAAGGCCCTCTGAGAACTGTGATCCAAGAGTGCAACTTTTCCAAGACCTGGTGTAAATCTCCATCTACAGCAAGTTATTTCTCTGCCCACAGCACCTATCTAGATGAAGTTTCTTCATTGTTATCCTTCTCCAAACTGCCTTCATGAACTTGCTCAATTTCTACAGCCTTTCTATGACAGACAGACAGAAACAAGACATAATTATTCCATATAGTGATGCTACTCCAGTAGAACTATCAGATGCCATCCCCTTTAGCTGTGATGGGAGCTGCAGTCCAACAACATCTGGAAGGCAAGTGGCCCCACTTAGTCCATCTATAAGCCAATAGCCATAGGATGAAACAGAAGTTCTCCTAAACCACTTTTTGAGTCTACTGTTCCAATACAACATTGGACCTCTGATGAGTAAGTGAGGCAAGCAATCCAGAAAGTGACCGTGGTGAGTCCAGAGTATGAAATGGGTGAGGGATTCTGGGAGTGGTAGTTTCAAAACAACACTTCCAAGCTCTGGAGGCAGTGATATTGAAATAACTGACAGAAGCAGTAGAGCCAGAACTTGGCTAGCTATGCTGGTGGGTGAATTTATAGTCCTATAGAGCAGGGACAGGCAACCTTTTTGAGACCTGGGCCGATCTCCTGTAGCCCAGGTCTCGGCTGGGCCAAGGGGGAGGATGGCGGCGCGTGCACTCATGCGCGTGCACACACCCTCCTCCGCCACGCACGACTCCCTGCGCATGCTGCCGACACGGCCGCTACTGCGGCCACCGCCTTAGCGCGTGCGGCCGCAGCCGCCATTTTGGAAGTCCAAATCGCGCCCGCGACGCGTTTGCGCATGCGCAAGAGTACTGTGCATGCGCAAACGCGTCGCGACTGCCATTTTGACTTCCAAAATGGCGATCGCAGTGAGCGTGGCTGCAGAGCGGCAAAAACGCGCCCCAACGGCGGCACGTGGCGGCAACCTTTGGCCTGGGCCGGTAAGTCCAGGGCCCGGGGCCTTAACCGGCCCCCGGGCCGTAGGTTGCCGGTCCCTGCTATAGAGTAACTATTCTGAGCTCTGAGCAAAACCTAGGAGGGCTGCCTCTCTCCAAGCATCATGTAGCATATGCCATCTCTCAAGTCAGCTAAACCAGTTTCCATCTCAACATCAGGCATTTCACCAAGGATTGTTTGAAGTTGAGAAGCTATCACAAATTCCAGCCCGTGCCTTGCACAAGAATGGCAGTAATAAGTCAACTGGTGACTTTAAAGGCACACACACACACACAATAATTGCTGGAGGGGAAAAAAACACCACCATGTTTTCTTCATATGTGACCTCGCCACTGTTTCCTCCAAAGCAACAGGGACCACATCACTTTTTAAGACGATGTGATGAACAAACCACAAATACAAATATTCATCCTGGCCAATTTGATAAGCCACGATGGGCAAGACTCCCAGGTGCAAGAGGCCAATTGCAAACCACAAAGCAGATTCTCCATGTTATTATGGTCAGAGCTTACAAAAGACTCTTTTTGGACTACAGCTCCCAGAATCCCCCATCCAACTGGCTGGGGATAGAGACAGAGAAGGAAGGTGAAAGGATGTCAGAGTCACCCATTGATGGCGCTGCCTCCACTCAGTGTTGACTTTGGACTTCCACCCTTTGTTGGCACTCAAACACCAACAAATCATTCTCAAGAGCATATGGTCCTTAGAATTAAAAAGGTTCCCATACGTGAGAAAGAGACATGTTTTTCTATTTGAAAAAATTAATCTGAAATTCTCAGCAAGCCAAAACATGCAGCAGGTCCAGGTTAAGACATACAGCCTTGTCAGTCTGTCTCCTTTATTCTAATCTAAGATTTTGTACATAGCTAGGAATATCATTAAGAGTGGAGACAATGAGGCTGGGAGGGGAGGCATATTTTCCCCAACTTCCAAATCCAGCAACATTCATTAGTAGGTTGGGGCAAGTTATTGGTATACAAGCAGATTTCTGCATTTGCATTTGGAACAAATTAAAGCAGCAGTTCTACAGGCCCAGAATAAATTAAGAGCAATATGCAGTTCAGCAAGTGCTTGTGAGTGCATTATTCATATTTCCTTCTCTACATATACAAATACCAAGCTGTGCATGTTAACTGTTATAGGATATATATATATATATATATATATACACACACACACTCTGATCCAGAAAAATAAATTCTGCCTCCCCTTATTGGTCTTCTATCCTGACAAGCAAAAAGTGTTTTTGATGGATATCCAAGAACAAAACTAGGGGAATAGGTGGGTAGCAGCCAAATGAGGGTTTTGCCCCCAAAAAGAATTCTGCCTCCCATCAAACATTCCTTCAATCCCCCAATTTCAAGCTTTGCAGTAAAGTAAAAGCTCAGTTGAACATTTAGAAATGGAGTTTAGACATTTGAAGAAAAGTGGCAGGCGAAGTTTTGGAGGGAATACAAACACAGCAAATGTAAAAGTTCTAGGTGTGGATGATTTTCAGTGACTCACTCTCAATAATGCTAGAAATTTGGAGACTGAAGGAAAATTTCACTGAGGGACAGCATACTTATGGGGTAGAGGAGGAATGCCATCCTTTTGTCCCCCATAGAGAGCCAATTCACTGACAGGTGTGCAAACATTTCACTATTTATCCACAAGCTAATGGACGGAGTATGTAAACATTACTAGTTCTAGATTGTAACTCCCAGAATCCCCCAACCAGTACAAAGACTGGACATGCTGCTAGTTGGGAGATTTTGAGAGTGAAGAGAAAAAAAGTAAAATTTCCAAGCTCTGGGATCAGCAGTATCATTTGAGGTAATGTCAGAGGTTGGCCACACAGAATCCTAAGAGCTAGAAGGGAATACAAGGGTCTTTGGGGCCCTTCCTGTGTCCCATACCCCCAAAAGGTCCCTTCTGCCCTTCTCCAGACCAAACAATGAAAGAAGCCAAGGAGATGTAGCAGCACCCTTCACTTGCCTCATCTTTCACCTGGGCAGTAGTTACAGCAGGAATTCACCTAGCTACCTCAAAGCTTGGAAACATTACATTTTTGGACTACAGCTCCCAGAATCCCACAGCCACCATAGCAACTGGCCATTCTGATGAGGATGAAGACAATATTGTTTCCTCACATTCAAGCAATCCCAGAATGAAGAATAACATATCAGTAAGACTTTTGCACGTTGTTTTTTACCCTGTTATTCATACATTTCAAAATGTTCCAGAGAATTATTCTGTGCATAAATATGCATATATTTTTGCACATTATGTGTGTGCAGAACAACATTTTGGGATGTGCGAATACCAGGAGAATGCGACAACAATAACAAAAATAGCAAAAGAAAACAGATGGGAGAGAACCATGGGAATTATTGTTGCTTTTATGCAACTTATGCTATTTATTTTGGCTTGTATGCAAAGCTGAAATAGGTGAAGGTTTATGTTCTTACATAATGGGTCAGGGGTTCTGGGAGCAATAGTGTGGGGGGCAACAAAACCCTCACCCCTTTTCCCATGCTTTGGAGCATCGCACCTGAATCGTCCCAAGACCTTTCCTGACAAAACTCATGCTCCTGGTGTTCTCAGCTCTTGGCAGTTCTTCAGTCCCTTGTTGAAAAGGGGAATGCCACCTTCTGTTCTCTCAAGAATCTTGGATCAGGGCTGCCATCCTGAAGAATAGTTAACTGAATTATCCTGACAGTATTCTAAAGCTAGTTTATTTGGAGACAGAAGAACTAGTGTTAAAGCTACAGATCACAGAAGTTTAGGCTGAGTAGCGCTATTTGAAATATCTGTTATTGGTTTTTCAAAGTGCAACAAGAAGCAAATGTAAGAGCAGTGCAAGTTTCTAACACACTGCCCATGAGGTAAGCCACAAATATATAGAGAGATATAGATATATATTTAAAGGGCAAGGGAAGAGTAGGCTCAGGCTTGGGGAAATTGTTTGGGTTGGGGAGTACCTGGCAAGACTTCCACACACCTCTTTATTTTGCAGCCATAGAGAAATGGCAAAACCACATCTGGAGAGGCTCTTATAGACCAGCAGAAACAGCTGGTGCCTTGGCAGAATTAAGCCATTTGTGATTCTTGTTGCCTAGGTCTATATAGAACTTGGCAAGTTATTTTAAAAAATAAATTTGGTACATAATTCCCTAGAAAGATTCCACACACACCCCCACTTCCCACCCAGTTGGATCCTACCACTGCAAAATATAAGCAATGAAGACAATTTATTATTTGTTGCTTCTTGAGAGAGGAAAAAATCCATCTATGAATAACATAAAATAGTCTAGAATTAGAAATCTC
The DNA here is from genome assembly GCA_026167975.1 of Phrynosoma blainvillii. Classification (NCBI taxonomy): domain Eukaryota; kingdom Metazoa; phylum Chordata; class Lepidosauria; order Squamata; family Phrynosomatidae; genus Phrynosoma; species Phrynosoma blainvillii. Next base: position 134,981,294 of record JANUYF010000005.1, on the reverse strand, counting down.
TCAAATACCCCAAGAAAATATTTTAGCTCCCCACAAACATAACTTTGTCAATGGTTCTTTTCAAAAGGAACATGATTATGCCCTCATTACCCTTAAAATGTTGTATTATAGATAAGAATGTTACCCGTTTTGCTCTAATTTTACACAGGACAATATATTAAAGAGGCTCTATCTGTGCTTGTTCATTGGTGTTTTTTTCATAAGTTGGAATCTGAATATGGAAAAATCTTTTTTTTCTTTTGTATTAATGTTCCCAGAGTCTCTTGCTGGCCACACTGGGTGGTAGTAGTCCAAGAGTAGGATTAACAGACTGAAAAGTGGGGTGTGTTCCTGTATCTTTAATGGCTGTGTGGACAAGGCAATTTCAGCGAGTGTTTCTTGTTACCTGGTTGCTTGACATGCAACACCTGCAAGATTTGACACAATCATTAAAGGTACCAGAGCCCTCACCAGTTTTCAGTCTGGCAAACCTATCAAGTCATCCCCCCCCCCCCAGGCTTTCAGTTCAGGTCTGTACTTTCTTCTGCCATTAACCCAGTCAATCTTTTTCTCCCCTTCAGTCCACTCCTTCCCCAGAAGGCAGACAGACCAATAATCCTTAAATGTGTTTGCTAATCTCCACTGGGATACCTCATTTGAGATGACTCCTGGGGAAAGGAAAGGGTGGTAGGAGGAAGCAGGATCTTTCCCTCTTGTAAGATAAAATACGCAGGAGTATTCACATGAGCAGTGATGAGCATGATCCCAAATGAAGGACCTCAATAACATCACATCTACTTTCTCAAGCAGCAGCAACACAGACCCTTCCCATGAACATCCCAGAACCCTGCTATATTCGTTTCTATAGTTTTTAGGAGAGGAGCATGCAGATTTCTATATATTCTATATAACTCTAACTCCCATGATCCCTTCACACTGACATTGCAGCCAAGGTTGAAGGGGGTTAAGAGTTCAACTATATCTGGAAGGTCACATATTTTTGAGTCTTGCCATAACTGCATATAAGCCTTGCTTACTCTGCCAAACACCATTAACACCGGTCTTTTCCTATCTCTCATCATTCAGATATGTTTGACTACAATTCCTATTATGCTCCAGCCAGCAAGGCCATTGGATGCATCTGAGGGCACTAGACTGACGAAGGCAGCCATAATGCAGTTATCTCAACAACTTTTCTTTCTTACATCAATCTTTGCTGTGGCGGTCAAAGGCACCCTGGGAAGAGGTTGAGAGGATCCACAACCATGTAATTCTCATGAGAGGACCACAATAATCAAAACCATTACTGGGAAATCTCCCAACTATAACTCTCACAATTCACTACCATGCTAGTGAAGATTTATGGGAATCAAAGTCCAAATGAAACTTTTCTGGGCTTCTTTGTAGTGTGGAAAGCTGACTAGAGCTGATGGGAGTTAGTGTAATTTTTCTAAAGCCCCCGCTGGATGTTTTACCAGTAGTAGGTAACCTACATCTCAGAAGGTTGCACCCATCAAAAGGCTATTTCAGGCCTAATACAGGCTCTGGCCCCAAAATAGCCTTGAAAGGCCTATCACACATATGCTAAGAAGCTTAAGAGGACATGGCTGGTCATCTTTACATATGGGATAAAAACATCTGAAGGGCCACCTTTGTACGAAGAAGCCAGTTAGCCACTACTGGCAGACAAGTCCTAGAGACAATACAAACATTTGGTCTAATTTACCAATATCATTTTAATTTTTCTGAAGAATCAAAAGGGAAGAAGCTATGTGACATATCTAGAATCTAGACTGGTTGTCGATACAGTTGCCAAGCCAAGTATATGACTGGACTTTTGGAATATAATTTTTTGGTCTGTTCTCAGTAGCTATGCTGGCTGGGGGGATTCTGGGAGTTTTCATTTAAAAAGTAATTCTTCCAAGATGTGGGCTTTACCATTTCATGAGGGAGATGAGGAAAGTTCAGGGGAATGGGACATTTATCAAATCAATCTGCTGGTTTAACATCTGTTAAAGAGAGACAGACAATACGTGTAGAGTAAACATCATTTCTTTTAGAGACACATGTTCTATTACAGTATTAGATCATTTTAATTGCTTTGTTAGCCCCCACATAGTGGGGAGGAAAAAAATAAAGATAACCACCCTTTCCCCCCAAACCCTCCCCAAAAGAAAAAAAAATCCAGTTACATTCATCCAGTGTATTCTTAGAAAGCCAGATTATTAGAGGTCATTGGCATGGTGGTAGTGATGGGCTGATCTCACCTCCTTTTAATACATCCCCAGTTGGCTAAAACTAAGCCACAACAGGGTTCAAGAGAGATTGGTTCCTTCCTTCCCTTAAAAGTCACTGGTCACCACCCTGTAGAAGAGAGGGCAGAACCAATGTACCGTAGACCAAATGGGAAGGTGGAAAATGACTGGCATCAATCATTTTAAGGGCTTAAGCGGGAGGGGGAAAAGAGAGACTGGTAGTGTTTCAGAAGCTACTTCACATATCCAGTTCTGAGCTTCAAAGGCTTTGTATCCTTTTGTTATTTATGTCAGGGTGGGGAGCCTCCAGATGTTACTGCACTTCAACCCCCATCAACCTTAGACACATCATTCAGGGATAGGAGCTGTGGCCCAGCAAGATCTCAGTGAGGCACACAGTTTTCTCACTTCTGATTTATAAGTATTCAGAAAAATATACACCCCTTCTGAGTAAATAACTGAACCAACAAGGATCAGTGATAAGTAACTCTATGTTGGCCAAGTAATTCTCATCCTTCTGTTCTTGTCAAATGGGGGCAAAATACAGGGGTGTCAGTTTGGTTTTCCAAGGAAGGTGTCCAAAGAATGTCCATTCAACACAAAAGGGGTGTCTGGCTTAGTTTGAAAGTGAGAGAGAAGAGCAATTTTCCAAAAACATGAAAACAGTGGGAAGGGATAAAAAGGGGAGATCACTATAGGGATTGGGGCAGTTATTGGTCCCATGGACTGAAAGGCCCAGGAAGGGCTAGTGTGGCTCATGTGTGATCTCACAGTCCCTCGATTTCCTACTGGCCTCTCGGGTCCATCTGACCATTCACCACTCACAATTCTGAAACAAGATTTTAGCATAGCCTCCCTATCCCTGTCATTTATCTGGATGCACTGGACTATAACCCGCATCACCCTGAGTCAGCAGGCTGCCTAGAGATGATGGGGTTATAGTCCAATACATACAGAAAAGCAGCAAGATGGAGAGGTGGCTATGCTCCCTGGGAATGATGTGATGAAAAGTCCAATACATCTGGAGGGTACTAGGTTGGGAAGGCTAGCTTACGGACTCAGCCTTGCCCAAAGGATTCCAAAGGGGCTGCAGGTTGAAATGCTTCCATCTTGTTGCCCAGCACCAGTGAGAGAGGTTGGTGCAGAGATGTCCACAGTCCCTGGAGTAAGAACCACTGAGAGAGTGGAGAAGCAGATCAAGTAGAACTTCCAGGCAGCACTTCCAAAGAAACCAGGTGGGTGGAAAGTTTAGAGCTATTCCTTGCAGGGAAAAGGGAGTGCATGGAAGAACACCATCTCTCTATCTATCCCAATAAACCTACAAAAAGGGGTCAAGTTGTTTGTTTTTGATGGGAAATCTAAACCAGGCCTGGAAAATTAGGCCTATCAGGGTGAGGGAAAAGTCACCCTTCAAACCATTGCATACCTTGGATAGCAGCAGAGGATTATGGGAGAGTGGCCAAGACTTTAGGCTCACAGAGGGGGTTTATGGTGTTTGCATTCAAAGGGTAGAGGGGAAGATTCAGCAGATTGCCCTCTCATTTCCAGAGGGGCCACTGTGTTTTAGAAATTATTCTTCCTCTTACCCACCTATCCCTCTGTCATTTTACGCCCTTTCTTGAACAAAGTTGGAGAAGAGTGAATCCATGTCAGACTAGATCTGCTACATGACCCCTGCAAGGTGGGCCTGGAACCAGCTCACAGCTTTGTAACCTTCACTGGGCTGGTCCCAGTGATGAGGTTGGCCACTCCATGGTGGATTTGTCCCTGGATGGGGCCATACTCCACCCTCTCGCCATCAACAGTGATGATGCCCTTGTGGGTGAGTGGTTCAATGCGGAAGGCACGGACAGGGATGTTGGTGACATGGGGACACCTTTGCTCAAAGTGAGTGCCCTTTTCCATGGCCAAGAAGAGGCGGATGAGGGCTGCCCGTGAAATGCCCGCCTTTACATAGGCGAGGTGGATGAGGCCATCGTTGAAGCAGGCAAAGGGGGCTGCAAACAGGTCAGCCCCCAGGTGAGTCTGGTAGATAGCCAACACCAACACGAAATCATCCTCCACCGTCACCCAGGACTTGGGTACTGGCTGGTTGAGAGGGGCCAGGAAGTCATCTGGGGGGCCACGCATTTGCCGGGCAGAAGATAGCAAGGAGGTGGGAGCAGCCATTTCCTGGGCTCCCTGGCCATCGGCTACCAGCTGCTCCGACAAGTTCTCAAAGCTGAAGCTGGGTGTGGGGAAGCCAGAAGAAGGAGGTGGAGAGCCAGGTGAAGGAGAGGGCTCGTCAGCAGGCTCCAGTCCCCGGTAGGAGAAGGTGCGGCGCTCCTCACAAAGCCCCATGTCAGAGACTGTGCGGTGGAGAGGCATCCTCTGGAAGGGGAGGCTCCCATTGGCTGCCATGGTGATGCTGCGCAAGATAGGGCGGTGGCCGCCAGAGTCCGGAGCAGGCAGATATGAGAGACGCCCCCGATAGGTGTTCAGGGAGGCCAGGCGGACCATGGTCCCCAAGGTAAAACGGGCCGATCCCATGTGGCGGTACTTCTCGCTCTCAATGTCCACATCGGAGATGAATCCCCAGGCCACGCTGAGGAAGGAGAAGGAGCGGGAGCCTGAGGAGGTAGTGACAGAGACCAGGTCCAAGGGAGACACTCCCCCATGGCAGAGCAAGAGGGTGCAATTTGTCAGCAACTCCTGGCCCAAGGTCTGCTCAAACCTGCCCAAGAAGTCAAAGAAAGGCATCAAGATTATGGAAGTTCATTGCTCTGCCCCTCCTAAAGAGCAAAACGGCCATCGAACAGTAGGTGAGGGGCTGGAAGCCCAGCCAAGCAGAAGGGAAGAGATATTCTGGGACACAAGAGGGAACTAATATTCTGGGACACAATGTCAGAAATGGGGTCCTTTGTTTGCTATGAGGGAACATAAATTGTGCATTTACATGCAAGCTGAAGCTATAAGAACTATTTGTTTGAACATGGCCAGCATCCTGCATGATTCAGAGCAGCTTAGTATTTCCTCATGTGGGACTATCCTACAGCTAGCCGTTCACTGTCAGATTTACTGTAGAGCTGTTTCAGCCGCCCACCATTCTATGCCAGGTGGAAAGCAGGGAGACATCAGAGAAACATCTTGCTATGTCCTCACAGCCAGAAATCAAATGATTACATTTGATTTTGCATCTGGCTATGGAGACATGGCCAGATGCTTTTTCTATCATTCCCTGCTTTCCTAGCTGTACAATATGTTTGGGGAGAGACACTGGTTGATGCAGAGGGAAGAAGGGAATACCAGCAACAACAAAAAAGAAGTATGCAGGCATAAGGTTGACTTACACCTGCACGTGTCGCCAAAATGGATGCCAGCCATTGTCTATAAGCTACTGGTCCGTCCGTCCGTCCGTCCGTCCATCCGTCCTTCCCTCCCTCCCTCCCTTACAGAGAGTGAACTAGGAAATGGGGTGTTTTGGATTGCAATTCCCACAACCATTCAGTCAGCATGGCCATGGAAAACTATAATCCAGAAAAGTAACTTCCCAGCTCAGGACAAGATTATTTTATTTTTATTTAAGCTTCTGCTTTCTCCCTAACATATTAGTTTTCTATTCACACCAGGAGGTGGGTGAAGGTCAACATCAGGGCATATACTGTATGTACCTTCAACCTCTCCAGTTAAAAGATTCCTGGAGAGTCTCTGTAGGCTTAATTATGGGACATTAAGGGCCTTTGCAGACTGCCAGAAATAGTGCAAATTGAGTCCGCTTTAACTGCCCTGACTCAGTGCTAGGGAATCATAGGAACTGTAGTTTATTGTGGCACCAGAGCTCTCTGACAGAGAAGACTCAATGTCTCAGAAAAAAAATACAATTCCCATTATTTCCTAACACTGAACCAGGGCAGTTAAAGTAGACTCAATTTGCACTATTTCTAGCAGTCTGCAAAGGCCCTAAGTTAGATGGACCCAAAGCAGAACCTGAGAAAATTACTTTTGGACTATACCTCACAGAATTCCCAGCCACCATGGTCACTATGCTGGCTGGGAGGATTCTGGGAAGTGTAGTTCAAAAAAGCTCTGACACACGTGGTTACTGCAAAACATAATGGATGATGCATGGTAGTGACATCTAATGGTTAGACTGCTGGACTAGCACTAGAGAGATGCGTGTTCCATTCCGCACTTGACCATGAAACTCACTGAATTACCTTGGGCACTCTCAAGTTAACTGACCTCACAGGATTGTTGCAAGGGTGGGGTGAGAACTCTACTCCCCTGAACTGGTTGGTGAAATGGCAGGATTCATATTTAATAAACTGTCCTAATGATGATGAATGATAATTACCTTACTATACAGGATGGACCAAAACTGTATTCTCTACCCTCCTGAGCCAGAAAATTATTCAGGAGAAACATGGTTGTTTTACAAGCAAACAGGTTGTCTGCTTTTGAAGCCACACACTTGCCTTAGAAGCACTGAATATTATTAATTATAGATACTGTATGTGGGAGCTGGCTGCCACTGGTGGGGAGAGAGGCACTCTGTGTGAGCTCAATGGTACTCTTGTATACCACATCTTCACATAGTAAAGGGATAAATTTTAGCAGAATATATTGCTGATTCTGCCTCATTTGTTAGGATTTGAGACATCATTCTTTCCCTTCCCAGAAGATGAGAGACGGCAAACTTTTTAATACAGGCTTACCCAGCATTAAAGTTAATGGCTGCAGCGACTGCATTTCCAGACCCACAAGGGAGAATCCCAAGGGGCATTTTTATGGCTTCTTCCCAGTCTGGCCGCTCCATCAAACCATTAATGACCTGGAAGGAAATGGGAAATGGGTAAGTGTTCAAAACTTGCAGACTCCTACCTGAATATGAAACTTGGAGAACCTACATTTTGGGGCTCAGACTTCCAGAATCTGCCAGCTAGCATGGCCATGCTGGCTGGCAGATTCTGGCAGTAGTACTCCAAGTGGTAAGGTTTTTAAGCACTGAGATAACAAAGGGAGCTCTAAGGAGGGTGGGAAACTTAGGGCCTATACAGACTGCCAGAAATAATCCAGTTTGAGACTGCTTAATTGCCCTGGCTTAGTGCTAGGGAATCATGGGAATTGTAGTTTATTGTGGCACCAGAGCTCTCTGACAGAGAAGGCTCAATGTCTCAGAAAACAAAAAACAAAACAAAAAACAAAAAACCAACCTACAATTCCCATGATTCCCTAGCACAGAGCCAGGACAGTTAAAGTGGCCTCAAGCTGGATTATTTCTGGCAGTCTGTATAGGCCCTTAATATCTTTGTTAGAGCTGAACCCTAAATTTCTCACCAGAGACTGAAAATAGGACAAACGTCTTTTGAAGACCTCCACTATTGATCTTTCCCAGCAAAATGGATTTTAGCTTGTGTGTTGTAAGGCTCACTCCAAGTCCCTCCAGGGTGATGGCTAGATCTAGCAGATATGGGTTCAGTGATCATGTGCCAACGCCAGCCCTTCTGTTAGGCACCGTGAGCAGCCCCTTCAAGCAGAAGATTACCAGTTATTTAATTCATTATTGCTGTATTTTTTCAACCAACCAAAGGTTGATGTGGGGACTGGGGGGGGGGGGGGCAGATTAGGTTTTCTGACCCATTCACTTTTCTGTATGGAGGGGGCAATTTTTGCCCTGACATTTCCCACAAACAGTGACACAGCAGAAGTGATGTCATAGCACTTCCAGCTGCCATTTTCAGTTAGTCTCCAGCCCAATATATATGTCTTGGGAGAGTGGGTTCTGTGGAGTGGGAGAGCCAAACCACCATATTTGTGTGCAGTTTTCTGACATTTTCAGGAGGAAAAAAATGTTCAAACATGGGCCATAAATAAATACAATTTAGGGTGAGATTTGGGGGTTCAGGGGGCTCTGGTGAGCTGCCAAGGTTCTTCTGGGAGCCTTCAAAAATGGGATTGAGGGGTTGCATGCATTCCATAAAGAGAACTTTCCCTACCCCTGCTTTTGCCACTATGTACTTTGATTTTGGTAGACATGGGTTGCTATCACCTGCTCCAACTGAGGCAGAATATCTTGGGCTGGCCCTGGTATAGGCCCACAAGCACATCTATGAGTCCCACATGACACACAAATATTGTACTGGAGACATGATTCTAAAGGGGCACAGGTCTTACATGCATCATTTCTAAGAGATTAAGCCAGAAAATCCTAATGGGTAGCATTTGAAAGGTTTTGGAACCACTGTTTCTTGATTGGCTTTTTGTAAACAGTACCTCATAAAGAAGTCCATCTCCTGAAATGGCTACAATGCCATCCCATTCAGCTAAGCTGATGCTCTGTACCAACTCCCGGGCATGGTTCTGTCTCTCTGGAGTAGTAAAAACAAAGGAAATAAAATGCAGTTCAATAGCAAAGCAATACTTTTTGTACATGTCATGCAATACTTACGATAGCTGCCATTATTATCCCCATGCCTCAGATCACAGGGGAGAAGGACTGAGGTCAAGAGAATGTTACGTTTGTCTCAGCTTGTCTAGTGAGTTGGCAGTTGGGGCAACACCTGAACATTCAAACTTTGTGACTCATTGGATTGCATGATGCTGACGTTTGTTACAGTCTTCATTTTGTTTGGCAGTTCCTATTCCCAAGTGTGACTATGTGTCTATTTTCTATTTGAGCTTCACCAAAAAACTTAAGAACAGACCAACTTAGTTAGTCCAGAGGTCAAAAAACCAACAACTGCTAACAAAGCATAATGAGCCACAATCTTAACTCATGTATTTTGTTGGCTTTACTCTGGTTGGCTTGAAACAGTTTATTGTTACATCTGAGGCCAGAATTGTGGTTTTTCCTGGTTTGTTTTCTCACCTGCCTGCCTTCATTAAAACAGAAGCTAACAAAAGGAGTAGAAGAGAAACAAGCCAGAAATCAAGAAGACAAGCCATGGTTATGCTGGTCATCTTCTGTGATTTACACACCAAGCCATGGTTAACGCAATGGCTCACTGTGTTAATAAGCTGTGCAAAGGTGCCCTCTATGCCCCAGCAGCAAATACCAAAGTTATGTTCAGCTTTCTGTGCATGTGCCTATTAAGAGAGGACTCCTCCATCAATTTCTATAAACCAGTATTTGAAAACATGTCTAATTTCTGGCAGGCTGAGGTTTTGAACTCTCTCTCCCTGCATCACTTTACACACACAGGCTGGCATCCTGTTGGTGCTATAGGCAGGCATAAATCAAGCTGCGTGTGTCTCTTTTTGATTGATGCAGATTAGCATTCCCTTCTTTGCTCCCCATCAAAGAGTCCTCCAGATCCTATGCCACTGAAAAGAGAAAAGCCTGTAGGACATTTTCCCTGTAGCCAGATGTAGGTGAAGTTAGCTGGGATTTTCTGGTGGTCTTAGTAGAGGATGCAATAATTTTATGTTTGGCTGTGGTGACATAGCTAGACACTTTTCTGTTTCCCTATGACTTCAACCACGGAACATCTACTGGGATGGTCTGCAGCAACTCTATGACAGATCTGGAGGTCAGTGAATGGGTGGCGGTAGTGTTGTTCCACATGTAGACTACTGCACTATATTGGACAATACAACACTGCAGCCACTCACTCATGCTTCCCAAGGCATTTCCTGTGATGCCCTTTTAAGGCCACCCCCTTTTTACCATAGCCTCACCTGTTTGGATCAAGTTGAAGCTGACATCGGCCTCTGTAATCATTGGCAGGATGTGATTCTGGCACCACTGAAGAGCATTGCCCTTACCTCCAAAAGGGTTTAGCAGAAGGAGCAAGCGACGAGGACGGGGTAGGAGGCTACGGCTGATCTCTGTCAGGTGGGAAAGAGAAAGGAAGACAAGACGATGAGCACAGAAGATCCTGCAATCTCTGTAACAGTCAGCAGTTGTATCTCCTGTTTGGTGCAAACTGAAATGCATGTGCAGCAAAACTCAGAAGTGTTACTTTTTTTTATCCACACATTTCCAAATCTCAGAATACTGGGACTTGTAGGCCAAAACGGTAACACCTCAAAACTTAGCTTTGTGATATGACCTACTTTTAATTCAAATTTCTCAGAAGGCTCCAGTGATCAGCTTCACATGCTACGGGTCTTAGATTTGCACAAAAAGATTTGACAAATCCTTTTCTTCATCAGACATACAGTCACAGTTGCACATACAAAGGGTCCATTTCTGAAGAGATTCCTTACGCAATTTAAAGAGGCACTTGATCCCGCAAAGGAAGACAGACATACAAAGCCATGTGAGAGTTAGAGGACAGAACCAGCTACTGCCACTTGTAGCGTACATTCACTCCTGTTGTGGGTCTTGCCTTTGTAAAAGCTGGTTTTTGGAACCCTTATAGTGCTTCCAAAAGAAAAAGACCCAATTCCCTGCCAGAAAAAAATGAACCAATATGACTGAGACAATATGTAAACGTGTGAGTGAAGAACATGAATAGGGACAGGAGGAATCATCCCTTTCCATCCTTGTATAAGTGCCTTCTCTTCAGCTTCATACCCAGAATATGGGGAAATTATCCTTTTTTTTCCACTCCATCAATGGCTAGATAGTGGATTCAGTACACGCACTCCAAAAGGGGTAACTTTTCCAAGTTCTGATCACACCAACTACTGCAGAGGCAGTGAGATTGCAACCTTTCACATGTTGTTAGACTACTATTCTCATCATCCCCAATGACTAGGACTGATAGAAGTTGGAATCCAACAGCATCTGTAATGCAGCAGGTTCCTGGCCCATGTCCCATAGAGATAAATCTTCTTTTTACTCTCTTGCAAAGTCATTGCAAAATGGCGACAGTTTGCACCACATGGCTGTGACTTCGAATTTTCATGCCTCAAGCTTCCTGCTGCTGGCATTCCTGTGCATGATAAAAGATGCTCAACACATCCTCCGGAAAGAAGGAAGGAAGAGTCAATATCAAGCAAAGAGGCCACAGCAAGAGGCTCCCAATAACTGATGACTTGAGTCACAAGCAGCTGCTCATTATTAGCTCATCTGAATTCACAAATGCCCAGGGAGTGACCATGGCTTTGCTCAAGAGTCATGGAGTCTTGAAAGCTCTCTAAGGTGATACCTTCAACAGTGGAAGCCATAAATAATTTAATTAAATTAGCCATAAATAAATTGCTTTTATTAAGTAGTTGGCTTTGCTGTTGAGAACATGACTGGACTGGTTACAATGGAACGATGCCATTCCCAGCACTGTATTTACTTATTCATTTATTTTTATTTCATTACTTTAACGATTTCCCCAAGCCCATCCCAGCTGTCATAAGACATCATAACAACAACATCAACAGGAGAGGCTGGGATGTAACCATTAATTTATAAAAGAAAACACAAAGTTCATGCAAGAATGGGTGGTGTAGTACTCACTGCCAGGGATTTCTATTGTAATTCAGACAGGAACAAATGTGCATGGTTTAATGAATTATGTACTAGCTAGCTTTCATGGGAGCTAGAAACTTGGCATTCATGTTTAGAGCCTAACTCCCACAGGCCAATTTGTAATTAAAAGAAGGGTGTAATGGCATGAACCAATTGCTGAGGCGCTGACTGACTGTACCATCCAACATTTAGACTCATAATTTGGGAAGCATACACTGTACATTATTTAATTACATTTGGCAGCCTCTGGTCAAAACTTCATCTCTTTTCTAAGGGTCTGTTTCCGAAGTTTAGGTATGACCACAATCCTGGATCTCATGGTGTTTCAGCTCTCTCTGTGTGTGTGTGTATGTGTGCGCGCCTTCAAGTCATTTTCCAACTTATGGCAACCCTATAATGGGGTTTTCTTGGCAAGATTTGTTCAGAAGAGGTATGCAATTGCCTTCCCCCAAGGTTGAGAGAATGTGACTTGCTCAACGCCACCAACTGGGTTTCATGGCCAAGCAGGGAACTGAACCCTGGTCTCCAGAGTCACTGTCCAACCACTATGCCACACTAATTCTATAACTTCAGATTACAAGGGTTGAGGAGAGAGTTACTGTATGGAAGAGTATGTGAGGGGAGACCCCTGCCAACCTGTACAGCCCAGACAGAGGCTTCTCACTTCAGTGAAAGCTAAGCCTTATGACAGGATGTCTGAAATTCATTCTACAAGTGACAGAATAAGAGGATAGAGACCTCACCATTTCATACTGGAAGTGACGGTACATTTATACCACTGCAAGTGGGAGGGTGCATCATGTTTGACACAGAATTGTGGAGGATTTAGACAGTACAGTCGGCCTTCTACACCTACTGACCCAACCATTCATAGTTTGGAGATTGCTGTTGTCTGAAATCCATTCATTGTATGTAGTGTATATTTGGGGAATATATATATATATATATATATATACACATACACATATATATTCAAGCAAAACTTGATTTTGCCACTTAATATGTTGGTGTTGTGTGCCTTCAAGTTGTTTGACTTATGGCAATGCTACCATAGGGTTTCCTTGACAAGATTTGTTCAGAGGAGGTTTGCTATTGTCTCCCAGTGAGGCCAAGAGCAGGTGACTTACCTAGTCACCCAGTGAGTTTCATGGCCAAGCAGGGTTTCAAACTCTGGTTTCCAGAGTTGTAGTCCTGTCCAACACTCAAACCACTACACCATGTGGGCTCTGCCATTTTATGTAAGGAACACCGTATTACTATGCCATTGTATATAATGGGACCTGATCACCCACAGATTTTGGTATCTGCAAGGGTTCCTGGAAACCCCAGAGGATAGCAAGGGCTCATTGCACCAGAGCAGATGGGGAGAGGGTATATTACGGTATGTTTTTAAATGTGTCTTGATAGCTCAAGCTCCCTGCATGTAGTAAACTAGCCTGACAAGGAAAGGTTTACACAGAATCTTTCTCTATGATGTGACAGTTTCCTACAGAGGGGGATTCCCCCCCCCCCAATTTGGCTGAATATTCAGAGAAATGTATGTCCATTTCAGAACTCAGAACCTTTTTATTTTGTTGGGAGTGCAACTCCCAGAATCCCTACCATCCATGGCTCTGTAACTGGGGGGGGGGGGGGGGGGGGAATCTAGGGTCCAAAAAATTAACTTTCTAAGCTCTGGTCTATAAAAGTCCTGCCTTTCCATCACAAAGTGTTCAAGACAGTTTAAAAAAACCCAACAGTACTGTATAACACAAACACAACAGTCTGTTAAAACAGTTGCCAATGAAAATAATGCAGAAGCAGGAGGAAACAATTCAAATAATATGGACATTAAGCAGCTAGCTGAGAATAAATGCCTGCCTAAACAAATAATTATTCAGCAGGTGGTCAAGCGATAACAGCAGGGGAAAGACAGATCCCCTAGAGCAAGGACAGATGCTTCACTGCTTGGGTTCTCCCACAAAACATCCTCAGCCCTACACAAACATTCACACAAAATGGACCTCAGACATCGGTGGGACACGCAAGAGGGTCTCCCCAAATTGGGAAAGCTCGTTCGGGGAATGGAGTCCTGGTGCCGAGTTTTAACAATAATAGTCAGCACTTTGAATTGAGTCTGGAAACCAAACTGGTAGACAATGCAATCCTTCCCCTGCACAAGCATGCAACTTGTGAAGTTTGGTGAAAAGCAAATTAATATGTGGGGAAGGAGATGCAAAGAAGCTCCCATTTACATATAAATCAAAATGGAAGAAGTATGCTCTTTACACTAGAGACTGATTGACCCTTTTCAGTCCAGAAGCCAAATTCTAATTTGAGAAGGGTGTTGAAGAGCCACATTCTAACAATGTGTGGAGCTAATGGCATAATTTTATTTATTTCAAGCATTTATATCCCGCCTTTCTACCACAATAGGATTCAATGCAGGTAATAATAAAGCAGTGTTTTGTTTGCTGTTGTTAACCACCTTTGAGTACATCCTGACTCATGGTGATGGTGTGGATGAAACATCTCCAACTCCCTATCTTCCACTGCTCTGCTTAGTTCCTGTAAATTAATAGCCATGACCTCCCTAATAGAGTCTATCCATCTAGTGTATGGTCTTCCTCTCTTTCTACATCCCTCCATCTTTCCTAGCATTACTGTCTTTTTTAGTGAGTCGTGCCTTCTCACCTGCGCCCCTCCTATATAACGCCACCTAAAAACACCCTCGCTGGCCGGTGAGCGGCGGCGTCCTCAAAGCTGTGGAGGACGGAGGACTGCTTACCAGCCCTGGGAGACCAGCTGAGCGGCCTGAGCCGTCCCACCTGCGCCCCTCCTATATAACGCCACCTAAAAACACCCTCGCTGGCTGGCGAGCGTCGTCGTCCTCGAAGCTGTGGAGGATGGAGGACTGCTTACCAGCCCTGGGAGACCAGCTGAGTGGCCTGAGCCGCCCCACCTGCGCCCCTCCTATATAGTGCCGCCTGAAAACACCCTCGCTGGCCGGCAAGTGTCGTTGTCCTCGAAGCTGTGGAGGACGGAGGACTGCTTACCAGCCCCGGGAGACCAGCTGAGCAGCCTGAGCCGCCCCACCTCCTCAGGTGCCGGAAGAGCGCTGGTGGCTATACAACGCCGCCTGAGAACACCCTCACCGGCACCACACTATGGCCACGGAGGACTGTTTTGCCATCTTGCAGTTCTCGAAAGACCATAAGACAAGAAATTATATATTTTTAAATTGTATTATTGGCTACTGTTATTTAATTTGTTTGTATGTTCGGGGGGATGGGGGGGTGAAGGAGGGATGAGATTTAATTTGATTTATTTTTTGTAGTTTTGTAATGTTGTGCGCTGCCCCGATTGCCTGGCAGAGGGGTGGGATATAAATAAAAATTATTATTATTATTATTATGACATGGCCAAAGTATGACAGCCTCAACTTGACCATCTTGGCTTCCAGGGAGATTCAGGCTTGATCTGTTCAAAGACCCATTTGTTTAGGGTTTTTTGGCTGTCCATGGTATCTGCAGCACTTCTCCAGCACCATCTCAAATGAACTGATTGTCTTCCTATCCACTTTCTTCACTGTCCAGATCTGTACAAGGTAATGGGGAATACAATGACTTGTACGATTTTAATTTTAGAGCTCAGTTGTATATCACAGGATCACTTTCTGCCATATAATCTGCCCAGTATGTTCAGGTCCTCTGGCAGACATTTACTCCAATCATCAAGGACTGGGTTGGCAACTGTCAGCCAGAGGACTTTTTCTTCAGCTGCCCCTAGATTGTGAAATGACCTACCGGAAGAGATTCGACAGCTGAACACTCTGTCTGAATTTAAAACAGCACTGAAGACCAGTCTATTCTGGCAGGCTTATCCAGCTGATTTTTAAATTGTGAATTTTAAATGTAGATTGTTTTAATATGCGTATGTCTTTTCCTTTTCAATTGTATGCATGTCCTTTTAAATTGATGTATATTTTAATTGATGTGGTGTGTTTGTATTATTATTATTATTTATTTATTATTATTATTATTATTATTATTATATCTTTATACAACATTGGACATCCTTGTACCAACATACAAAGCACAGCTGAGATATATGTGTGTCTACTTAGGAAGCCCCACTCCAACAGCTTCCAAGGTTGTACAACAGAAATCTGTTCCGCACAAAAGCTTCCTAGGCTGAAACATATAAACCAGATGAAAACTGTCTGTGGGCTACATCTGGAGCCTTTTCAAAATACACAATTATAGCACTATCATTCCACTTTAACTGCCATGGCTGCATTCTATGGAATCCTAGAGTCTGAAGTTTGGTGAGGCACCAGAGCATTCTGGCTGAGAATTGTAAATATTCTTTCCTAAACTGCAAATCTTAGGATTTCATAGGATGGAGCCATGGAAGTTCAAGCAGAATCAATGTGCTATAATTTTGTAGTGTGGAAGGGCCCCAGAGCTTTGGAGCAGAGGTGCTCTATACCTGCTTTACACAAAATACAACATGGACGGGAGACAGGTATAAACTCACCGTCAGTGTATTACACTGTGCTCTGTTGCTTTCAATCAGCCATCTTGAACCTAGTGCCTTCTACATATGTTGAACTACACCTTCCATCCTCCCCAGCAGCACAGCAAAGGCTGGTTTACAGTACTTTTCCCATAACCTGTTTCCAACACAAGGTGTAAGGCAAACGGGGGAAAGATTTGCTCAAAGCAAAGGAGGAAGAGGTAGCTTCGACAGGAGGAGGTGTGTGTTCACTCTCTTTGCCTGTGCAGTTCTTAAAAGAGTCAGAAAGCTCACAAAACCCCAAAGTAGTCAACATTACTGAAAATCAGGACAGGAATGCCCACAAGACACAGATGGGTGCTCCAAATTCCTCTCTTTTGGCCCTGAGAACTGCACCAAAGAAACACCATCCAGGATGAAACTGGGGAGAGAATAATCCAGGACTATGCAAATCTATGTCTCGTTCCTTCTCCATGGCTCTTGTCATTCTCCTGAAATGAAATTAGAACTGCCATCATTGCAATCTAAGACACAGTTGAAAGAGGACACAGTGAGCTTATCACTCCTGGAGTTGTGATCATGCAGGGCAGAGGTAAATTCAGCCCAGGCTAATTGCTCCCTAATTATGGGCCTGAAGAACACAGAGCATGCTTTTATTTGTCCCTAGGGCTGCCAGCCAAGTCATTTCACAGTCTGAACCAAAGCAGAAAACTGTGCTACCCATGTCAAGACACACAGGACAAGGTGTTTGGGGGAAATTAATAATTGCACTACAGCTCCCACAACTACCACTGGCCATGTTGGCTAGGGAGCAGTCTGAGAGTTGTAGGCTGCATCTATACTGCAGGCGTAAGTTAGCTTGACAACGCTTTAACTGCCATGGCTCAATGCTATGGAATTCTGGGATCTGTAGTTTTGTGAAATATTCAGCTTTCTCTATCAGAAAGCTCTGGTGCCACAACAAGCAACAAAACCCAGGATTCCACAGGACAGAGCCATGACAGTTAAAACGGCATCAAACTGCATTAATTCTGCAGTGTGGCAGCAGCTGTACTCCTCCCCCCCCCAAAAAAAATCACATTTCTAAACTGTGTAGGACCAAAGTTATTTTGACACCTGATAAACAAACAAGCCCACCTGTACCTTGCTTGTATATTTGTACTGAGTCCTCACATATTAGCCCCACTCCTGCTATTGGGTTTGGTAGCATCTCTCCAAGACCGACTGCCTCTCCTTCATCCTCCTCTTTCTCACACTATGCCAAAATTGATGCTTTGTACATCCTATCAGCAACAGCAGCACCCTACCACCCCTCCTTGGGCCCTGTGAAATCTGCCCCTGAAAACCTAAATGAAAAGATGGTAGGGAAGGTGCTGGCCCTGAACCAGAGTTCAGATTTTTTCTCTTTTCTAGACCATTCTTCTTCTTTTTCGTCTTCTTCTTATTTCTTACCCACCTATCCCGATGGATCGAGGCGGGGAACAACAACAATGAACAGATAAACAACATCGGTTAAAATACACATCAATTTAAAATGACAAATAACATATACACATATTAAAATGATCCACATTTAAAATGCATCATATAAAATTCACAGTTTAAAAATCAACTGGATAAGCCTGCTGGAAGAGACTGGTCTTTAATGCTGATTTAAGTTCAGATAGCATATTCAGCTGTCGAATCTCTTCTGGCAGATCATTCCACAGTCTAGGGGCGGCTGAAAAAAAACCCTTTGGCTAACACAGGGGTAGGCAACCTAAGGCCTGGGGGCCGGATGCGGCCCCCTGAGGCCTTTGGACCAGCCCCAGGCCGGTCCTGCCACTGCCGCCGCCGCCGCCCGCCATGATGATATTGATTATTGTTGTTATTCCTTGTTCTTGGGGTCTTCTTGGCAAAATCTCCACAGGGGGTTTGCCATGGCTTTTCTGGAGCTCAGAGAGTGTGCATGCATATTTTTTTAAAAAAACATAATTTTTTAAATTTTTAGATTTTTATTTTTATTTATTTGTTTATTTATTTTTGGTGCTTCGGCCTCCAAATTGTCTGAGGGACAGCAACCCGGCCCCAGGCTCAAAAAGGTTGCCTACCCCTGGGCTAACAGTTGCCAACCTAGTCCTGGTTGACTGGAGTAAATGTTTGCCAGAGGACCTGAGTGTATGGGGTGGAGTGTATGGGAGGAGGCGATCCTATAGGTAACTTGGACCCAAACCATGTAGGGCTTAAAAGGTAAATTCACAAGTCTGTGAATTGCTGACTGGGGATTTGGGAAGCTGTCTAAAGAGTACCCTTTCCCAGTTCTGTTCTTAACCCACCAATACCTGACCTGTGACCACCCACCCAAAATAAGATTACCATAGCAAGTGCCCATGCTGGCCTGGGGATTCTGGAGTGGTAGTTTCAAAAAGGAACTTTTACAACCTCTACATCTGATCCATCTAACTTGTTTGTCTGTTTATTGCTCTTACATCCCACTTCTCCTGGAAACTTATTCCTCTCTTAGAAAGCTTACTCCAAATGGGTTTTATTTCCTTGGTATAATTTAATATCAAAGTAAGACTGACATAATTTGGTTGGTGTTGCTGTTAAATAATCGGGTGTCAGAAATCTGTGCCAATTTACTGAGACTCACCCCGTGCATCTGTAAGGAAATCTAGATCTGACTTCTGCCCAGAGTCTTTCCCCATTATCTTTTAATTTTATGATTACATTTTTATCTCACACAGCTAGAAGAAATCAATAAGGACAAGGTTACCTATATAAACAGACCACAGGAGCTAAAAAATAACTTAACTCTAAATACATACTGACGACAACAGATACCATTTCCATAATGTATAAAGATGTAAACAGCAAGATGTAAATTTATTGATTTTTACTTTATTTATTTGCTGCCTTTCTCCCCAGGCAACTCACAAAAGGAAATCAATGCAATTTTAAAAACAAATAAAATTGCACAATTAAAACAATTAAAAATTATTTTAAAACATACAAAAAGTTTAAAAAATAAGAAAAACATCCACCCTAATATAAAAAAGTCTCCCTGGCCCAATTACATATTAAAAGCCTGCTTAAACAAAAAGGTGTTTGCCTGTCTGAGAAAGGAAAGTAGGGACGGGTCCAGCCTAGCCTCCTGTGGAAGGGAGTTCCAAGGGTGGGAGCACCAGATCCCATCTGATCTTGCAAGTTAAGCAGGGTCAGCGTTGGTTAATACTTGGATGAGAGACAGTCAACAAATACCAGCTGCTGTGGGTTATATTTCAGAGGAAGGAATTGGCAAAACCACCTCTGAGGATTCTTTGCCTAAGAAAACCCTATGAAATTTATAGTGTTGCTATAAATCAACTGGCAACTTGAAGGCACATACACACACAACAGATATCAGGACATCCATTATATCTGATGAACCAGCACCAAGTGGATTCCTGATATTATCTGTTTTATAAGATAACAGATTCTTATCATAGATGCTTTTAATATCTGTATTACATATTGTATGCAATTTATGGTGAGTTGGTGTCTGTTATTTTGTTATAAGTGTATCTTTCAGGTTAAGTTTAGCTCCTATAGCTGGTACATTTTTTCCATCATCCTTGCCCCCTATTTCTGGGTCCATGGCTTGCCCTGATTCTCTGCTTTACCCTTATAGTAAATCCATGATGTAGTAGGCAATATTATGAGAACAGATTAGAAAAGTTACTACTTCAGACTACAATTCCTAGAATCCACAACAGTAAACAAGTCTGACAGTTGTGGTCTAGGAAGGTAGCTTTTGCAAGCTCTGGCTGAGAGGTAGAAAGGTCCCCCATTCATCATAATGTTTGAGACAATTATTTCTGATCGGACATATTCAATTTGCTAACTCCAATCCAGTGCCCTCCAGGGATTTTGGACTCCCACAATCCACAGCCAACAGGATTGATGGTCATGTCTATGCTGCCTAAGATGATGGAAGTTGTTAGCCCCTGGACCCACCTCTTATCTTTTTATCTGTATCTACCTGGACTGTGAGTACTATCATTTCAAATGGTATGGTTGGTAGAGAATACCTGGCCTTTGGGAAGACACTACACTCCAAGTCTCATAAGCCCCAGCTAGCCAGTGTGGTATAGTGGTTTGAGCACTAAGACTACAACTCTGGAGACCAGGGTTCGAATCCCCATTCAGCCTCAGAGGAAGGCAAAGGCAACCCTCTTTGAACAAATCTTGCCATGAAAACCCCACAATAGGTTCACCTTAGGGTTGCCATAAGTCAGAAACTACTTTAAGGCACACCACAACAAGGGATGATCCAGGGATGATTGGGAGTTGAAACCAAACAACATCTGGAAGACTACTTGTATTTGGAGTTTGTAGGTATGGGAGGACTACCACAAAGGTAACCACACACCAACATGTCAATTATGAAAAACATCATCTCCAGTTCTACATCGAAGACAAACTGAACAGGCAATTACCACGAAGACTAGAGGTCTGTTTCCCTCTCCACCCACGTTTTAATGAAAAGGAGACATTGGCATTTTAGTAACACTTTTCACCAGGGGCAACTAAGCAGCTGGGAATTTGTGCATTAGCAAACAAAGCGCAACACAAGGAAGTGAAGAAAAACCTGCTTAAGTCCAAAGGGCACTGAAGGTGTGTTCATGGGGTGCCGGAAATTATTAAGGAACAGGACCAGCTCCTGAGCAAGCAGGGGTCAGCTGAGTTGTCACCATCTCTCCCCAGGCGTTTAAAGTTCCTTATAGACTAGTATTGGTATGCAAGCATTATAGAGTTTCACAACAGAAGCTGCCTATTTTCCAAAGTCGTTTGTGGGGAAGGAATAATTTCTTTTAAATGTTATTTTTTTTGCCCTCTGCTTCAAGGCAGCAAGAGGAGACAGAAGGCGTTCCATCCAGGACACTTTGAAATATTACGGTACATATTGCTCCTGCAAAGCCTTAGGGGAAAAAAGAGCAGCTCATAGGATGTAAGAATTGGGACACTGAAAGAGAAACCTTTCCTAAGCCATGGACAAGCTCAAGGTTGTATGTTTTAGGTTTTTTATTTAATGCCCTAGGAAAATGAATAGGTCATGTAGCTGGAAGATTCTGGAGAATAAGCCTCACTCCCTGTCCCAAAGTAACTTTTACAAGCTAGCACCAAACCACACAGGTACATGTGCTGAAGACACAGTCCAAATATATATACATGCACACAGTATATGTCAAGGATAAATCCAACACATGGTTTAAAGTCTGCACATAGGATGAGAAAATGAGTTACTGATAAGACATCTTTATGTATTTGCTACTGTTACTTTGAAAAGGCCAGGAAAGATGACCAAGGGGGGTTGCAGACTGCCAGAAATAGTGCAAATTGAGTCCACTTTTAGGGTTAGGGTTAGTGCTAGGGAATCATGGGAATTGTTTTTTTTTCTGAGACATTGAGCCTTCTCTGTCAGAGAGCTCTGGTGCCACAATAAACTACAGTTCCCATGATTCCCTAACCCTAAAAGTGGACTCAATTTGCACTATTTCTGGTAGTCTGCAACCCCCCCCCCCAAGTTCCACTCCCTCCATCACCCACATCTGTGTCCCACCCTTCTCCATTCACAATGATTCCTTCAAGTGCAAAACTTTAATCCCACCACCAGAATGAATGGCCTTCCATGAGTTCATAGGGGAGCCAGGGTTCCACGGCTTGCAAATCAAAACACTAGAACTAATAATAATAATGACATTATTGTCAAGACCATCACCCCCAGCTCCCCTTTACCTTCTAGTTTAAGCTGAAATGCTCCCAGTAGCCGGGCTTTCCCAGTGGCAATATAGTGATGTGGTAGGTGTGATGAACATAAGAAAAGCCATGTTGGAAACCAAAGGCCTATCCCATCCAACAAACGGTTTGCACAGTGGCCATTCAGTTGCAGGAGGAACAAATGAACACTTATTCTCATGTTCCCCAGCAGCTAATATCTAATGGGATACTGCCCCTGAAACTGGAAGTGATATACAGCCATCCTTACTAGCAGCATTTGATGGCCTCATCCTCCATAAACTCACTTTTAAAATCACTCAAGGTGGGAGGTATTACCGGTACTGCATGGACAAGTGAAAAAGCATGGATTTCAACGCAGATCCTTGAAGGGTTCCATTGCTCACATCCCTCCATTGTGAGAGCTGTTCGCTTATTTTTATTATCTACTTCCTGTTCTTTAATTAGTTTTTGATCTTTAAGGGAACTTTTCTTATCCCATAACTGCTGAATTTGCTCAGGAGGCTTTGGTGTGGAACTTTATCAAAAGCCTTTTGGAAACCAAAGTACACAATCTCTACTCTGTCCAAATGAGGAGAGCAAGGGTGGGAATTAAACACTTCTCCAGATGTTGGGCTGTGATTCCCAGAAGCCCCAGACAGCATAGTTAATGATGAAGAATGCTAGAAATCGCAGTTCAGCAACATCTATAGGGACACAATTCCCATCCTGGTGTAGAACCCCAACTAGGATCTAGAGACACAATGGTTCCTTCAAAGGAATGGTAGTGGGTGCATTCCCAGAGCAGACCCACCTATATCAAATAATTGTTCAGACTCTATCCACACCTTACAAGTTGCTACTCTAAAGCCAAGTGGAGCAACTGAGTCAGGACACAAAGAGTCTTGGGAAACTGCCACCTTAATTATTTATGAGTTCAACACTTTGTGCTGAAAAATGCAAAATAATCCTACTTTGGTGCTAGAAAAAGCAACATAAGCTGTCTGATTTCCTAAGTAACTTATTTAATGAGTTCATAGAAATCAGTCCCACAAAACCAGCACTCCCACAGATCCTAGGCAGGGTATAGCAATTCATACTGAGTTAAGCTTTCAAATATATAGCTGTGTTGGTCTGTAGAATCAGTATGTAGAGATCTTGTAGCACCTTTGAAACTAACTGAAAGAAAGAAGTTGGCAGCATGAGCTTTCGTAGACTTCAGACTACTTAAAAGGATCTGAGGAAGTAGACTAAAGTTTACGAAAGCTCATGCTGCTAACTTCTTTCTTTCAGTTAGTCTCAAATGTGCTACAAGATCTCTCTACATACTGGGTTAAGCATGAGTGTGCCAGAAGGCAGGATCCCTTAAGGACAAGAGTTTGGAGCAAAAGAGTTTGTTTGGGGGCTAGAGGGATGAACTAAAGAGATTTTGTATTTCAAAAAAGATTGGAAGGCAGCACAGAGTGGGGGCAAAATAAAAAGTTGCCTAGTCTTTTTGCTAGCAGAAGATCAGAAGTGATCTACAGACCTGGAAAAAATCACAAAGCAGAGAACTTTAAAAACATCAGTAGCATTCCCCTATTTCTTTTCTTTTTTTTAAAAAAAAGCTTTCCTATACTGACAGGCAGAAAACTAAACCATCAGGGGGAAAAAGCTTATCTTGCACTCTTTTCCTGAAGTGCTAACTGTCCACAAACATGGACCTTTTATTGATGCCATGAAGCTTTGTTTTTTAAAAGTAACAATCAATCTTCCAATCTTAAGCAGCACAATTTACGAACAACTTCACTGTTCCTAAGCAGTTAGGACTCATTATTTCTCAGAGCAAAACTCAAAAAGGACTTAAACAGGAAGCATCCTCCTTACCTGTTTCACTTGACACAGAAATTCCCAGCACCAGACACTTGACTGCTGCTGCCCATTTCTCAGCTATGTGAAGGTTGTCCTCATAGCGCTCAGAGCTGTCAACCTGAAAGGTCTTCGCAACACGCTGCCGGACCCGCCCTGAGCCCACCGCAACCTTCTTCTTCTTCAATGGATAAGAGTAGACACAGAAGAAGGCTGAGCTGTTTCCAGCCGTATGACTGCGCATGGTGTGACATCCCACCACATCTATCAGCCGCACCACTGTTCGGTGATCTGTATCTGGCTTGGGCACCAGGCGTTGGATGTGCAACTCTGTCCGTGTGAGGCTGAGGGCATAACGTGTCCCCTTGGGAGGATAGGCTCCAAATTCTCCATGGAGAAGAGTCTCAGAGCCTCCCTGACAGGCCCCCAGAACTAAGTTCATCTCGCTTAGGAGCCCCAGCTTTGCGGTTTTGCTTTCCACTTAAGAATAAAGCCTGACAAACAGCTGGTTTCCAAAAACACTGCAACCTAACTTTTTTCTCCCTTACCTTCTCCCCAGAACACCGGATTTGAAGAACAGCACTTAAGATCTTTTCATTTCCACATATTTTCCTTAATCTTCTAAAAGGCTGGTACAGCACTTTAACCAAGAAATTGGTTCCACGGCACAAGGGCTTCTGCTGTTTCCCAGACTCGTCTCTTTCTTCATTGAACAAGATCTTCTGTATCACAAACTTAAATAGGTTTCAAATGGAAAAAAACACAGCTTTCCCCCCAGCCTCCGCTTCCTTCTTCACAAAAGGACAGTATCTATCAGGATCATGTCAAAAGCTCACAGGAATGAACACTGACCTGTCTGAGCGACTACAGATTTGGAACAAGTTGAAAAAAAAACAAACCCTATGAACAGAGTGAGGAGAGAAAGGAAAGGAAAAAGATAAAAGCTAACACAGTAAAAAATAATAATGCTGATAGCGTCTCATAAACAGGTGCTTCCTGAGATGTAGAGTCCGATAATCTGGTTTTCAGCAGAATAATCTCACCTTCAGGCAAAGAGTTTAAACATTTACTGAGGAAGTTGTACACAGATTACAAGCTTTCCATCAAACCAGATGACTCATAGATGAAGATCAGTTCTCAAATCCTTCCACCCTTGTCAAGACATTTTTTTAGAGACTATTTCCCTGATATTTAAAAGTCAGGAGAATGAAACAAGCAGACACAAGGAACGTGAGTTCACAAATGGTGGCAAAAATGCTGAAGAAGGTGAGGAGAGGGGAAAGTGTGGAACTACTATTTGGGAAATAGTGCATCTAGGACACAAGTCCACCCTTGAACAGTTATTACAGATGAATAAAATTTCCAAAGAACCAGGCCAGAAATTTCATTCTAACATACATGGGTAGCTTTGTCATCCCTTGCAAGCTTTCCAATGAGCTTAAGGCTTTATCCCAATTTTCTATCAGCACATGCATACAGCATCACTATTTCTTCTTCATTTTTTTAAAGGGGGAGGGGGTGGAAACTCTTCAGTATTTTTTTTCACACCAGGTTTGCAAAATAAATTAGGAAGAAGGGCTTTTGCAATAGTTAAAATTTTAATTTTTTTAAAAAAGGATTTTAATTCAAGGGGCTCAGAAGTCAACCTACCACAAAAAGAATTACCCAACTCTCAACCCCAGCCACTCCACAAAACCAGGCACCTTTGCAGAAAACCTCAAGGAGGAGAAACAGCCTGCTTGCAACCTCTGGGTTGGAGGGAAGGAGATGAGAAAAGGATGAATTAGCAGCTCCTCTGCATTTTCCAGTATTATTATTATCTCCCCACCTGAAAAGCCCTGCAATCCCTTGCACTCCTCAGCAGCTGCTTCCCTGCCAACCTCCTTCCTTTTCTACCTCATTGCTTCATTCCCTCCTCCACCCCTCCCTTGGCTCCTTCTTTCTCTCCTGCCAGCTCCACGCTCTCCTTCAAGCTCATCCAGGAAGTGTTCTATTTTCTACCTGTGGAGGAATGTTTAGGAACCAAAGGGGCGGAGACAGGTACCCACTAGCCAATCAGAAGGCGGCAAGCCTCTAGGCTCTCCCAATCAGAACTGTCGTTCCCTACTCACCACTGAGGCAAAGGCGGTGCAGAGGAGGCCATGTTTGGAGAGGGCAAAAATGTAAAGGAGAGAGCCAAGCGGCCATTTTGTTTAAGGGAAAAGGAAAGATTTCTCCACACATTCTAACCATGGTCCAAAGTACACTGCAGAAATAATCCGGTTTGAGATCGCTTTAACTGCCCTGGCTCAGTGCTAGGGAATCCTGGGAATTGTAGTTTATTGTAGCACCACAGCTCTGACTGAAAAGGTTAAATGTCTCACAAAACTACAGCTCCCAGAATTCCCGTAGTCAATTAAAAGATATGACTGTACAGTAGGGGGAGACTATGATCCAAAACACATTGCATAAATAATCCAGTTTGAGATCGCTTTGATTGCCCTGGTTCAGTGCTAGGGATTCCTGGGAATTGTAGTTTATTGTAGCACCACAACTCTCTGACAGAGAAGGTTAAAGGTCTCACAAAACTACAGTTCCCAGAATTCCATAACATCGAGGCAGGGCAGTTAAAGCGGTCTCAAATTGGATTATTTCTGAAGTGTCTTTTGAGCCTATTTGTTATGTTTTAATGAAAGGAGCTACTTTTTTAGTAAAATAGGTTTTCCAGCAGTGGGACTCTAGAGGTGGTGAAGTAAGGGCAAGGTCAAACGAGAAAACGACTTCATCTTCCCTGCCTCTCGGGTGGCAGCCATATTTAGTCAGTGAAATGAGCACACAGTAAATGCTGTCACTGCGTATGGGAAACGAAGGCGGCGGCGCCATTTTGGATTTGGGCAAAGCGTCAAGGCTTTGCACTCCTCCCAATCCATTGCTAGGCAGCCATCTTAACTGAGGTACACAGAAAACCACGATAGGACGCTCGAGTCTGGCGCCATTTTGAATGTGGGCAAGACGTGAAAACTAGGCCATGTTTGACAGAGGATAGCAGCCATCTTTGTTGTGGGAACACTGGTATTGATTAATTACTCCTCTCCATGGCAACCGAAAGAGCACAGCACGAGGAGGAAATTTAGGCTGCATCCACACTGGAGAAATAACCCGGTTTGGCAGCGCTTTAATTCTTCCTGGCTCAAGGCTATGGAATTCTGGGAATTGAAGTTTGTTGTGGAGCCCAGAGCAGAGCCACAATTCGTTTTCAACAGAGATGACATTCCACATAGCCTTACTATTATATTGTTGTGTGCTTTCAAGTCATTTCTAACCTATGGAGACCCTAAGGCAACCCTATCACAGAGTTTCTTGGCAAGATTTGTTCAGGGTTTCCCCCCCGCCTTTGTCTTCCTCTGAGGCTGAGAGAGTGTGACTTGCCCAAGATCACCCAGTGGGTTTCCATGGCTGAGCGGGGATTCGAACCCTGGTCTACTCCAACATTCAAACCACTACACTACACGGACTCTTCATAGTCTTGTGTTTGTGTATCCTTGTGTAAACGTACGGCAACTTCATGAATTTCACAGGGTTTTCTTTGGGAAGGAATACAAAGTCATTTGACAGTGGGGAAGGAATTGTGTTATTTGGCAGCAATCAAATGGTGTGTTCCCGCAGTTGGGATCTCATCTGAGTCTCTTTCTTAGTGTTGTTGCTGTTTTTAATTTTTATTAGAAGTAAAATTCATACATATAAATTTTTAACAATACACAATTCCGTGTGTGTGTGTGTGTGTGTGTGTGTATTCTGCTTTTTATTAGAACCTGGCTAAGCATATTTTATACACCACCTCAGTGCTCCCCTTCCCCGGAGCCATTTTCACCCTTATATTCCATCCAGAATCTCAATTCTTTCCACGGAGGTAATTTTCCATCTTCTTTTCTCACTACTTTCTCAATGAATTCTTTCCAAATTCCATCAAAGTCCTCTAACCCCCATAATCCTTTTTTTTTTTTTAACTTTCAACTACATGTTAATTTATCATTAATCACTAATTTCCATACCTCTTTATACTTTCTTAGTGTTATTAAAGGAATTTTGCAGTGGAAGCAGCCCATGTTCTTTCCAGGCCTTAAGAGATGTGACCATTAACAGGTGACTAAAGAGTGGTTTATGTATGAGAATGGCTACATTTGTTAGTCCTGATGGCTGCATCTGCACTGCAGAAATAATCTGGTTTGACACCACTTTAACTGCCAGGGCTCAATACTATGGAATTCTGGGAACTGTAGTTTGTTGTGCCACTAGAACTTGAAGGCAGATAGCCACAATACAAATAGTTTAAACAAAGGCTCCAAGTCAGTCTCACAGGCAGGGCTTGAAACAGATTTTAGGCAAAATTTATGTTTCGATTGCAGCTGTTATATCAAACCATGCTAAGTTTTAATTTTCTCCACTCTTTTGAATTCCCTAGCATTGAACCAGGGCAGTTAAAGCGGTCTCGAACTGGATTATTTCTGCAGTGTGTTTTGGACCTAGGCCTAACAAACTAGGAGGGAAACCATACTGTTCTAACTCTATAACCAAGAGCTCTGGTCTTCGGGCAAAGAGAACTATCAATTTGCCAGCGCCGTAAAACTCCGGTCCTCCTTCGACTTCGGACGCACCATAGAGTCTAAGCCACGCCCCTTCCGTCTCCCGACTCGTCTCCTCCTTCCCATCGTTCTTCGCGCGGCCACGGCGGCTTCCTTCCTCTTTTTTTTTCCGGCCGCCGTCGCCGACGCTGCCATGGTGAGTCCTGAGCGTGAGGGGCCCGGCTTGAATCCTTCTCCATCCTCCGCGGGGGGGAAGCGGGTGTCCCGGGGAGCGTGGCCGGGATGTGGAGAAGGGCCCGGAGCCCCGCGGGGAGGAGTATTGGCGGCTTACCCAGAGGCCCGGCGAGGCCATGGAGGAGAGGGCGTTTGGGCCTAGTTAGGGCAGCGATTCCAAAACTTCGATTCTCCAGGTTTTTTTTGGACTTCAACTCCCAGAAGCCCCACCTACCTTGGCCAACAGTCAGGAATTCTGGGAGCTGAAGTCCAAAACACCTGGAGGACCAACGTTTGGGAATCACCGGCCTAAGGGATGTTGAAGGGTTGAGGAGAGGAAAGGAGGCCATTCCACTTCTCTGTGAATGTTGTTTTTGTTGTGCGCCTTCGGGCCAATCCACACTACAGAAATAATCCAGTTTGAGACCGCTTTAACTGCCCTGGCTCAGTACTAGCCAATCCTGGGAATTGTAGCTTATTGTGGCCCCAGAGCTCTCTGACAGAAGGCTAGATGTCTCACAGAGCTACCGTTCCCAGAATTCCCTAGTAGCATCAGTTAAAGCGGTCTCAAACTGGATTATTTCTGCAGTGTGTTTTGGATTCATATTATGGTATAGTCAAGTATAGTATAATATAGAATATTCAGGGAACTATAGTTTTGTGAGACATTCAGCCTTCTCTGTCAGGAGAGCACTGATGCAAAAAACCAAACAAACCGTATAGTTCCCAGGATTCCCTAGCACTGAGCCAGGGCAGTTAAAGTGGACTCAAACTGGATTATTTCTGCTGTGTGGATTGGACCTTCCAAGTGGTTTCTGACCAGGGTGACCAGGCATCCTCCTTTTTCCAGGACATGCCCTCCATTTCCCAGGAGGAATTCCAAAAACGGCCTCCATTTTGAGTATGCCTAAGAAACAGGAATGTATTAGTGTGTTTTTTGCTTTTATTTTGTAATGTCCCGTCTTCTAATTGAATGTCCTACATTTACGGTGCCTCATCCTCCTTTGCAGTTAGGACATCTGGTCACTTTGTTTCCAACTTATGGTGAACCTATCCTGGGGTTTTCGTGGCAAGTTTCTTCAGGGGAGGTTTGCAATTGCCTTCCTCTGAGGCTGAGAGAGTGTGACTTGCCCAGGACTACTCTGGGTTTCATGGCTGAGCTGGGACTCGGACCCTGGTCTCCGGTGTTGTAATCCAAGGCACCAACCACCACACCATGTGTGACTCTGTCTAACAACAAAGTTTTCTTTGGCCTTTGCAGACTGCCAGAAATAGTGCACATTAAATTGAGGCACTGCCCTGGCTCAGTGCTAGGGAATCATGGGAATTGTATTTTTTTCTGGGACATTGAGCCTTCTCTGTCAGAGAGCTCTGGTGCCACAATAAATTACAGTTCCCATGATTCCCTAGCACTGAGTCAGGGCAGTGCCTCAATTTAATGTGCACTATTTCTGGCAGTCTGCAAAGGCCCTTTGACAGTGAGGAAGCTGAATGAATGGAGTCTTCTGCCCTCCGAAATCATATGTCCACTTACACCTTTTTTCTAAAAAGAAAATTGCATTTTTGGTGCTCCAATAGGATTTAAGGAGAGCCAGCGTGTTGGAGTACGACTCCAGAGACCAGGGTTCAACTCTCTGCTTGGCCTTGAAACCCAGTGGGTGGCCCTGGGCAAGTCACACTCTCTCAGCCTAAGGGGAAGGCAGTGGTAAACCTCCTCTGAATAAATCTTGCCAAGAAAACCCCAGGATAGGTTTGCATTTGGGTTGCCATAAGTTGGAAACACTTGAAGGCACTCAACAACAACAAATAGGATCCTTATCGTTCTTACCATCAACATCAAAGTATTATCACCATTGTGGTCTCAATATTCTATGCTTTGCAGAATGTTTCGTTATGCCTTGATAAAATTTGTTTTTATTTATTTCAAAGATTTATATCACGCCTTTCTCCCACAATGGGATTCAAATTGTAACGTAAGCTTTCGTAGACTTGGTTCACTTGAGGAAATAGACCAAGGTCTAATCTGCACTGCAAAATTAATTCAGTTTGACACCACTTTATAACTGGCATGGCTCAATAGTATAGAATTCTGGGTTTTGTAGTTTTGAGAGAGTTAGCTTTCTCTGTCAGAGAGCTCAGCTGCCACAACAAACTACAAATTCCCAAGCGCACTTGTGGAAAAAGATGAACTTGTAGCTTGAAATAAGGTGTGTGGAATTGTGTACGGTACTTTTAATCAAACTGCAGAAAGGGGACACCCCCCTTTCATGAACAACATGAAGTAGAAAGTAACTTACAGAAAGAGATCACAAATAATCCGTCTTCAGTGTCGGAGCATTCCTTGTATTCCGTTACTGTACATATATTTTGTTTTCCTGTGTTTGGCATATTTGAATTTTTTTAGCAACAGCTGTTGAAACCGATCAGTATGATTCCTGTGTGTATTATTGTCTTTCA
Organism: Phrynosoma blainvillii; assembly: GCA_026167975.1. Classification (NCBI taxonomy): domain Eukaryota; kingdom Metazoa; phylum Chordata; class Lepidosauria; order Squamata; family Phrynosomatidae; genus Phrynosoma; species Phrynosoma blainvillii. Next base: position 134,950,359 of record JANUYF010000005.1, on the reverse strand, counting down.
CATCTTGTTCATATAAAGGAGTTCCCTTGTAATTTTGGGAGTACAGTTGCCCCTCCATTTTCGTGGACTTGAAGTCTGTGCCCCATGCCCTTCATGGGTGGCAAACGGAGGGGGATAAAATGGAGTGTGCCCCCGCAGTTACATGCTTCCAGTCAAGCCTATGGGGCTTGAATATTTGCGGTTTTCTGTTTTTGCCATTGGGGGGGGTCCAGAACGGATCTCCGCAAAAACAGAGGGGCGACTGTACATACCTTTCCCTCTTTTTTTAGTTCTGGACTTTGAAGAGAAGGGCTATGTCTACTTTGTAATGACAGCAGTGTTGCTATACAATATGCACTCTTGTGTCTTTTTATTGTCTTCACAACCCCCCTATGGAAGAAGTCATTATTTGGCCCATTCTGCGGATGTGGAAATGAATCAGTAAAATTGGCACTAAGCATTTTAAAATACATTTTTACTCAGAAGTAAGCCCCATTGTTTTCTATGGGGCTTGCTCAATAGTAGGTAGATAGAAGGTTGCAGCCTGTAGCATGTCTTGGTGGCTTGTATTGGGAAAGGCCTGGGCTTGGAAAAGTTACTGGTTGGGGGATTTGTGTAAAATGATAACTGCAATTCTTATACTAAGGATGCAAAGTGGAGATGGGGGTGGTGGAAAAAAATAGGTTTCAGAGCTCTGACATATAATTGTGATGCTTCTACTATTCACATTGAAGCACCTCCTTTTTGTAGCTAGAACACTACCTGACATAACTAGGACTTGATGAGAATCCAGTTGGAGCACCCTTTAGTTGTTATGAAAGTTGTGTTTCCCCATATCCTAGGATCCCAGAGCAAGATACGCAATAAAAACAAAACAGTTAAGTGAACGATTCTTAAGAATACAGCCACATAAAATACAACAGCAGAAGCACAAAATTTCAGAGATTAAAACAGCAGTGAGGCAGCGAGAACCAAAAACTGAAAATGCAAGAATAAAATGGCTCAGAACACAGTTTCAGAGCATAAGGTATAAAATACAAAATATAACTGGGACTATAAAAACATATAGTGCTTGAGAAAATTGAAAGCAGTGAAGGAGATACAATACTGTGGTAAGGTGACATTAATGCCTATATTGCTATAGCTTGCACAAACTGATCTTTCTGGCTGTGTTCCCACAGCCTCTTAACTGGCATGAGACCTTCATGCCAGTGCAATGCTTGTGTTGCCCAGATATAAAGATAAGTGTGGAAACTAGTAGTAAGTATGCAATTCGTATTTGCCTGACATCTTTTCATTAATTTAAATATTTCTTCTTTGGTGCCAGGGAGTCGACATTCGCCACAACAAGGACCGGAAGGTTCGGCGCAAGGAGCCTAAGAGCCAAGATATTTACCTTCGCCTCCTGGTCAAGGTGAGAACTGGGTGGTCAAAGTTCTGTGGTTTCAGGGATGGTTAAAAGCCAGATTTCCTGATGGGCATCTTTCCCCTGCCTTCAGCCAGGTTTATTTGTATAGAGAGATGTTGGAGTCAATGTTGAAATAAGCTGAGATCAATAAAAGTCCTACATTTAGGTATGAACATTTAAAGGCACATGTCTATGAAAAGGGAAGCCTAGCTTGCTAGATGTGTGGGGAGAAAATGCAGAATTACAAACTAAATGTGAACCAATATCTGTGGTCCCCTGCTTGGAAATTGAATAATGTAGAATGTCCATGATGTGAAGATGTTATGTCCATAAGATCTAATAGTTTCTAATTATCCTGCACTGGTGAGGCCGCATCCAGAATGACAAGGCCAGAATCAGCATAAAAATCCTTGAGCAAGCAGCTGTATTTTCTCAAAGGTTGCAGAAATGTAGTCACTAGTGCAGCTAGTCATACTGAAAGTACACACTGCCCTCTCTCATTTTAGGCTTGGTGGTGGAGCCAGTTGACCATTGTGTAGTTGGTGAGCTCAAGGCTATGTTGGCCTGTTGCAGAATTATGCAACATATTATTTACACTATGTTAGAAGTGTATAGGATCTTGACTTTTATCATTTTTAGAAGGACATTTGCAAACTGAAGCATGTCTAGAGGAAAAACAGAATGGCATGGGTTCCTATGAGGAATAACTGGGGATGGTATGGGGAGCTGGCTGTGTCTAGCCTGGAGAAGATAAAATTAAATGGACAGGTTTCCTACATATTTTGATAAAGGGGTATCATCTGGAAGATGTAGCAAACATTTTCTTTGTTCCTATAGAAGATAGGTCTAGAGTTAATGGATGGAAATCACAAGAATGGTGATTTTGGTGAACATTGGGAGAAACAGTGGAACAGATTGTCAGGGGATGATCGTCTCTGCTTTACTATAGATGGGTGGGTTTATGGATGTTGCAGCCCACAAACATCTGGAGGACCAAAGGATCTTAAAATTCAAGGATTCCTTCATTGAGAAGAGGCCCAGACTGGATTAATTTCAGTGCTTCTTATAGCTCAGAAGTTCTGTAATTGTAATGCCTTTTTCAAATGCATTATATTTGGGAGTTCTGGTTAAGGTAGAAGCTGGTTTGTGGTTTTTAACTTTGGGTTGAATCAATCCAGTGGCTTTAATAAGGAATGGAATCTGCTGAACCTATTTACTGTCTCCTCAGCTCTACAGATTTCTTGCTCGACGGACCAATGCCAAGTTCAACAAGGTGATACTCAAGCGGCTGTTCATGAGCCGCACCAACAGGCCACCGTTGGCCATATCCCGCATGGTAAGTGCAGATTCTTCCCATACTTCCTTTCCTGTTTCTTCCCAGTTCCACAAATGCTCATCCATATTGATCCCCATTCTGAGCCTCAGATGTCAAGCGTTCTCAGGCTGCATCGTCACATAACCTCTTCTGCCCCAAGTGAAAGACTAAACAAAGCTGCTCTGATGTGAATTTGCTGACACAGTTCAGGTGGAACAACAGGGCAAGATGAAAGGAACATGACTTTGTGCCTCCATAATGTATTTTCTTCACCAAGAGAGGAAACAATGGTATCACACGCTTTTGCCAAAGGCAGTGGAGTGCTGTGGTAGTAGAGACTTTGTGAAGCTAGTGAGACGTGGAGTGTTCATATTATATCCATTGTGGAATTGGATGAGGATTGCGTATCCACACTGCTACTGTTCCAGTCAACAGACACAAACAATTTGCATGCAAAAAGATGCTTTCCTTTAGTAAAAAATAAAGAAAATGATTACTTATTAGCACAAGCATAGCAGTTACGATTCTTTTTCCTTCCCTTCCAGATCCGTAAGATGAAGCTCCCAGGGCGGGAAAACAAAACTGCTGTTGTAGTGGGTACAGTGACAGATGATGTCCGCATTCAGGAAATCCCCAAACTGAAGGTAGTCTGGCTGCTGCTGAGGGAGCTATCCAGATGGGAAAGGGTGGGAGGCCAACAGGCTTAGAGCAAGGCAGAAGCTATTGAGTATTCGTAACAGGTGCCAGTTTATTAAGTTTAGGAATGCATGACAGGTTGCACACAGGTGTGTGGCATCTGGTATTTATATGCCAGTTGGATGGGGTACAAAAGTAATCAATTAGATTAATAATTGTTTGGTAGTAATCAAATGCACAGGGTGGCATTTGTGTCTGCATTTGTTACTAATTGGGATGTTACCTGATTTTTTTAAAAAAAATTGTACAGCATTTTAGTTACTGATACAAATTTGCACTTGGTACTGTCTAAAAGGGAGAAAACATTGTTTAAGATTATGCCATCTAGAAACAGGAGACAGTGTTCTGTAGTGGCTTAAGCATTGAACTGTGACTCTGGGGACCAGGATTCAAATCCTTGATCAGCCATGGAAATCAAGAGCAATCAAGTTTTCTCAGCTTCAGAAGAAGTCAAAGGCAAAATCCCATGATAGGTTTGTCTTAGAGTTGCCATAAGTTGGAAACAACTTTAAGGCATACAACAACAAATCTAGAAATATTTTAGAAGCAGCATTCCCTCTTTCACTGGAAGGAATGCTTCTTATAATGCTTTGCATCGATAGTACTTATAAATTCTTTTAAATAATTTTAGCATATTCAAAAATCTGCCTGATTAATCATGAGATTTTTAATAATTTGTTTCTAAGCTCTACCAAAGTAAAGTTATAATTTTGGTTTAACCAGTTAATTAATTACGTGTTGTATCCTACACAAAATAAATAAATATTAAATGCAAATAAAGCTGGAAATGTTTTTTTTATATTGGCTGACTGACAGATTTGGAGGATTCTTGAGCTGCAATCTCTTTTCTTTTTCCTCCAAGGTTTGTGCCCTCAGAGTAACAAAGGGAGCTCGCACTCGGATCCTGAAAGCTGGAGGTCAGATTATGACTTTTGACCAGTTAGCCATGGCTGCCCCCAAAGGCCAGGGAACTGTATTGCTTTCTGGTAAGTCAAGGGGAAGCATGTTAAGTTCATACCTAATTAAGCCTTCATTGATATTAGTTTGCTCCCACTATTTTCATATGGCTAAAGCGTCTCCTCTGGATTGTCCCTTTACAGGACCCAGGAAAGCCCGGGAAGTCTATCGGCATTTTGGCAAGGCTCCTGGTACCCCACACAGCCATACTAAGTGAGTACCCCAGAAGTCTTCCCTCAGAGCCTGCTTGTTCTTTCACGTTTACTAATATTTGGTGAAACCAGGGGTGGGCATCTATGGGCCAAAATTGTGCTTTTGGATTGCAGCTTCCATAATCATTCTCCATTGGCTATGTTGGCTAGGGGTGTTGGGAGTTGTAGGCCAAAAACACTTATAAGACTATGGTTGTTGCTCCTGTCTAAAGCTACGCACTACTTCTATGCAGATTCATTTTTTGGGCCTAAACTTCTTAAAGCCAAGTAAATAGCATAAAAGCACCAAATCTCTCTGGTATTAAAAGCTAAGCAGGGTCAGCTCTAGGTAGTACTTGGATGGGACACTACCAGCAAATACCAGGTACTATAGGCTATGTTTTAGAATAAGGAACTTGTAAAACCACCTCTGAATATTTCTAAGAAAACCCTATGAAATTCATGGGGTCACTATAAGTGGACACGTGACTTGAAAACAGGAACATTGCACTACACATTTTCAATGCTGTTCTTTACACTTTGGCATTCAGTTACTTGCTCTTAAAGAACAACTGCTAATTAGAACAGTGCTAAACCTAGACTGACTGGTGTCTAGACTTGATACAAGGCAGCTAACTACATTTGTGTTTCCTTTTCATGTTTGTATTCCAGCCTTATTTAATAATTTGTTTCTAAGCTCTACCAAAGTGAGCCTTTCCATCATATTTGGAAAAATAACTGGAACTTTTCACAACTATTTTTGCATTTGGTAGTCTTGCAAAATATTTTTTTAGAAAGGAATAGATTTTTAAACATGAATTGCAAACAGCTTGAACTTAAACTTCATATAGCATATGGAGGAGGATATTTTGCATACTCTGCCATGTGAAGAATGTGTCTAGGCAGTATACATTTCTGACCACACACAACATTTGTCTTCTAGGATGGGGAGCTGGTTTTAGGATCAGATATATTTCCATTTTTATTCTGAAAATTGCTCAGATGGTCTCAGTGGAAATGTGGAAAGAGTATCCTGGAACATTTCTCCCTCCTCAGTGTGAAGAGGTCTAGAGGAGTAGTGTGTTTGGGCGTGTAGGCGTGTGAGGTTAAGTAGAGAGCTTAGGAACTACACTATCCTCCAGGTTCTGAATTCTAGGGCTGCTGAGTATACAGTATGTCCCCTGTTTCTATGGGGGATACTTCCTGGACTTTTTGCGGGTAATGAAAGCACTGATAATAGTGAAAGCTTTTTTTAAAAAAAAAACACCCTAAAATGAACAAAGTCTTGGGCTTCCAGTCCAAGCATACCATAGAATTGCACTGAAGGACCTAGAAATATCTAGAGAGAGTGTGTGTGTGTATATATAGGATGCAGGTAAGTGAAACCGTGCATACCAGTCACACAGATATGTGGGGCATACTGTATATCTCTTTCCCACAATAGTGTATCTGCTGTGTAATAACAGCTTGTTTGCCCACTAACTGCTCTTTCATTTTCCAATTTCTAGGCCTTATGTCCGATCCAAGGGCCGCAAGTTTGAACGGGCTCGAGGTCGTCGTGCCAGTCGAGGCTACAAAAACTAGATTGATTACAAAATATTTGAAGGCTGAGATGTACTATGTTACCGTACTAAATATAAGTTAACACCGGCACACTTTTTCATTTGCTCGACAGTAAAGTGGTGGGAAAGCTTTATTAAAGGCTTGTTGTTCACCTAACAAAACATATTTTGTTTGAATTCTGCGCTCCCAAACAACTCCCCTCCCAAATCTGGTTTCTACCTTTCCATTGGGTGGGTGGGTGGAGCAAAACCATTCTAGTTTGTGAAGGATTTTGGAAATTGCAATTCATTTCTGAGCAAAGGGGAGCATTGGGCAAAGAAGTAATTCAGGGATAAATGTTTATGAGGACGTGCTTGTAACAAAATTAGAGGGTAAATTTTGATGGGCAGATTTGGAATAGCACTGTAAACCTAAAGGGTTTGTGAATGGAAATAAAAGTGAAGGTCAAGGTTATCAATTTGAAAAGGAAGTGCTAGCTAGAAATATAAACAAAAGTTGGGATGTGTTTTTTTTCTTTCCTGTGGGAATGATGCCATTTGAGAGATTTAAAATTCCAGTTGAATCATTTCTGATTTGACTGTCTGATGGAGGGCTCTGCCTTGTGTAGGAATCTTTCCCTCTTTTGTCAGCCCCCAGAAGGTTATTATAAATTACGGCATAGCTACCACTGAGCAAGATTCTAAGATGGAAAATGGATCCTGCAGTACTCTGCTTAGGATAAATTGATTTTAAAAAGGGAGGGGTGGTGAAGCGAAGCAGATCTCCTGAGAGCTCTAAGGAGCTGGAAAACACCACTTTGCTGATAGTGTATGGATTACCCAGTGGCAGAACTAAAGAATTACATTTGAAAGGCTTTTTGTGATAGGTCTTGCTAAATTTTCAGTAGAGATCCTTTGAATTTGGTGCTGGTTGATATCTACTATCTATGATAGTCAAAAAACAAAAAGGACGAGCGTTCCAATGTTTATTAGTTCCAGCTTGGAGAGCCCAACTCACCAAATAAGTTCCAGTGATAAAACTGCACTGGAGCAGGATTGGGAAAGCAGCATTTGGTAAAAGTGTTATAATCTTAAAGAGAAAACCATGAGAGGTGCAGGACTCTGCCTTAGATGAGCCCCATAGGTTCATGGAGGAGGCAAGCCAGGTAGCAGGAAATGGTCCATGCCCTGCACACTTGGTCTTCCATGTTCTGTGGATGGATAACACGTAGGAAGCGGAAGCTGAATGCCTTGTCTGTTAGGCTGCGTAAGCTCAGGACTTGTCTCTTAACTGTCTCCTGTTGAGCTGTCAACTGTACAGGTCTTGCCTGCAGGAATGGAGGCAAGGTAGGCAGCTCCTCACCAGCTCCTGCACCAAAAGTTAGAAACCCACTGGGAGCAACCAGAGCATAACCATGAACAAAGTAGCGGGCCCTAGGACCCCGTCGCCCATCGCCCTTGCCTTGTGTCCTTCCCTGGGCTTCAAAAAGGAGCTCTGCACAATCCAAAGCCACCAGGGGCATGTCTTGATGTCTGATAAGCCGCTGTGGCTTAAAGATGTCTATGTAATGCTGGCTGCAGGAGACAGGTATCTGTAGGTGGAGAAGGAAGTATTTGCCTTGAATTAAAGGAAACAACCAAATATAAAAGGGCAGGACCCCCTCCCCTAGTAATTTTAGCTTAAAACTTATTCCCAATTAAGTCTTTGGGAGACACATCTTGACCTTTCAGAACAAGAGGGAAAACAACCATCACCAAAGCTGGAGCAAACATTAAGTATTTTGGGAATTAGGTGGCTAGTTTCCTCACCCCTGGCATAACCCTTTTAGACTAGATGGTTGCCAGCTCTGGTCTGTCAAATATAATCCGCAGTTTGTTGTGGGTAGCCAGGCTTCAGCAAGCTAGCACCCTAGAGATTTGTTTGATTACAGACGGGGGGGGGGGGGGTAGTGTGGAATACCATTTTTTCCTAATAATTGAAGGGAGGGGCTACAGTCCAAATGTCAAACTATCAGGACAAATATACTAGTGCTCTCACCAAGGGTAGTAGTCCCTTTGTCTGAAATGGGAATGGGGTACTATAGTTGGCCCTACATATCCATGGATTCAACCATCTACATCTTGAACATATATACACACACACACATACATACCCATTCCAAATAGCTAGCCTTGATTTTGCCATTTTGTATCAGGGACATAATTTTACTGTGCCATTGTATTTTACGGAACTTGAGCATCCACGGATTTTGGTATCCACGGGGGATCCTGGAATCAAACTAGAGTGATCCCCAAACTGTGACCTTTAAGGGATTTTGGACTTTAACTCCCAGAAGCCTCAGCCATGTTGGCCAATAATCTGAGATTCTGGAAGCTGAAATCCAAAATCCCTTAAAGGGCACAGTTTGGGGAATCACTGCTACTGGATACCAAGGGCCCACTGTACTTTGAATTGCACATCTAGCTTTGATCCACCAGGGGTCAGTGCAGAACCTTAGCAGAATATGATGATGTCAAATTACTGCTCAGCCAACAATGAAGAAGGAGGGATGGAGTGTGCTATTATACATTCATTCTGAGCAGAGACCTCTCTTGTCCCCACAAATTTTCTAGTAAATCGTGGAATGGGGCACCATACAAATCTGTTTATGCCCATAAGGAGCTGCAGGGAGAAAGATGAAAAGACAAATACTAAGAACAAGGACAGGAAACCCTCCAGTTCTTGGACTGTAACTCATCAATCCTCATTGGCTACACAGTTTGAGAGTGATGGGATTTACAATCCTTGAGCATTCCGAGACCCACAAATTACATCTATCTTGAAGTGTTCCTCATGGGTCCAAACACTAGAAATAATCCAGTTTGAGACCACTTTAATTGCCCTTGCTAAATGTTAGGGAATTCTGGCAGCTAGTTTTGTGAGACATTTAGCTGCCTCTGTCAGAGAGCTCTGGGGCCACAATAAACTACAGTTCCCAGGATTCCCTAGCATTGAGTCAGGGCAGTTAAAGCGGTCTCAAAAGGGATTATTTCTGCAGTGTGTTTTGGACTACAGGCAACTAATTACTAAGGATGACCAGAATTTATTTCCCAAACCATCTTGACATAACTTACAAGATGAAGTGGAAGATAGTGGTGTTATCCTTTGAAAGAACTGTATCAGTTATCTCTGAAGAAGAGCCAGATGTCAGAGTGAATAAACCAGCACCGGTGTACAGTTACTTTCTGGCAAAACCTCTCTACAGTAGTTTCACAAATACGTATTGGAAAACAAAACATTCTTCAGCTGTGGTTATAGGAAGGGTGTGTGAAAAGTAAATAGAAGAATCTCTGGCTACTCGCCTGTCTCAGCCTCTTCTCCATGATCGCCATCCAGCTGAGCCAGTAGCGGGAGGCTGTGGATTCGGAGATGTGAAAGCGGAAAGCTAGGTCTTGAAGAAGCAGCCCCAGGCGCAACCGGACAAGTACCAAGAACAGCTGGTTTTCAGGGCTGAGGGCACTGTGGAGCCTACTATCTGGGCTCCCCTGTTCCCCTTCACTGTTGAGAAGGAAGTCCATAAAGACCATGAGCTGGGGGTAACCATCAAAGCCTGTGTAGAACCTCAGCCACTTGCCATTATTCTTGACGCTTTCGAGAGAGAAGGCTCCATGGTGTGCCTGGACCTCTTGCTGTCCTCTCAGCTGCCTGCTTAGAGTCAGGGTGGTGGCACTACTGGCATCTAGCTCCTTCTGTAAGCGTTGGCTTGTGGACTCCAGCTGGTTCCTCTCACAGCGCAGGCTACAGTTCTCTGCCTCAAGCTGTGAAATGTGTTCTCTGAATTCAGAGAGAAGAGTCCAGTTCTTATCATCTGCCGCCTTCTGTGTGGTGATGAGAAAATCTGACATTTGCATGGGTTATACAGTCGGCCCTCCATATCCATGGACTTTTTAATCCACAGATTTAAGCATCCACAGATTGAAATTATTCCAAAAAATATAAATTCCCCCCCAAAAACCTTGATTTTTTCATTTTATATACAAAGACACCATTTTCCTATGCCTCTGTATTTAATGGAACTTGAGCATCCACGGATTTTGATATCCACAGAGTCTTAGAACCAAACCACAGCGGATGCCAAGGGCTCACTATATCTTCACCCCAAGCCTCCTTCCATTATAACACATTCCACCAATGTTTGCCCCTCACCTGTAGTTCCTGACATTCTTTCTGCCTGGCTTCTACTGACTGCTGGAGATTATGGAGCAGCTCACTCTGGTGGTGCACTGTGTCTTTCAGTTCCGTCACAAGGCCCTTTAGTGCTGCAGCTTCCTCAGGTAGACAGTATGCATTGTGATCATGTAGCACAGCCATTTTGGAATTGTTCGCTTCACAGGGTGACTTGCTGGTATTTTTCATCCATTCAGCTGCAAAGACTAGGTCACCTGCAAAGAAGCATTTCCACTATGGAAACAAAGATATATAGAGATCTTTATATATAGATATTTCAGCAGCATTGCTAATGGGCTGAGTTTCTCTCAGAAACCATCAGTTGTGATCCTGTGCCACCTAGGTGGCATCTATACTGCATAAATAATGCACTTTGACACCACTTTAACTGCCATGGCTCAGTGCTATGGAATTCTAGGATTCGTAGTTTTGTGAGACGTTTAGGCTTTTCTTTCAGAGCTCTGGTGCCATAACTACAAATCACATGATTCCTTAGCAGGGAGCCATGGCAGTTCACATAGTGTCAAACTGCATTATTTTTGCAGTACAGATGCAGCCCTTGCCTATTTAGAATTGTCCCTCGGCTCTCAGATTTTGGCCTTGAGATAGTCCTGACTTGACAACCCTAATCTTATCTCACCACAGATTTTAGAGCAGTGCACCAATTGAAAAGCCATGGTTCAGGTTGAAAGAGCTCTGGGAAATGTGGTGCCCTGAGAGAGCCAGAGTGCTATAGCAACTCTGAAAACTATGGAAACTACAATCCCCAGGATTCCCTGAGAAAACATCTTTTAAACCTGTATAATATCTTTTTAAAGTGCACAATTGGCTCATATCTCCCTGCTTTTTTATTGTATGCCTTCAAGTAATTTCTATCACCAGGTCTTCTTGGCAAGATTTGTTCAGAGGAGGTTTGCCCTTGCCTTCCTTTGAAGCTAAAAGAATGTGATTTGGCCAAAATCACCCAGTGGGTTTTGATGACTGAGTGGGGATTTGAACCCTGGTCTCCAGAGTCTTAGTCAAACACCCAAACCATTACACCGCACAGGCTCTTATCCTCCTGATATCCAATCTATTGTACAGCTTTTCCCTTACATCTGCTAATTCAGGCCCATTTTTTCAGAGATTAAATCTAGAGGTAAACTTCACTCTTAGACTATAAAAGGGTTATTTTCAGGATGTTTATAAACGTACCCCTTCCCTGATTTAAATGAAGCCAGTTTAGATTAGTAATTTGTGTAGTGGGGGAGCAGATCAGATTTGGATGTCCTTTTACGACCCCCCTACAAACAGTAAAGTCCATGGTCATACAACAGAAGCCCATCTTTGGAACTCCCTCCCTAGGATGACTTGTTCTATGCCATCTTTTTTCTTGTTACTGTCAAGTTAGTGGTTTTTTAAAATTTGCTTATGCCAATTAGATCTTTTTTTTTTAACTGAGATTTTATCTGTCTAGCTCTTCCATTGTGTAGTTGTATTCATTTTATTGAAAGCTTTACTGGAACAGAGATGTGTGGGTATAACTTACAGCCCAATGGTTAGTGTCCTAGACTCTGGAGCAGCATCTCATCCCATCTTCTACATGACATCCCCTAAGAACATGCTGGCGAACCCATGGCACACTGCATGAGATGGCATGCAAAGCCATTTTCCCCAGCACACAGAACAGGGAAGAGGAAGAAAAGGCACATGCCTGTTTCTCCTTCTCTCGGCCAGGGGCAGCTGAAGGCCCAGGAAGGTGCAAGAGGAGGAGGAAGACCAGGCATGCACCTGTTCCTCCTCCTCCAGGACCATCAGCTGCCTCTGGAAAGGCAGCTGAAGGCTAGGAAGGGGGCTGGGGGAGGAGGAGGAACAGGCATGCTCCTGTTCCTCCTCCTCCCAGGCCTTCAGCTGCCTCCAGAGAGGCAGCTGAAGGCCTGGATGGGTGCGGGGGGCGGGGGGCGGGGGGCGGGGGGGGGGGGAGAAGTCCTGCCCCCATAGGGCGGATGTCCCACTCTGGAAATCCCGTTCCCTCAGAAGTCCCACCTCCGGCACGGGGTAACACCTGGAGCCAGAAGGCTGTCTCATTTGGGCACTTGATGCCTAAAAGATTTGCCATCACTGCCCTAAGACATTTAAAGATGGCTATCATGTTCTCGCTCATCTCTTAACACATTCAGGGACAGAAAAATACAACAAAATCCACAAAACAGTGATACCTCTATTGACCCACTTTAACAAGAGAGAGCAAATGGACTGGGACTTAATTCTTTGAGGATTTTATCTCCAACAAAGGTAAAACTCTTTCATTTGGACAACAGTTATACAGTCCCTAAATGTTTTTTCCAGCTCTAACAGTACAGAGACTTCTCGAAAAATCCAATGTTGTCTGCCTAAGAAAGGGGCAGTTAGCTTCAAACAGGACAGGGACAGCCTTGATCTCAAGGAATCTTGTATGTGCATTGATGGAGCAACTTTTCTGTTGCTGATGGAGTTGAAATTTTGTTACCTGTATTTTATTGCCCTTTGTGCTGTTCTCACATGGCTTAGAAATGGTGGCCTCTGCCTGCACTGAGATCCCACCACAGACCATCATAACTGACAACAGAAGTAAGTAATCTGAGTCAAAATATAGGCCTATGACTCTAACATCATCACTTTTCTTCTGTATGATTTCTAATATCTTTGCCTGATGAAGAAGCCAGTGAAGCTTCAAAAGCATATATGATGTATTTTGTGCATTTTGTTTGGCCAGTCAAGGTACAGGTTGAGTCTCCCTTATCCAGAATTCCAAAACCCCAAATACTTCAAAATCCAAAATTGTCCACAAGAGTGGCTGAGCTAGTGACATCTTTGCTTACTGATGGTTCAGTGTACACAAACTTTGTTTCATGTACAACATTATTTAAAATATTGCGTATAAAATTACCTTCAGCCTACGTATATAAGGTGTATATGAAATATAAATGAATGTCATGTTTAGACTTGGGTCCCATCTCCAAGATATCTCATGTACATGCAAATGTTCCAAAATCCAAAAGAGATCTGGTCTTAAGCATTTTGGATAAGACAGACTCAGCCTGTATTGCTGTTTTGTGGATTTTTTTGGGGATGTGGTTGTATCTTCCTCTCACCTCTAGTGGCACAATCACTCCCTGCTCAGCCAGCCAGGTGGGAACCTGGGTGTAAAAGCTGGATTATGTGTGTCCCGAAGCCCCTAGTCCTCATGGAGGTGTCAAAGAAGCAGATACCAGCAGCAGACGATTCCCCTTTTAGTCGCAAGCAACATTTCTTTTCCTTCTTCCTGCTGGGCTGGCAAGATCTAGATGGCACCTCTGTCTCTGGACTGGAGTGGGCAGCACACATGCACATTGCCTCCTGGCATTCCTGTTGGGGAGAGAGAAAATTATGGTGTCAACCCAGCTATTGTTAGGTGTCTTCAAGTTGTTTTCTGACTTAGCACAACCCTAAGGTGAACCTCTCATGGGATTTTCTTGGCAAGATTTGTTCAAAGGGAGTTTTGCCTTTGCGTTCCTCTGAGGCTGAGGGTGTGTGACTTGGCCAAGGTTTCTCCAATGGGTTTCCATGGCTGGGAGGGGATTTGAACCGTGGTCTCCCAGAGTCTTAGTCCAGCACTCAAACCACTGCACTCTGGTGGCACCATTTTATCAGGGCATGAGGGACCAGATAAGAGGAAGGGAACTAAGATTTGATAGTGATTAATATGTGGATGCACACAGTGACCTTAACCCCTGGAGAACAACAACAACAACCAACTTGAAAACCTTTAAAAAGACAATTTGGAAACTGGTTTTGTTTGTAGTTTTGGAAGATATATTCCAAAATCCATCAATAGGATAGCACTTATACATACATACTGGAGACAGCTTGGCATAGTGCTTTGAATGTCAGACATTGTGACTCTGGAGACCAGGATTCAATTTCCATCTCAGCCATAAAACTCAGTGGGTGACCTTGAGTGAGTCATACTCTCTCAGCCTCAGAGGAAGGCAATAGCAAACCTCCAATGAACAAATCCTGCCAGGAAAACCCTGCAATAGGGCCCCCTTAGCACCAGCGTGGGCAGTAGCTGGAGTGCTGGATTGTGACTCTGGAGACCAGGGTTCGATTCCCAGCTCAGCCATGAAACCCATTGGGTGACCTTGGGAAAATCACAGGCTCTCAGACTCAGAGGATGGCAATGGCAAACCTTCTCTGAACAAATCTTGCCAAGAAAACCCCATGATAGGTTCACCGTAAGTTGGAAACAACTTGAAGGTACACAACAACAAATATATATTTACTCTCTCTGTATGTGTATACACACACACACACACACACTGTATATGTGTGTGTGTGTGTGTATATATATATATATATGAAGGGTTTATTTTCCCTTCAATATATACACAATATATTCCCTTCAATATACACACACACACATACACACACACAGTATATATATATATATATATATATATATATATATATATATACCTATATATATATATATATATATATATAGTGTGTGTGTGTGTGTACACACAAACGCATACACAAATAGGTTCACCCTAAGTCCGAAACAACTTGAAGGCATACAACAACAGATATATATGTAAATATACATATTTACTCTCTCTCTCTCTCTCTCTCTCTATATATATATATGTGTGTGTGTGTGTGTCTGTGTGTGTATACATACACACACACATATATACTCTGGGTGGGTGGATGAGTATACACACACAAACACACAAATACATACAGTAAATATATGTATGTATAAGTGCAATCCCATTGATGGAGTGACAAGTGGAATCAAGGTACTGATGGATGCTTTTTAGAGAAGGAAGGAATATTATCTAAATTGGGAGCAGGTTAAGAGGGGAGTTGTTATTGAAAGGTCCATCTACACTGTAGAAATAACACAGTTTAACACCACTTGAAATGCTGTAGTTCCATCCTATGGAATCTTGGGATTTGTAGTTTTACAAGATCTTTTATCCTTCATTGCCAAAGAGTGCTCACCAAACTACAAATCCCATGGTTATGTAGAATGAAGGCATAGCAGTTAAGTGTGGTAAAACTTTATTATTAGTGCAGTGTAGATGCACTCAAGGCTGCATCCACACTGCAGAAGTAAACCTAATTTGACACCACTTTTAACTGCCATGGCTCAATGCTATGGAATTCTGGGAAGTGTAGTTTGTTGTGGCACCAAAGGTGCCACAACAAACTACACTTCCCAGAATTCCATAGCATTGAGCCATGGCAGTTAAAGTGGTGTCAAACCGGGTTTATTTCTGCAGTGCGGAGACAGCCTTGCATATGCTGAACGATACACAGCAGGACAAGGGAGCCTCGTTACCTGGGAGGGGCCGCTTTCGCACGCCATTGCCTCGCCTGGAGCCTCGTTCCTGATCCAAAATGGCCGCCGCCGAGAACCTGCCCTATCTCTCCTTATAATATGGCTAAAAGAAGGCCAACGGCAGTCTAGGTTGCCCTCAACAAAGATGGCGACATTAGATTGAGAACAGCGAGGTAGGCAGGAAAGGAGAGTTTCCGCCAGGAGTTGGTTCCTAGTTGCTGCGTATAGTAAAACTTCCCTCAAGCATCAGCCACACTGCAGAAATAATCCAATTTGACACCATTTTAATTACCCTGGATCAGTGTTATAGAATTTTGGGAACTGTAGCTTTGTGAGACGTTTAGCCTTCTCTGACAGAGAGCTCTGGTG
This sequence comes from Phrynosoma blainvillii, assembly GCA_026167975.1. Taxonomy (NCBI): domain Eukaryota; kingdom Metazoa; phylum Chordata; class Lepidosauria; order Squamata; family Phrynosomatidae; genus Phrynosoma; species Phrynosoma blainvillii. Next base: position 134,934,349 of record JANUYF010000005.1, on the reverse strand, counting down.
CCACAACAAACTACAATTCCCAGGATTCCATAGCACTGAGCCTTGGTAATTGAAGTGGTGTGAAACTGGATTATTTCTACAGTGCAGATGCAGCCTCAGTTATATGTACAAGTTGGAGGAGAGGGGAAACCACAAAGGGACTTCCAAATCCTGTGTGTTTATTTTCCCTTCAATTTGAAACACTAATAGTAAACTGCCTTAGATTAATTAGGAATCCCCCCCCCCCCAAAAAAAGAAAAGCTGCTTCTGCATTGTAGAAATAATGCAGTTTGACACCACTTTAAGTGCTGTAGCACCATCCTAGGGAGTCCTGGGATTTGTAGTTCTACAAGGTCTTTTGGTCCTCAGAAACTACAAACCTCAGGGCTCTGAGGGATGAGAGCCATGGCAGTTAAAGTGGTGTCAAACTGTGTTATGTCTACAGTGTAGATGCACCCAAAATTGATGAAGGTGAACCTTGTTCTAATCTAGAAGGGCAGGAGGAAGTTATTGAGGCCATACTGTGATTTCAGACCTTTAAGTGTCCAGTTTGGGTGCAGCCTGCCTGTGTTTAGGATTACAACTCTCATCACTCTCCACATTGTAGTAGTTTGGGATGATAGGAATTGCAGGCCAACACATCTGGAAGGAAACAATCTGGGGAAGGAAAGTCACAAGTCGCACCTTTAAGAGATTCACCATCTTTTGGAAATTCAAACAGTGGAGAAGATGTCTTTGTTAAGGAGATCCAAAACACACTGCAGAAATAATCCAGTTCGAGACTGCTTTAACTGCCCTGGCTTAGTGCTAGGGAACCCTGGGAATTGTAGTTTATTGTGGCACCAGAGCTCCCTGATAAAGGCTTCCAAAAACTACAACTCCCAGAATTCCATAGCATTGCGCAAGGCAAATTAAAGCAGCCGCAAACTGGATTATTTCTGCAGTGTGTTTTGGACCAGAGCTTCTCATTTACTTTTGTCTCCAGAGCCTCTTCCAACATTTCTGCAGAATATTAAACACTCTAAGCTTGGTTTGCGGTTTTGGAAAAGATGCGACAGTCTAATAAACTCTATGCTTTTGAGTGGCAAAAACAATTACATACGATTCTTTGTAATTTCTTTGGAGCTTAGTGGTGGTAATATTATTACATTTTGGAAAAGCTTCTCTTAAGAAGTTCAATGATTCTTGAAAAATGGAGTGATCTTAATTCAGCCTTCCATATTCTGAAGTGCCTAACAATCCTTCCTCTAAGCTTTTCAATTCAGCTCATAAAGGGCTTGACAAAGGCTGTTTTGTTGGAACAAATTTATACTAGTAATTGTCATCATTATATTTTTATAAATACACATGGTATTAAGTACAAGGTACATTGCTTTTTACTGCTTTATATTACGTTGCTGTTATGTGCCTTCAAGTTAAATCTTGCTTATGGCAAGCTTTGGTGGCCTTATTCAGAGGAGATTTGTCATTACCTTCCTTAGGCTGAGAGAATGTGACTTGCCCAAAATCATCTAATGGGTTTCCATGGCTGAGCAGAGATTCAGAACCTAATCTCCCAGGATCCTAGTTCATTACTCAAAGTATTATACCACATTGGCTTCATATGCTTAATAGGTTATGGTGCATTTATTACACATTGGAAGAAAGCTGAGTTTTTGTTGTTTCTGTTGACTAGTGTCTCGTTCTTGGATTCTTTAATCTGGGATATATGTATGCAAGAACTATCCATAAATAAATCAGTTGTATTTCTCTGCTAAGCTCAAGTGTATCATACCTTCCAACATTTCACAGATGAAAACTGGGACACATGAGGCCAAGCAAGATCAGGGTTTAGTCAAGATGGCAAAAATTATGAATGAGGAAAACACACAAACTGGGAGCGGCTGCAGCAGCTTGCTTTTGTCTGAGCCAACTGGGAAGAGCAAGATTCAATTCCTCTACTCCCATAGTTAACTGAGTGAAAACTACTTTTGCACTTTGAAGTCGGTTTGCAGCATCTGAAGGAAGCTGAGGAGAAAGCAGGGAAAGTGGGAGGAGAAAAAGACTGGGACATTTTAAATACAGCTGGAAAAGTGGGATGGCAGAGGATTAATCAGGAGCGTTCCTGCAAAATCAGGACAGTTGGTGGATGGTATGTATATACAAGATAAACACAGCAGAAATGATACTAGCAACAATAACGTCTATCAATAATACAATTCACAGAGTGAAAGAGGAAAAAGCCTGGGTCTGAGTTGACTTCTAAATGAATAAAACCAAACTATACTTTCCATTATTGTTCAGCAGTTTCATCCTGGCATCTCCTTTCACATTCTTTGTGGAATAATGGCAACTTTCAGCACTGTGGCAGAATGTCCTTGAAGACTGCAATGTTCTCCCACTGGTTTCTGAATGTTGCCATTTTTGAGGTTGGATATGTGTCCATTTATTATAGTTTTGCTTAGAGACTAGCCTGTTTGTTCTGCAGTTGAGGGTGAAGGGGTGAGCAATTGTATTTTATGAAAGCACAAGGAATTTGGAGGTGCCTCTCCACACATGTGCAAGGATTTTCACCCTCTCTAGTTTTCAGCTGGCCTGTATTTTTGGGGGGAGAGGGCTTGAGCCAAGGTAATGTGGAGGCATGATGCTGAAAAGGCTGTGTGCATTATGATCTGAACTGAAGGTGAGTCTTTTACAACAGAGCAATTTAAAATAAGACTTCATTGTACATTAAGCTTATGACAATTCTGGCTATACATGTTCAAGCATGATGAGAGTGACTATCAGGGGGGATGCAGGCGATATTGAAGCCAGGTTGGAGTTGGATTTTGTCTGTATGCCATCCAGATTAACTCTGTTGAGAGAGAAAGTAGGGTTGTAGCAACACAGCAATCAGGCATGACCACAAACAGATTTGAAATCAGATTTTGATAGTGATTTCATCCAAAAGCTAGCATTTAGCAAGCCTCCTGGTGAAAGAGATGTGCTGCCCCCATTCCTATTTATGAACAAAACTGAAGGTCAACATTTTTCCAGCAGTGTATGTCTATTCAGAAATCCTAGTGATCTGCCTGGGTATGTACCGTATATACTCGACGATAAGTCAATCTCATGTATAAGTCGAAAGCAGGTTTTGAGGCCAAAATTATGGATTTTGATATTACCTGTGGATAGGTTGAGGGGAAAACTTAGGTGCATATAACAAAGGATCTAAAGGATGAAACAAAGGAAAACTTTGCCAAAGAACTTACAAAATTCCAGCAGGCACAACTGTTTGTGTTCACCCTAAAGGCTGGATGGATGAGAGACTTCCAGTGCTTCCAGGACAGATTACCCTCTTGCTTTTCACCAGGGGATGGTTCCTTTTTAAAATAAGAGTTAAAGTACAGTACTTACAGTGACCTGTGGATAAGTCCACTCTGGGTTTTTGGGTGAATTTTTGACCAAAATATCTAGATGTATACATGACAAAATACAGTACCTAGAATTGCACCCTAAACAATGACATTAAGTTAATAATTCCCTCACCCACAGATCTCTTTCCTGATTTATTTGCATTTGTCTGAAGCCATGTAACACTGCAAAAGTGTGCCAGGTTTTAAGATGAGCCTCTGCACACTCAATCCCTTATCTTCCATTTCTCTTTCTCTCAGCCTTCATCTTCACAGTCTTGCTTAGGCTTTGTTGTTTTTATTGTTATATATATTCTGTTTGTAGGATATGGAATGGAATCTTATACTCACCAAAGAGTCAAACTAGATATGATGTTAAATCTTCATTTACAAACACACTTTCTGAATTATAGCACTTTGCAAAAATGACTGTTTTCTGGTGGCTGTGTGGGTTTCAGGATTCTGGGGTTTGTAATTGCAAAAAGGAACTTCCCGAAAGCCTGACACCATACTGCCCAACTGTCCTGATTTGGCAGGGACAGTCCCAATGAATCCTCTGTTGTCCCACTTTTTCAGCTGCTTTTAAAATGTCCCAGTTTCTCTCTCCTCCTCCCACTTTCCCCTTTGTCCTTACCTTACTTCAGCTGATGTCAAAGTGCAAAAGTAGCTTGTACTCATTTAACACAGCAGGAGGGAAAGGAAAGGAGGGAGCAGAATCTTGCACTTCTCTTTAAGCTCAGGCAAAAGCAAACTGCTGCAGTCTCTCCCAAATTGTGCTTTCTTCCTCAATACCAGCTAAAAGATGCTGGTATTTTTGATCCCAACTTCATGCCTCTCACATCACTGGACTACACCCCTTTGGGAACTTCTCTGAAATTGAATTTGGCCCTAGAAGTGAAAGAAGTTCCTCACCTTTGGAGAAATATGAAAATATGGAGATGAAGAAGCCTTTCCTGCACCATCTGAGCTCTGCAGACATCTCTCCTGTTCTGTTTCAGACTTTAGACTCATTTCCCTTAGAATCAAAGCATTTTTGGCAGTCATCCATGAACAGTGGAATTCTCTTCTGCACAAGGCCCAAACACCATTTTCTCTTATCTCTTTCAAGACATGTTAAAATGTGATTGTTCCACTATGGTTTTCACCAGAACGACAGGGTGGCCACTTATATCTTGCCAAAATGAATGTCTTCCCACTATGGTGAGATTTTTAAGGTTAGGAAAATTATTTCTATGTTGGAATTTGAAAATTTAATGGACATTTCTGTCCTCTTTTGTACTTTTTTTTTTAAATGTTTACATGGCCATCCTTCCTCCATCATTGATCTGAAACGCTAGCACTGTGACAATTACATTGACCCTTGTCTTGCTCCGTTTTTCCATACCAGAATCTGTCTTTTGACCAGAAGAGGGAAAAACTGCTATTAGAACTATGTCTCCCCAGACTCCCCAGCCAGCATGTCAATGGCTTTTGGCTAGACGTGATGGGCAGTCTAGTCTAAAAGGTAACTTATCCAACCTCTGCTTCTGAGATTCCATTAAGAACGGTCATCCTGAAGTCTTCTGTGTAGTGTCCTTAGAGATTAAAATGTTCTCCTGTTGGTTTCTGAGCACTGTCATTATTTTTAATGTTGGGTTTCTGTCTGGTTGTTAGAGTTTGGTGGACTAGACAGAAGCATGTTTCTTAGACCCTAAGTCATGCTGGATCAAACCCAAAGCCTTTCTAGTCCAGCATGCTATGCCCAGGTGATGGTTGACCAAGTGTGTACTGGAAACCCAGCTGCAAATCAGGAGCAAAGTGGCATTCATCCTGTCTTATGTGCAGGGTGAAGAGGATAAGAAATCATATTCTAGGAAAGGGATAGGAAGTGTGTGTGTGAATGAGAACAAGAGAGAGAGAGAGATTCAGCACACTTTCTTCATACCTTCCAACATTTCACAGATGAAAAGTGGGACATGTGTGGCCAAACAACATCAGAGTGTGATGAAGATGGCAAAAGGTGTTAATTAGGAATAGCCTGCAACTTAGGAAAGGCTGCAGCAGTTTGCTTTTGCCAGAGCCTAGTGGGGAGGATGGGCCTAGAATCATAGAATCATAGAGTTGGAAGAGACCACAAAGGCCATCCAGTCCAATCCCCTGCCAAGCAGGAACGCCCAATTAAAGCATCCCCAACAAATGGCCATCCAGCCTCTGCTTAAAGACCTCCGAGGGAGTGTGTTCCACTGTCAAATAGCCCTTACTGTCAGGAAGTTCCCCCTAATGTTGAGGTGGAATATCTTTTCCTGGAGCTTGCACCCATTGTTCCGGGTCCTAGTCTCTGCAGCAGCAGAAAACAAGCTTGTTCCCTCCTCAATATGACATCCCTTCAAACATTTAAACACGGCTATCATATCACCTCTCAACCTTCTCTTCTCCAGGCTAAACATCCCCAGCTCCCTAAGTCATTCCTCATAGGGCTTGGTTTCCAAACCCTTCACCATTTTAGTTGCCCTCCTTTGGACACGCTCCAGTTTCTCCACATCCTTTTTGAATTGGAGAAACACAGTATTCTAGGTGAGGCCTGACCAAAGCAGAATAGAGTGGCACTATTACTTCTCTTGATCTAGACACTATACTTCTATTGATGCTGCCTAAAATTGCATTGGCCTTTTTAGCTGCTGCATCACACTGTTGACTCATGTTCAACTTGTGGTCTACCTGGACTCCTAGATCCCTTTCACACGTAGTCTCATTCAGCCAGGTGTCCCCCTTCGTATATCTGTGCTTTTCGTTTTTCCACCCTAAGTGCAGTACCTTACATTTCTCCGTGTTGAATTTCATTTTGTTAGCTTTGGCCCAGCTTTCTAGTCTGTTCAAGTCATTTTGAATTTTGATCCTGTTTTCTGGGGTATTAGCTACTCCTCCTAATAATTTGGTGTCGTCTGCAAATTTGATAACTATGCTCCCAATACCGTCATCCAAGTCATTGATAAAGATGTTGAATAGCACTGGGCCCAGGACAGAGCCCTGTGGCACCTCACTGGTCACTTCTTTCCAGGTTGAAAAGGAGCCATTGTTGAGCACCCTTTGGGTTCGGCCAGTCAACCAATTACAAATCCATGTAACAGTTACTTTGTCTAGCCCACATTTTACCAACCTTGTTTGCAGGAATGTCATGGGAAACCTTGTCAAAGGCCTTACTGAAATCAAGATATACTATATCTACAGCATTCCCTTCATCTACCAAGCTGGTAATTTTATTATACAGTCTGGCATGACTTGTTTTTCTGAAACCCATGTTGACTTTTTGTGATTATGGAATTACTTTCCAGGTGTTCACAGACTCTCTGTTTAATTATCTGCTTCAGAATCTTTCCTGGTATTGATGTCAGACTAACTGGACGATAATTGTTGGGATCCTCTCCCCCCCCCTTTTTTTTTTGAAGATGGGAACAACGTTTGCCCTCCTCCAGTCTGCTGGGACTTCTCCTGTTCTCCAGGAGTTCTCAAAGATTATTGCCAATGGTTCCGGTATTACATTTGCCAGTTCTTTTAGTACCCTTGGTTGTAATTCATCTGGTCCTGGAGACTTATATTCATTTAGATTAACGAGGTATTCCTGTACTATCTCTTTACTTATTCTGTGCTGAAATTCTCCTATTCTGTCCTCTGCTCCATTATCCTCAGGTTGAGCACCCTTTGCCTTTTTGGAGAAGACTGAAGCAAAGAAGGTGTTGAGTAATTCTGCCTTTTCTCTGTCCCCTGTTAACTTTTTGCCATCTTCTCCACACAGTGGCCCTACCATTTCCTTCTTCTTCCTTTTGCTGTGGACATACCCAAAAAAGCCCTTTTTATTGTTCTTAACCTCTCTAACAAGCCTGAGTTCATTCTGCGCTTTAGCTTTTCTGACTTTACCCCTACACGTGCTAGCTATTTGTTTGAATTCCTCTTTGGTGATTTCCCCATTTTTCCATTTCTTATACATGTTCTGTTTAAAACTTAGGGCCTCGGCAGACGACTAAAAGAGTCGTCTGCGAGACCCGGAAGAGGAGGAGCCACCGCACGAGCGGCGCTCCTTCCTCTTCCTGAGGTTGCCCTGGGAGCTGCCGGCCCTCCGCACGGCCGGCGCTTCTGGGGCAACCTCCCGCCGCAGCGACCGCACGCGCTGTGGCGGAAAAGACAGGGAAAGTGCGCCCTACGCGTTTAGGGTGCACTTTCCCTGTCTTCTAAAAGGAGCACCAATTTGGAGCTCCTTTTAGGGTCGCCGCAGGAGCGCCGCGGTGCGGAGGCTGCGGTCCCGCGGCGCTCCGGACCAGGGTGTCCCTGACGCCCTGGTCTGCATCCCCCCTTAGTTCAGTTGAAAGTTCCTTAGTCGTCCATCCTGGTTTCTTGAGGCACCTCCCATTTTTCTTCCTCTTTGAAATTGTGCCTTCAGTATCTCCCTTTTGAGAAACACCCATCCATCTTGAACTCCCTTCTCTTTTAGTATTCCTGACCACGGGATCACCCCCAGTATTTCTCTAAGGGCCTAAGCAGACTGCCAGAAATAGTGCACATTAAATTGAGGCACTGCCCTGGCTTAGTGCTAGGGAATCATGGGAACTGTAATTTATTGTGGCACCAGAGCTCTCTCACAGAGAAGGCTCAATGTCCCAGAAAAAAAATACAGTTCCCATGATTCCTAGCACTGAGCCAGGGCTGTGCCTCAATTTAATGTGCACTATTTCTGGCAGTCTGCTTAGGCCTTAAGTTTACTAAAATCAGCTTTCCTAAAGTCTAGAATGCGTGTCTGACTATGCCTGGCTTCTCCTTTCCACTGTATAATAAATTCCAGGAGAACATGATCACTCCCACCTAAGGATCCAACCACTTGCACCCCATTAACTAGGTCTTCCCTATTAGTTAGGATCAGATCCAAAATAGCTGACTCCCTTGTTGCCTCTTCCACCTTTTGGACAATGAAATTGTCTTCAAGGCAAGTGAGGAATTTGCTAGACCTTGAGGATTTTGCTGAGTTTGAATTCCAGCAAATATCAGGATAGTTGAAGTCACCCATCACTACTAGATTTCTTCTTTCTGAGTGTGTGGTCATCTGTTCTAGAAAGGCATCATCCAATTCCTCTGCCTGAGTCGGGGGTCTATAGTAGTCTCCCACAATAACATCCCTGTTGTTTCCCTCCCCTTTAATTTTTATCCAGATGCTTTCCACCTGGCTTCCAGGCTTGATGTCCTGGATTTCTTCACTGGTGTAAATATCCCTGACATATAATGCTATTCCTGCTCCTTTCCTGTTTGGCCTGTTTCTCTTGAAAAGGTTATACCCCTGTATTTCTACATTCCAATCATGAGACTCATCCCACCAGGTTTCAGTGATGCCTATTATATCATATTTGTTTTGTTGTGCTAGGAGTTCAAGTTCATCTTGCTTGTTTCCCATGCTCTGTGCATTAGTGTAGAGACATCTAAGACCATATGTCCCCTTTACTTGCTGCCTGTGCATGTTTTTTTGCCTCTCACTGTTGCCTTGTTCCCTCTATGACAGTTTGACTGTTTTTTCCAGTCCTTTTGTCTTCCAGAACACTGTCTCCCTTCCCCAAATAACTCCGTTTAAAGCCCTCCTGATCAAATTCTTGAGACCGTTGGCAAAAACGTTTCTGCCAACTGGCGTGAGATGCAGCCCATCCCTTGCCAGGAGTCTGCCCTCATGGAACCAGAGCCCATGATCTAAGAATCCTAATCGTTCTCGGCGACACCATCTGCGGAGCCAGTTGTTGACATCTGCTATTTTACTCTCTCGTCCTGGACCATGCCCTTCAACTGGCAGAAAAGATGAGATGACAATCTGTGCATCCATTTCTTTCAGCTTCTTACCCAGAGCCTCGTAATCCCTTGTGATGTTCTGAAGACTGTGTCTTGCCGTGTCATTCGTTCCCACCTGGACCAAAAAGAAGGTCCAGTCTTGTCTTGTCAGCCTCTCTGTCACATCTCGGATCTTTGCCCCAGGGAGACAACACACCTCCTGAGACATCTTGTCAGGCCCAAAAATCACTGCTTCTGTACCCCTCAGCAAGGAGTCCTCCACCACAACCACACGCCTCCTCCGAGGCTTAGCAGCGTCTTTTCGCTGTGGTGGAACTCCGAAGGTCCCCTGCTCTGTCTCTGAAGTCTGTCCATGCTGCTCTTCCTTGTCTTCCTTGATAAAGGAAAGAGCTTCAAATCGATTCTGTAGCTGTAAGTTCCCAGAACGATCCCTGGTCTCCCTACTTTTGTGCGTGACATTCCTCCAGTTGTCTGCCTCCTGTGTATGTAAAGTAAGCTTCTCTTCCCCAGCAACTTCCTCTGTGTGGTCCCTGTCCAAGACAGTTCGTTCTGTTCTGTCCAGGACAGTTCGTTCTGTTCTGCCTAAAGAGTATTAACTAGTTCCCGTCCAATCATGGAAGCTAAACAAGGTCAGTCCTGGTTAATACTTGGATGAGAGGCCACCAACAAATGCCAGGTGCTGTAGGCTGTATTTCAGGGACAGGAACTGGCAATCCACTTCTGAGTATTTCTTGCCTAAGGAAACCCAATGAAATTCATGAGATTGCCATAATAAGTCGACAGATGATGGAAGGACAAGTCTCTGCCCCTTCTTCTTCTGTCTCTTTGTTGAGTGCAAACTACTGTGGGATGACAAAGGATTAATTGTGACAGTCCTTGCCAAATCAAGATAGTTTTAGGGTATGTTTCTCTAGCTATTTAGCTTTCTGTCTACTGGCCTGAAGCCTTTCCATATGGGTGGTGGTGGTGGTAATGAAGTACACATTAAAAACCAACAACTAAAATGCTCATTGAATATGATATCAAAAGCAAAGTTTGGTTGAGTGACTTTTTTAGACTACAACATCTTTGTCCATTCTGGCTTGAGGATTCTGGAAGTTCTCCATAACATGGTTTTCCAAGAGAGATGACATGATGATGTGAACCAGGGTTGAGAATCATACTGCCTTCTAAATGTAGCTGGATTGCAAGTCCCAGCTTTGCTAACTGGTGCAGCCAGTGGTGAAGAATGCTGGGAGCTGCAGTCCAACATCTGGAGGGCCACATATTTGCTTCCCTTGAGGTAAAGTAAGAATGAGTCTGACTCCTAAATCCATTTGCTAGCTCCAGGTGAAGTACAGACCTGAGTCATTAGAAATTTAGTAAGTCCAGATTTCTATAAATTCCATGGATTTAATGGCTCTACTCTACTAGGAATTAGCAATTAGATTTAGGATGGTGTCTTTTTAAAGAAGACCCACCACCACCACCACCACAAATGCACACATACTTTTAAAAAGTGTTCATATTAACCTAATGAAAATCACAACTTCATGTATCCCCATCTGACATGGTTACTAGAATAAATATAATGGAGGATATGGTGGTGTGGGGGTGGCATTGAAATCAGATGGAGTTTGTGTGTTTGTTTTAGGTGGAATCCAGAGAGCCTTTAGATTTATCTTGTGACTTAAGGTGAGGCACTGAGTTTTAACCCCAAAGATAGATTTGAGATTGGAATGTGACACATTTCAGTCAACCGTGACTCTGGTTTTAGCCTGATGAAAAGGGGCCAAGCCCATTTCCTTCAGCATTATTTTTATCCCAAGAAAGGTACAGTGTTTGACTTGGATGTGGTGTATTTGGAAGTCATCCAGAATTATTCCCAGAGGAAGGATCTGTTATTTTAAATTCACTAACAGCAGATAGATAGATAGATAGATAGATAGATAGATAGATAGATAGACAGATAGATAGATGGATGTGTGTTGTTGTTGTTGTGTGCCTTCAGGTTATTTCTAACTAATGTCAACCCTAAGGCAAACGTATCATGGGGTTTTCTTGGTACGTTTCTTCAGAGGGAGTTTGCCAGCCAATTGCCATCCTCTGAGGCTGAGAGAGTATGACTTGCCCAAAGTCACCTAGTGGGTCTACATGACTGAGCCAGGATTTGAACCCTGCTCTCCGGAGTCATAGTCCAATGCTCAAACCACTACACAATGCTGGCTCCCGATATAGATATAGATATAGATATAGATATAGATATAGATATAGCTACACATACATACACACAGTGGGCCCTTGGTATCTGCTGGGGTTTGGTTCCAAGCCCCCCTGTGGTTACCAAAATCCATGGATGTTCAAGTCCCATTAAATACAGTGGCATAGTAAAATGGTTTCCTTTATACCAAATAGCAAAATCAAGGTTTGCTTTTTGGAATTTAGGTATTTTTTAAATACTTCCAAGCCATGGATGCTTGAATATGTGGATAAAGAATTTGTGGATGTGGAGGGCTGACTGTATATATTTAAAAGGATCCCTATGCATCCAGTTTCCCCAGAGCTGGATTCTGGAGTGTGGGATGCAGGTAAGAGCACCTCCGTGGGCCTTCCCAGCCTATCTGTCTGCCTGACAGACGTGGGAAGCTTTCTGATCTCTGTCCAAGATGCTAGCATGCCCAACCCTCCATCAGCCTTGTAGCTAAACACCCTTTCAAGCAAGTCCGCCTTAGGGAAAAGTCCTTGGACTGTGACAACTCTAGGGATCAGCTTGGAGGAATAGTTGTGAAAAATCCAGGTAAGAGAGGCCCAGGTGTGTCTGTGGGTGTGCTTGTGGGTGTGTGATAGGGGAGGACCAGCTTGCCAAACCTACAGAAGAGGAATATAAAGAGAGAGTGCCTACTGTTGGCACTGCTGGTTAGCCCTGTGGCTTTTAGGAAGAAGCACAGAGAGGATCAAACAGGTGCGTACCTGTAGGAAGTGGAAGAAAGCGGAATATTGCAAAAGTGTGTTTCAGGCAGAAGTGGGTTGATGGGATATATAAGTGTGCAACATCCAGGTTTAGAAGCGGAGAGAAGGATGGATGTACAAACTGGCATAGGAGACCTGGCAAGGAGGCAAGTTGTGGTAGTACTCCTCTCTAATGTTGCTCTTTCTTTCTTTCTTTCTTTCTTTCTTTCTTTCTTTCTTTCTTTCTTTCTTTAGTTTGTACTGCAAGAGGGAAGAAGAAAATTGTAAGGTATCTGTCTCTGTGTGCATGTATGTTGGGAAAGGGAGGACTGTAGAGAAAAAGGGACAGGAGGAGAGAAAGAGAGTGCCAAGAGCAAGAGAAAAGAGAGAGAATCCTTCAAGAGAAGAGGACATGAGAGACAGAGGGAACTAACCTAAATAGAAAAGAGCAGAGAAAGGGAAGAATGAGAAAGAGGGAGAAGAAAGAGAGAAGATAGGAAAAGAAGAGGAGGTACAGGAGAAAGAGAAGGAAAGGGAAAGGGGGGAGGATTGAAGAAATAAAGCAAGAGATAGGTGGTTGAAAGAAAAAGATGGAAGAAAGATTTTTAAAAAGAAGAAGAAAGAAGAGCAAAGATGAGCATGACTAAGGGATCCAAGGAAATGAGGGTTCAAAGAGAGAAATATAGAGAAAGCATGGTTAGTGTCGTTGTGTATCTTCGAGTCATTTCTGACTTATGGCAACACTAAGGTGAACCTCTCATGGTTTTATTTTTATTTTTTGAAGGGGAGCAAAGTTTGTTCAGAGGGGGTTTGCCATTGACTCTCTTGGAGGCTAAGAGAGTGTGGCTTTCCCAAGGTCACCCAGTGGGTTTCCGTGGCTGAGCATTTGTTGTTGTTATGTGCCTTTAAGTCGTTCCCGAGTTATGGCGACCGTAAGGCGATGGCTGACTATGCAAAACTGGGGTGGGGGGAATCCTTTTTTGGATGGTAACTTCCAGAATCCTCCAGCCATGCTGGCTGAGAGTCTCAGAACTGTAGTCTGGGGGGAAAAAAAGAACTTTCCCAAATTCTGTTAGTAGGTATTTCTACGGTAGTTAGATCAATGCAGGGAGAGAGATGTTGATGAAGAGAGAAAAATATTTGAAAAATCACTCCCGGAAATTAACCCACTGCCACTTAGGCTGCATCCGCACTGCAGAAATAATCCAGTTTGACACTGCTTTAACTGCCATGGCTCAATGCTATAGAATCCTAGTTTGTTGTGGCCCCTGAGCTCTTTGACAGAGAACGCTAAATATCTCACAAAACTATACAAATCCTAGAATTCCATAGCATTGAGCCATGGCTGTTAAAGTAGTGTCAAACGGGTTTATTTCTGCAGTGTGGATTCAGGAGCCCTGTTTACACCCAGGTAGCTATAGAAATTGCACCTGGTTTATGAGCCAGGAAGGTTGGGTTTGTGTGACTGTCATCATATTGGGTGGAGCATTAATACACCCTCTTCCACAATATCCTCTGTGCAATCTTTTTGGTATGTTGTCTGCGAGGCCCCACTTTTCCTATTTGTGTGCTACTGGGCAGGGACCTATTTGGACGAGAATATTTTTTGATGGGTGTGTGTTTGTGTTTGCACAGGTGCTCCTGGAGCTGTCTAGCTCCCCTTAGAACAAATCGCCAGCCTCCTTTTCCCCAAGTCTTTTTCATCAGGCAAGTAAGTTAGAGAATTGTTACCAAACATTGGTGTGCTTGCTTTGGGAGCTGCAGAGGTAAAAATAGAGCCGGTGTGTGGTGTGTTTATTTTGATTACTGTAGGTTAGCTCCTAATTTCTCTAGGGAACAGCAGCGGCAGCGTGCAAGAGGGCAAGTTGCCTGGTTGCTTTAGATCCGTGGCAGTTTATAATTGGAGAAGGCAATGACTTTGTCTTGAGAAAACTTCCTTTCCCCTGAAGAGGAGCTTTCTACAAAGCACACAACGACAACAACTATGACCCCGGAGACCAGAATTCAAATCCCTGCTCAGCCATGGAAACCCACTGGGTGGTTTTGGGCACATCACACTCTCTCAGCCTCAGAGGATGGAAATGGCATCCCTCTGAAGGGCATCCCTCTTAAGAAATTTGCCAAGAAAACCCCATGATAGGGTCACCATAACTCAGAAACAACTTGAAGACACACAACAATAAATAAAATGATGGCCAGTATTCTCCATCACTACTTAGTAAAATAGCTAAGTAGCCTCTCTTGGTTCAGCCCCACCAGACCTGAAATAGACATAATTCACTTGTTATCTAATCGCTGGCATAATGGATCTCGCCTTGCGGCTGATGGCCAGTAAAGTTTGGGGTTGGAGGGGGAGTTATGATTATGCCAATGGTGTCAGAATCATGACTAAGTAGTGATGGTGAATATCGAATAGTTATCTACATTCACATATCTGTAATTGTTCCATATTCATGATTGATACCCAGGTTTCTACCATACTGCAGAAATAAAGCAGTTTGTTACCACTTTAACTTCCATGGCTCCGTGCTATGGAGTTCTGGGATTTGTAGTTTGACGGGACACCAGAGCTCTCCGACAGAGAAGGCTAAATATCTCACAAAACTGCAAATTCCAGAATTCCATAGTATTGCGCCATGGCAGTTAAAGTGGTGTCAGACTGCTTTATTTTTGTAGTGTGGCTGCAGCCTTAGTCTCAATTGTGACACCATTGCCACTATCACAGCTCCCCTCTCCCAACTTGGTTTACTGGGCCTCAGTTGCATGGGGAGAAAGAGGACCATCCTCCTGGCGATCAGAGCACAGGTGAATGATTTTTCCATTAGGTTTTGTGGGGTTGTTTTTATCTGTCTTCAGATTCTTTCTGATGTTTTGCAATCCTAAGGATTTCTTGGGGTTTGCTTAGCAAGATTTCTGACCCTGAGAGAGTGGGCTTCGATGGCCGAGTGGGGATTCAAATCCTGGTCTCCAGAATCATCCAAAACTCAAACCACTGTACCATACTGGCTCTCCACCTAGTTATATATACTTAAGTAAATATACGCAACTCATATAGCTGATGTAGAATACTGATATCTATGCATACTGGCCTGAATCCTGTTGGTTAGTTCCTATTAGAACTATTTAATAAATTGTTGGTTGATGAGTCAACCAAATAGGTAAATCTCATTGATTCAATGAGTTGACTCAAGATAGGACTAACAAGATAATTCAGATGATATATCTTGCCAGTCCATCAAGTCAATATAGAACCGTTTAATCAATGCTAAATCAACATTGATCATTGCCTGAGATAAGCCATTGAACTGAGGCTATATAATGAATAAATATATGTATAGCAATTGTCATCATTATTGTCAATTTCATCATCATCTAGTTGGGACTAGCAGAATAAATTGGATCCAGACGTAGGGCCTTTACAGACTGCCAGAAATAATGCAGCTTGAGTCCACTTTAACTGCCTTGGCTCAGTGCTAGGGAATCATGGGAACTGTAGTTTATTGTGGCACCAGCGCTCTCTGACATAGAAGGCTCAATGTCTTGGAAAAAACTACAGTTCCCATGATTCCCTGAGCCAGGGCAATTAAAATGGACTCAAGCTGCATTATTTCTGGCAGTCTGTAAAGGCCCTTAGTCAGAGTATGTTCGGATGAAACCAATGGGATTAATTTCATTTCAATCTGTCTACTTTAATGTGAATGTGAATAAGAATAAGGGGCAGCAGAACTTCAAACAAAGAGCAGTAAAAAATGATGAAATATGGAGAACTACATAGTGAGATTCAGCACCTCTGGATAAAGAAAACAACTGTAGTTCCAGTGAATTCCAAAAAGACAGACAAATTATGAAATGAAATGAAATCCCTATATGTAGGATCACTATAGGTCCTATCTATGGGGACTTCATTTCATTTCATGTTTAAACAGCACAATTACAAAAAAAAAATAATGACACTATTTGGAAGGTGTCACATTATCGGATGATCCCTTATTAATTCGTACATTCTCAGACTGAATCTGAAACAAAACTCCAGTCAGTTAACATCCAGTTGATTATGAAATGATGATGACATATAATGTAATAAGAATAAGAATACTAATAACAAGTAAGATTAGTAGTAGTGTTACAGAGAGAGACAGTGTGGTGTAGTGTTTTGAGTGTTGGATTATGACTCTGGAGGGTTTGATTCCCAGCTCAGCCATGAAACCTACTGGGTGATCTTAGGCAAGTCACATTCTCTCAGCCTCAGTGGAACTCAAAGGCAAACTCAACAACAAATGGCAACAACAAAGTCACACTCTTTCAGCCTCCGAGGAAGGCAATGGCAAATCCACTCTGAACAAATCTTGCCAAGAAAATCCCCACAATAGGTTCATTTTAGGGTTGCCATAAGACAGAAATGACTTGAAGTCACAGAACAACAACAACAACAACAACAACAACAACGTGTTACTGAACACACCCATGTCTAATATATTTACAGTATGTTAACGTTTCCAATCAATAAAAGTAAGCTTGGATCCAATCATAGGCATATATAGATTAGACCTACTGAAATAAAATGAGTCCCACTGGTTTCATTTGGGTGTATTCTATGTATGATTAAATCTAGATCTATCCTTTTAGGCTAAATCTAATTGTTAGTCTAAACTTGATCAATGTTAATAATAATTATAATTACATACTCTAGCGGGGAGCAGTGATGATGATAATAATTTATAATTATATGCTCCAATATGTAGTGATTAGATTGAACCCATGGCTTTCAGACTTAGAAAAATGGCTGCTGGAGCAAGTTACGTCAGCCTGGCTGAATTCGGGCTGCATTCGGATGGCAGTTTTTTGGGTGAAATCCATGCAATAGCATCTGAATGCAGCCCAAATTTTACTTCAATTCAGCCAGAGTAAGGGTCTTTGCAGACCGGCCCATGGCGACGCCGTCAGGACGCCCTTCCGGCGCAACGTTCTGACGCACTGCTCCAGAAGAGGCGAGAAAGAGCCACCCGCCAGCTCTTAGGGTGGCCTTTTGCCACCCCTAAAAGGAGCGGCATTTTACCACTCTTTTCAGGGCAACAAAAAGGAGGATCGGGGCCATGGTGTGGTGTAGCTGCGGCCCCGATCCGCCGCTTCCCAGGGTGGCCCAGAATAATGGTGTGGTAGTGATGATGACAATGCCCAGTGTCATGGTCTATGTTACATAAATATAATGGGACCTCGATATCCACGGACTTACCATCCACAGATTTGAGCATCTGCAGAGAGTAAGCCTGGGTTGTTCCCAATAGCGGCACATGCACGTGACCATGCTGCCATTAGGGACAATGGGACTTCACCTGAAGTCCCATTGTCCCTAATGATGGTGAACCTGCGTGCACACTCTGCGATTGGGGACATCGCCAGCTTGAGCATCCATGGATTTTGGTATCCACAGAGGGGTCCAGAACAAATCCCCCACAGATACCGAGGTCCCACTGTATATTGTATACTTAGCTACATAGCAGAGGTTCTAAAAAAACCCATTAGTGAATTGTGAAGATACATCACGGGACACTGGCAACAGAATGCCCTGATGCACATTGGCACCCCCTGACAGGTGTCCTGATGTAGAACGGGACTGATACCCATCGATCCCATTGTGCATCTGTCATTTCACCCCCTTACTGGTTACAGATGTTACAGAACTGTCCTGATTCCTGAAGATGTAAATCCCCTTGAGATTATATATGTCTCTAACAGGATTGTGACCAATACAGTCAGCTCTCCATATTCCCAGATTTTTTTTATCCACAGATTCAAGCATCCATGGCTTGAAAATTTTTGAAAAATATAAATTCCAAAAAGCAAGCCTTGATTTTGCCATTATATATAAGGGATACTATTTCATTATGCCATTGTATTGAATGGGACTTGGGCATTCATGGATTTTGGTATCCACAGGGGGTCCAGACACCAAGGGCTCAATTTAGTAATAATAATAATAATAATAATAATAATAATAATAATAATAATAAAAACAACGTGAACCCCCTGCAGCTGATGCTTTTCTGGACAATAGATAGTGCTAGATTGGTCTCCTCTGTAGTCTTGATGTTATTTCTGGGATGTAAGGGCAGAGGGTGCAGCTTCCCAGAGGCCCTAATTCCCACCAGACCAACGGCAGAAGCTTATGGCTAGAAATGTACAAAGGCTTAGCACAAAAGTGTAAAAAAATCATTGGACAAGAAGTTTCTTAGAGGTTGTGTAAACCTCTTTGTGTAAGCCTACTTCACCCTATGGTTCTGCATCCTATTGTTCTGCAAGCACAGACACATAGGTCTCTCTTGCACATATTTGATTTGGTAGATGGGGATCTAGACCAGGGGTCGGCAAGTTTTCCTTACCTGGGGCCGGTCCACTGGTCCCCGGTCTTCTGCAGGCCGAGGGTGGGAATGGCACTGCGCGCATGCACAGTACACCAGAAGTACTGCGCATGCGCGAGTGAGTTGCGGCCGCCATTTTGTTTTCCAAAATGGCATCCGTAACTCGTTTGCGCATGCGCTGAGTACTGCACATGTACAAATAAGTCACGGCTGTCATTTTGGAAAACAAAATGGCGGCAGCGACGCACATGGCGGCGGCACAGCAGCGGCGGGGGGGCGGGGGGGCGGCAGGACTGGCCTGAGGCCAGTCCAAAGGCCTCAGGGGGGCAGATCCGGACCCTGGGCCATAGGTTGCCGACCCCTGATCTAGACTGTTACACAACTGGTGAGTTCATGGCCTTAGCTAGGGTTACCATACATCCTCCTTTCCCCAGCCATGTCCTCTTTCTCAGAGCAAAAATGTCTGTCCATATTTCTGTTGGTGTTATTTAATACCCACCAAATAGTCAATTCAAATTGTTGCTCTTTAAATTCAATGAAGCTTAGGAATATTTCTCGTAGCAATTATAGCAGCTGATATGTTGTTGTGTGCCTTCAGGTCATTTCCAACTTATGGCCACCCTAAGGTGAGTCTATCATGGGATTTTCTTGGCGAGAGTCTCCAAAGGGGGTTTGCCATTGCCTTCCCCTGAGGCTGAGATAGTAGAGGTTTAATGTTGAACACTGAGAAAACTAAAATAATGACCATGGAGGATCTACACAAATTCAGTATAGATGATGAGAAAATTGAAATAAAGACTTCCCAGATCTTGGATCAATCATTGACCAGAACAGAAAATGCAGCCAAGAAATCAGGAGAAGACTAAGGAGTTTATCACACAGGGGAAATCTTGTGCAGAAACAGGGTTTTAAATCGATAAAAACCTGCAAAAGCGGGTTGATTTTCACACAACGTCGTTGTTAAAGTGTTGTTAACCCGAACGGAAAGTAGTCAAAAGCCGCTCCTTTTTACTTTTGGAAAATCCTGAAAGTAAAAAGGAGTGGCTTTTGTCTACTTTCCGTTTGGCTTAACACTTTAACAATGACGTGTGAAAATCAACCTGCTTTTGCGGGTTTTCCCCAGCTTTTAAATCCCGTTTCTGCATGGGATTTCCCCCATGTGATAAATTCCTAGGATTGGGAAGGGCACCTATGAAAGAACCAGACAAGATCCTAAAGTGCAAAGATATACAACTGAACACTAAAGTGAGGTTTGTCCATGCCATCGTATTTCCCATCACCATGTATGGATGTGAGAGCTGGATGGTGAAGAAAGCTGACAGAAAGAAAATCAAATAATTTAAGATGTGCTGGAGGAGAGTTCTGTGGGTACCATGGATCTGAATTTCCCCCAGAAGCTAGGATGACTAAATTGAGGCTGTTGTACTTTGGCCATAACATGAGAAGACAGCTCACTAGAAAAGGCAATAATGCTTAGATATAAAGAGGGCAGTGAAGAGTCTGGAAATCATGCCCTATGAAGAGCGAGCAACTTAGGGAAGTTGGGTATGTTCAGCTGGGGAAGAGAAGGTTAAGATATGATATAATAGCCCTGTTTAAATATCTGAAAGGGTGTCATACTGAGGATGGAGCAAGCTTGTTTTCTGCTGCTCCAGAGAATAGGATATGGAACAATGGATGGAAGCTACAGGAAAAGAGATTCCACCTAAACATTCCTGACAGCAAGAGCCGTTCGAGAGTGGAACGCAGTCCCTTGGAGTGTGGTGGAGTCTCCTTTGGAGGTCTGGATGGCCATCTCTTAGGGATGCTTTGACTGTATGTTCCTGCATGGCAGGGAATTGGACTGAGTGGCCCATGAGGTCTCTTCCAACTCTTATGATCCTATTGTTCAGTAGAAAGAGAGGAAGATGGATAGACTCAATCAAAGAGGAACTGAGCAGAGTTGTTGCAGATAGGATGTTTTAGAGATGCCTCATCCACAGGGTTGCCAGAGATCAAAGTCAACATGAGGGCAGTTAACAGTAATAGTAGGAATATTAAAGTGAGAGTTTCAAAGAGATCAGTGGTTTAAAGCAGCTAGTTGGTAAATGTGTTGGCTGGAATGTGCATCACTAATCAGCTACTTAGGACGTTTTCACACTAGACCCACAATGCCGCCTGGAGCCGACCGTGCCGCTCATTCCGGAATGGCTCCGGCGGCGGCAACTTAATTCCTTTTTAAAAAAGGAATTACCTTGCCGGGGCTGATGCCGGAGGACGTTCGGAGTTAGCGCTGGATCGGCCGGAGTGAGGCCGAACTTGCTGCGACGTGAGTGTGAACACACGGAGCAAGGAGCCGGACTGACGCAGGGATGGCACCGGAAGGGGCGGGGTTTGCTGCGACGTGAGTGTGAACACACTGGAAAAGGAGCCGGACTGGGGCTGGAGGGAGGTAGGATTGCGTCCTCCTAAAGCCCCGTTTGAAAACGCCCACAGTTGGGCCAGGAGAAGGTACTTGGTAGTTAAGTTGTATTTATTTTATCGTTGTACACCGCCCGGATTGGCTTGCCACAGGGCGGTATATAAATATAAATAAAATTTATTATTATTATTATTATTATTATTATTATTATTAAGTATGGCCCAACTATGCTCTCCAAAACCTGATAGAAATGCCATTATTTCTGCAGTGTGGATGCAACCTTACTTAAGTGCTTAAATAAGTAGCTGATACAGAAACCAGGCTGTTCACATTTTTGTTTGTCAAAATTTGGTAACCCTGCCTTAGTTCTCATTGCACAGCTGTGGGATCCAGTGTAACAACACTGGTGTATATTTAGACTATTCTAGAAATTTACAGGGTCTTGAGAGCCAACGGGGTGTAGGGGTTTGAGTTTTCGATTATGACTTTGGAGGCCAGGATTCAAATCCCAGTTTAGCCATGGAAACCCACTGGGTGATCTTGAGCAAGTCACACACTCTCAGCCTGAGAGGATGGCAATGATTTTCTTAGGGTCACCATAAGTTGGAAATGACTTGAAGACGGCACACAACAACAACAACAGGTTCTTGACCAAAATGAGTTTCCTTTCTGCTTCCTGGTCCCAGGGCAATTGCTACTAGGGTGGCTATTAAACACATTGTCAAAAAAGAGGAAGAAAAGACCGTGCAGATTGATATTGCAGGTATATATGCTTGTTTATAGAGAGTGAGAGAGAGATACCCAGAAACAGGGTTAGGCCAATATATTTTGCTGCCTGAGACAAATATTATAAATGAGATAATGTTTTTAACTCCCCGTTCCAGAATCCAGCTAGACTTGGCTGCTGAAACTAACTCTAACCCCAAGGATGGAAAACCTGTAGGATTTTGGGAATTTTAAAGGAATATTTGCAAACTCTGGAAAAGAGGTGAACTTAGGGACCATAGGGCAGCCCACATAATAGACATGGTTTTGTCCTCCAACAGGAGTGAACAGCACGGAGAAACAATGAAAGGATACTGCTGCCGTCACCCCAACATCTGCTGCCTGAGGCCAGTTTCCTCATGTGCTCTACTAATGACAGGGCTGTACCTAGGATGCGAATGATAGTTTCTATAATTTAAATAGGCACATGTTTCCCCAAAGCTGGATTCAGACATGTTGAAGCCTTAAGCTATGTCACGTTTAAGACAGATCATCATCAAATACACACACAAATTTGTTGTTGTTGTTATCTGCCTTCGTGTCGATCTCGACCCATGGCGACCCTATGGATGAGACCTCTCCAGGCCCCCCTGTCCTCTATTGCTCTGCCCAGCTCCTGCAAACTCATATTCGCGGTCTCTTTAATAAAGTCCATCCATCTAGCACAGGGGTCCCCACACTTTTTGAGCCGGGGGCCAGTTCGCTGGCCCCCAGATGTTGTGAGGGCCAGAGGTGCGTGCGCAGTACTTGGGTGCCATTTTGTGTTCCAAAATGGCTCCTGGCGTTGTGCACATGCTCCCGGCGTCACGCGCACATGCGCACGACTCCGGACACCATTTTGCAACACAAAATGGCGCCCAAGTACTGTGCATGCGCACGTGATGCTGGGTGCCATTTTGTGTTCCAAAATGGCGCCTGGAGTAGTGCGCATGCGCACGTGATGCCGGGCGCATGCGCATGACTCCAAGCGCCATTTTGGAACACAAAATGGTGCCCCGCGTCGTGCACGCATGCGCACTGCTCGGGCACCATTTTGTGTTCCAAAATGGCACCCCGCATTGCGCGGCGATGGCGGCGGCGGCAGGACCAGCCGCGGGCTGGTTCAAAGGCCTCAATGGGCCGGGTTTGGCCCGCGGGCCGTAGTTTGGGGACCCCTGATCTAGCATGTCGCCTTCCTCTCTTTCTACTTCCCTTCACCTTTCCTAACATTATTGTCTTTTCCAACGATTCATGCCTTCTCATGATGTGTCCCAAGTATGACAATCTTGTCATGTTGGATTCTAGGGATATTTCTGGCTTGATCTGTTCTAGGACCCATTTGTTTGTCCTTTTGGCTGTCCATGGGATCCTCAGCACTCTTCTCCAGCATCACATTATCTCAAATGCATTGATTTTCCTCCTATATTCTTTCTTGACTGTCCAGCTTTCACATCTATACATGGTAATAGGGAATACGATGGCTTGTATGATTCTGACTTTTGTGCTAAGTTGTATGTCTTTGCATTTTAGGATCTTTTTTTAGTTATTTCATAGCCGCCCTCCCCATTCTTAATCTTCTTCTCATTTCCTGGCTGCAGCCCCCATTCTAATCAATGTCCCAGATATGAGAACTCTTTTACTATTTCTATTTCCTCATTGTCTAGTTTGAATGTGTGTAAATTCTCTGTGGTTGTTATTTTTGTTTTCTTTACATTCAACATTAAGCCTGCCTTTGCACTTTATTCTTTGATCTTCCTTAGTAGTTGTTTCAGGTCTGTGAGGTTTTCTGCTAGTGTTATGGTGTCATCTGCATATCCCAGATTAATATTTTCTTTCTCCTATTTCCACTCATAGATTGACTTATTTCTTTAGTGGTCCCACGTAACTGAAGCCCTAAACTGCAGTTTCATAGTCCGTAAATTTGGTCCTTCATTTTCCAATAGCAGAGATAATTGTGACCCTATGAGCTTGCTGGCATCCAGGGGGTCTTTTTAGTGGAAAATGGGATGTGAATATAACTTGCAGTTGCTCCTTCTCTGGTGGCTAGGATTGTTGTTGTTGTTGTTGTTGTTGTTGTTGTTGTGTGCCTTCAGTTGTTTCTGAGTTACTGCAATGATAAGGTGAACTTATCCTAGGCTTTTCTTAATAGGATTTGTTCAGAGGAAGTTTGCCATTGCCTTCCCCTGAGGCTGAGAGAGTGTGACTTGCCTTAGGTCACCCAGTGGGTTTCATGGCCGAGCTGGGAATCGATCCCTGGTCTCCAGAGCTGTAGGCTAACACTCAAAGCACTATGCCTCATAGGCTCTCCTATATATCCTCTAATTGTCCCAATTTGGCAGGGACAATCCTGATGACTCCTCTATCGTTGCACTTTTTCAGCTGCTTTTAAAATGTCCCAGTTCCTTTCTCCTCCTACTTTGGCCTTTTCCTCCTCTGCTTACTTCTAATTCAGCATTGGAGAGAGCAGAGGAGTGGGAGTCTTGCCTGTAGAGTCAGGCAAAAGCAAACTGCTGCAGTCTTTCCTCAGTTATATTATTATGCCCATAGCTTCATCAGAGGGGGGTTTACCGTTGCCATCCTCTGAGGCTGGGAGAGTGTGACTTGCCCAAGGTCACCCAGTGAGTTTAAATGGCTGAGCAGGGATTTGAATGCTGGTCTCCAGAGTCATAGTCCAACATTTAAACCACTACACCACACTGGCTGGCTATCCTGGGAGACAGCAGTTGCACATCAAATGGACTTAAGTTCCTCTGCCTAACATCAGAAACTAGGATGTGTTTTCCATACATACACCTATTCCAAACTGGAGTCAATTTTAGATAATTTGTTTTTCAAATATAAGGTGGTTGACATTAAAACAAATAATGACACAGGTGTAATAAAATAAGCGAATTCTTGCTTGCTTTGGCATGGGTTATCTCTGGATAATAGTCATGCAATAAACACCTGTGGGGGAAAAAGCCCACACTTGGAAATCCTGTTGAAAGGTTCATGCTAGTAAGTGTGCCAACTTTTCAGCTGCTCAGCTGTAGCTTGTCTTCGATCAGTAGCACAGTTATGGCCAGGAAAATGGCTGACAAAGTTGATCTCCCTGCTGTGATGAGTATTGGCCACTGATTTCTGGACATCGCACAGCAGTTGAGTCCACAAGAAGCAGGCATGGGCAGTTGTTTTTAATGGTCAGTTGGCAACCCTATGCACAAATATAACCTGACTGGTTGTAGATTGCCAGGAGAGTGGACCACATGTTTCAAATGTTAACTAACTTGTGTTAAGTGCTTCTGAAGCTGCATCCACACAGCAGAAATAATTTGGTTTGACCCAACTCTACCTGCCATCGCTCAGGGCTATGGAATTCTGAGAACTGTAGTTTGGGATGGCACCAGAGCTCTCTGACAGAGAAGGCTAAATGTCTGACAAAACTACAATCCCCAGAATTCCATAGCATTGAGCCGTGGCAGTGGAATAAAGTGGGATAAAACCAGATTATTTCTACAGTGCGGATGCAGCCTAAGTCTCTGATCTTCAGTTCTAATTTCTCTAGGTAAGAGAAATTACCTACAATCTAAACTACCTCACAGGGTTGTTGAGAGGAGAAAATGGGGCCAAGGAAAGGAGACAAATCTCTACGGCACCCAGAACTTATTTGAAGAAGAGTGCAATAGAAATGCATCTTAACAGTTTACCCATTTTACAGATTGTGGACATTTTAATCCCAAAAGGTAATTTTCCTAATCTCTTAAATTTATGTTATAATTACAGTCAGGCAGGAACTATCAAAAAAGCAGGTATGCATGTGTCAATAAATAATACAGTGATCCTTCTTTCCATCTCCTGCTTCTATGGGTAGCTGTTTTGGACTGAGACATAGATTAATTTATCATCATCATCATCATCATCATCATCATCATCATAAAAATTTATTTATACTCCGCCCCTCTGAGCACAATCGGGGTGGCTAACAACAGTTAAAAATACATAAAATACAAATCCAAAAGGACCAATACCCACCCACCCTTTAAAAGAGTATTAAACTAAGCACTAATTAAAACATCTTAAATTAAAACATAAAATTAAATAAAACCAATAACCAAACAAAGAAATAACAAACAGCGGAGATAACAAAACCAAAAACAACAGAGTAGCAGAATGGCAGCAGCAATCAAATCGGGAGAGGGTAGAATAAGGGGGTTCCTGAGGCCGGAAGTCTATTCTGGAAAGGCCTGCCGGAAGAGATCAGTCATAACAGCCTTCTTGAAGCTGTTTAGCGTTGTAATCTGACGGATCTTGTCCGGCAAGCCGTTCCACAATCTGGGGGCGATTACCAAGAATGCCCTCTGGGAGGTTGCAGACAGCCTTGATTTTAGTGGCTGCAGCAAATTCCTCAAAGAGGACCGGAGTGCACAGGGAGGATTGTATGGGAGGAGGCGATCCCGAACATAGGTTGGACCCAAGCCATTTAGGGCATTTAGGTAATAACCAACACTTTATACTGGGCCTGGAAACTAATAGCCAGCCAGTGGAGGGACTTTAACACCGGAGTTATGTGGTCTCTCCTAGATGTTCCAGAAACCACTCTGGCTGCCATGTTTTGTACTAACGGAAGTTTCCGGACCAAGCATGAGGATAGCCCCATATAGAGTGCATTACAGAAATCCAGATGGGAGGTTACCAGCGCACGCACAACAATCTCGAGGTCCCTTACTTCCAGAAAAGGGCGCAGCTGGCGTATCAGCCGAAGCTGATAACAGGCACTCCTGACCGTCACATTTACCTGATTTGTCATCAGGAGTGACGAATCAAGGAGCACCCCCAGACTGCGAACACAGTCCTTCACGGAGAGTGTGACCCCGTCCAGGACTGGAGGTTGCAACCCAATTTCTGGTTTCGGGGCTGCTACTGTTAGCACCTCCGTTTTGTCTGGATTCACTCTCAATCTGTTTTTCCTCATCCAGCCCATTACTGCCTTAAGACATTCATTGAGGGAAGAAATGCCATCGGAACTCGAGGCCGATGATCGAGACATGGAGAAATAGATCTGGGTGTCATCAGCGTACTGATAACACCCAACTCCATGACTCCGAATGATCTCACCCAGCGGCTTTATATACATGTTGAACAGCATCGGGACAGAATGGCAGCTTGAGGGACACCACAAGTAAGCTCCTTTTTACTGGAGCAACTGTCCCCGAGCAACACCCTCTGGGACCTGCCCGAGAGGAAGGAACGGAGTCACTGCAAAGCAGTGCCTCCAATTCCCAGCCCCCTCAGGCGATCCAAGAGGATGCCCACGGTCTATCGTATCGCTGAGAGGTCTAAGAGCACCAACAGGGTCACACTACCCTTGTCGATGCTCAGATGCAGGTCATCAACCAAGGCAACCATGGCAGTTGCAACTCCAAATCCTGTCCTGAAGCCAGTTTGAAATGGGTCTAGATAATTGGTTTCATCCAAGACAGCTTGGAGTTGAAGAGCAACCGCCCCCTCGATTACCTTGCTCAAAATAGTGTGTTAGACATTTTATCTGGAAATGTATATATTCCTTGTCACCCCATTCTGGGAAATGCTGATGTAAAAAATTGTGTTATTCACAACACTGAGGTGTTGTTTATGAAGTGTGTAGGAGGAGGCATCTGGTCAGGTCCAACTGGCATGACTGGTTTCTTAAGTGCTGGATTGTTAACTCTGAGGTTACCAATAACATCTGTCCACCTTTCCCAGGTGAGAGCAGAGAGAAAGCAATTACTTACAGCTACAATTATGAGGACCAATTTTCAAACATTAATTACCATTAGTCTTACAATCTCTCAAACGTTAGCTCTTGATTTCTTTGTTATCCCAAATCAAGTAAAAGAGTAATGGGTTGCTTTTGTTGTTCAAGTTAGCTCTGGCTTTTGTTGTTCAAGTTAGCTCTGGATAGGATCATAACAAAGTATTGTCATGATCCTATCATGACAATACTTTTTCAGAGGAGTTTACTATTGCCATCCTTCAAACCATTACACCACAGGTTGTTCCTTTCATGTTGTTGTTGTTAACTGCCCTTGAGTCAACATTGACTTATGGTGACCCTGTGGATGAGACATCTACAAGACTTTCTACCTTCCATTGCTTTACTTAGGTCCTGTAAAGTCATACCCATGGCTTTCGTAATAGAGTCTATCCAACTAGTATGTGGTCTTCCTCTTTTTCTCCTGCCTTCCACCTTTCCTAGCATTATTGTCTTTTCTAATGAGATGTGCCTTCTCATGATGTGGCCAAAGTACAACAGCTTCAATTTGAACATCTTGGCTTCCAGGGTAGGTTTGATCTGTTCAAAGACCCATTTGTTTGTCTTTTTGACTTTCCATGGTATTCTCAGCACTCTTCTCCAGCACCACATCTCCAATGAGTTGATTTTCTTTTTATCCACTTTCTTCACTGCCCAGCTCTCACATCCACACATAGTTATGGGGAATACCATGGCTTGGATGATTCTAACCTTAGTGCTCAGTCGCATACATACCTTTTCTCTTTAAGATCTTGTCTAGTTCTTTCATTGCTGCCCTTCCCATTTCTAGTCTTGTTCTTACTTCTTGACTGCACTCTCCATTCTGATCAATGTTTGATCAAGGTACGAGAAATCTTTAACTGTTTTGATTCCTTAGTGTCTACATTGAATTTATGTAGGTCTTTCATGGTTGTTATTTTTGTTTTCTTTATATTTAGCAACAAGCCTGCCTTGTCCTTCCTTTCTAATTGTTCCAAGTCAATGAACTTTTCCACTAATAATATGGTGTCATCTGTATAGCTTAGATTGGTCTTTCCGCTTTTCTTCATTCTTTTTCCTTCTACATCTATGTCTGTTCTTCATATGATGTTTTCTGCATACAAATTGAACAAGTAGGATGATAATATGCAGCCTTGCCTGACACCCTTGCCAATTGGAAACCATTCTGTTTCTCCTTATTCTGTTCTGGCAGTGGCCTCTTGTCCTTAGTACAAATTTCCCATCAGGACTGTCAAATGTAGTGGCACTCCCATGCCTTGATGAGAGCATTCCATAGCTTTTCATGATTGATGTAGTCAAAGGCTTTGCAGTAGTCTATAAAGAAATGCTGGTTTTCTTTTGCAATTCCTTGGTACACTCCATTAGCCGTCATATGTTTGCAATGTGGTCCCTAGTGCCTCTACCTTCCCTGAACCCTCCTTGCACTATTGGGTTTCCCTCTCCATATATGATTGGATTCTGTGGAGATTATTGCACTGCCCTTTCCTCCTGCGCTGGATGTGGGATGTAAACTTCAATAGGCGGATTTTATTGTACACCCCTGTGCCCAAGCAGTAGGCATCCCATACCCAATCCAGGCATCCCGTACCCAATCCGGAAAATCCCTTTCATTGCAAAGTGCAGGGGAAGCCTAGATTGGGTATGGGATGCTTATTGCCTGGGCAATGGGATGTGTGATAAAATCCGCCTATTGAAGTTTGCGTCCCATGTCTAGCGTGGGAGGAAAGGGCGGTGCGATAATCTCCAGTGTTTCAGAATCTTAACCATAATTTTGCTTGCATGGGAATTTAGTGCTATAGTCATAGTTGCTGCAGTCTTTTGAGTCTCCTTTTTGTGGATAGGAATGTATATTGAACATTTCCAGTTTGTTGGTCAGTGTTTCATTTTCCATATTTGTTGGCATATTTTTGTTGACACTAGAGTTGACTCTGTATGTGTGAATTGTAGCAGTTCAGTTGGAATATCATCTGTTCCTGGTGATTTATTCTTCTCACTTTCCCTTATTGCAGCTTCCACCTCACTTTCTAGAATTTATGGTTAATTTTTTTTTAATTTTTAATTTTAGAATTTTAGAGTTTGTTATTTTCATACTCTCCAACATTTCACAGATGAAAACTGGGACAAATAGACCTATGCAACAACAGAGTGTGGTCAAAATGGCAAAAGAGAGAAAGAACGCACAAACTAAGGGAGGCTGCAGCAGTTTGCTCTTGCCTGAGCCTCCTCGGCAGGGCAAGGCTCCCTACTCCTGTTTTTTCCTCATTTCCAAGTTAATCAAGTGCAAATTACTTTTGCACTTTGAACTCAGTTTGCACCAATGGAAGTAAGTTGAGGACAAAGGGGGAAGTGGCAGGAGCAGAGTGAAAATGGGACATTTTAAAAGGAGCTGAAAAAGTGGGAGAACAGAGGATTCATTGGGACAGTTGGAGGATAAAAAATCAGAATGCTGGAAGCCTGTGGTTATAAACATAACCAACAAGTGAAACCAAACATTCCCTATAACAGTAAAAGTCACAAAATGCATTCCAGTTACACCAGAGAAGGAGTGAAGTTTTCTTTCATGGCCAGAATCTTGCTGCTGTCTTACACTTGTGCAGAAATGGTTGGACATTTTTGTGTATAACGTAATGCATTCCGTTCAAGATTTGCACATGGGGTGCCATTGTGAGTGTGTGTGCATATTCTCAGCCAATGCATATCTCTGTCTGACCCTGCCGAAACTGGCAGTAGTAGTTAGTCATTTAGTTGTGCATTTGTTTGTACAATGTTGCTATTCAACACAAAGCTCATGTAGCACAATCAGTGCAGAACTCCACATACTGAGATTTACACTATGCAACCCAAATATCAAATTTGGCCATTCAATTATAGGTCAGTTTGAGTCTCCCTTATCCAAAATGCTTGGGTTCAGATTTTGGATTTGTTTTGGATTTTGAAATACACTTGCCCCCCCCCCCCGATTCCGTTCTGGACCCCCCTGCAAATCAGAAAAAACACAAATATTAAAGTCCCCATTGATTATAATGGCTGTGCGCTCCTGTGCATGGTGCTGTGTGTACACCTGGAGCGCACACACCATTTTATCCCTCCTAGCTTGCCGTCCGCAAAGGATCAAAACCGCGGACAGCAAGTCCGCGAATGGGGAGGGACAAGTGTACCTATATTTGCATATATATACATAATGAGATATCTTGGAGATGGTACATAAACACAAAAATGTCTTATGTACCATATACATATAGCCTGAAGGTAATTTTATACATAAGACTTTAATCATTTTGTGCATGAAGCAAAGTTTATGTACTATAAGAAAACAATAAGAAGGTAAAGGTGTCACTATCTTAGCCATCTATGAAAAAAGTTTTGTTTTTTGGAGTATGTTGGATTTTGGAATTCTGGATTAGGGAAACTCAACTTTCAACTATGTACTTTCAAACTATGGCTGTGTTAACTGAAAAAAAGGTATTGATTGCATAAATCTCTATTTGTTAAGCGTTAGTTCCAAGCTCTTGCTCAAAAGAGAGAGAGAGATTCTCTTAGGGCAGTGACATTTAATCCATGGTTTTCCAGATGTTTGGGACTCCAACTCCCAGAAGCCTCAGACAGCATGTCTAATGCTATAGGATTTTGGGAGTTGAAGTCCAAAACATCTGGAGGGCCAAAGGTGGAGAATCACTACCCTGAAGGGATACTGACTTTTATTACAAGGGCGGAGATGAATTCTTTCTGAGCCTTACCTACAGGCTTGTTGTGAAGATAAAATGGGGAGGCATAATACAAAAGCAAAACAGAATTAATTATGGAATAGGAAACCAAGTGTGTTGTAGTAGGTAAATGGAATTCAAACAGGGTGATTAGGATTCTAATCCTCATTTATGCAGTTTAAATCCATTACAACCCCATAGTGATGTATTTTCTTACCATCACATCTACTTATTCCCTCAATCTTTTCTCCTTTTCAGAGGATCAATTTACATCTCCCAGCCACAGAGGACTTTTATTTGGGTCCAGTCTTTCAACCAACAGTTACCAACAGTTAATGCCCTTCCCATTATCTACCAGTTTCCAGGATGTTCAAGGAATATTTCCAGTATAAGGGCATCAGCTTCCCTCAGATAATCTATTCTGAACAGGTGCTGCAGATGGTGGAAAACAATTTTCAAGTTCGAGATGATGATATTTTCAATGTTACCTACCAGAAATCAGGTAGAGGATTCCTGATATTGTGGGAAGGGAAAGTGACCTGGGTTGGGTGGGTTAAAATGAATTCAGATTTCTGAGATAGATTGCAAAGAACAAATCTTTTCATTCTGCTTTCCTTCAAGAATAGACTATAATCAATGCTTATAACATTTTTAGAAGAGATGCTGACTCAAATGGTGAAAGATGTCTGTTTGTCATAGTACATGATTTTCCTCCCGTTGCATTTTGTTTTCGTTATCTTGTGATTGGTCAATAGAAGATAAACAAAAAGGCTTAATTTGTAAGTCCGATTGCTCAAGCATGGAATATCTGAGGAAAACCTTTTGTTGGAGGGGAAATGGGTTACCCCTTGGGATATGCACAGAGTTAGACCCTCAGTTTCTCATTTTTTTCTTGTTTTCATACCATTTCCATGACAGTTTTCCATTTTTTAAATGTTCGTAGAAAAAGCCATATGTCGTTACGGATACATGCCTCCTGGCATTCTTGTTTTTGTATGCAGTTTTGTATGCAGTTTTGCCCAGTGCCCTACATTCTGGGCCACAGCACTAAGCCTTGGCATTTGCACCAAATCATTAGATCAGAATGTATGATTTGGCCTTCCTAGGTAATGTCTGCAGGAGCCAGGTTACTTTGGGAGCAGCCAGAGCTGCCCCAACATCCCCCCCCCATTACCTGGGGCCCTCCATTGCAAAGCTGGATAGCTGTTTGCAAGCACATCCCACTGTGCCACCCAGCACAGCCACTGCCATGCTCACTGTGAGGTCAGAACAAGGTGCCCAGTGTCCATCACATGGCTGGACACCTTGTTCTGACTTCAGAGCGAGCGATTTGCAGTGGCAGCGGCCACTCCAGGTGGCACAGTAAGATGTGCATGTGAACAGCTGCCCGGGGTCACAATAGAGGCCTCTGGATATTCCAAGAAGATCTGGCACAACTAGTGAGTTTATTTAATGTGGTATAAGGGGGTTATACCCCGGATTTGGTGCTGAACAGGCAGGACATTATCCAGACTTTTCTCACCAGACTCGGGGATTGGACGCTGCATCATCCAGACTCTCTGATGAGAGGACAGAGTCAGGGAGCTGTTTTATTTGGCCCTTGGAGACAGGACCCTAAATTTTGAAGAGACCTTGGAAAGTTACTTTGAGAATGTGATGTGACACAGCTGTATCGTTTCAAATAGGCATGCACATATACAGAGTAGTTGCTTTTATAGTTACAGTTAAAAACAAATTTTCCTGTCCCTCAAAAATAATTAAGATACTTTATCTTTTTGTTCTAAACCCACCTGAATGCTGTGTTCTCCTAACAAAACATGTTCTCCTATCTACTTTGTCATTGCCGCAGTACCCACTGACCACAAATCACAGTGCAAACTATCACACTGAACCATACATTATACAGTTAGTGAGGTCATACCTGTAACTGAAATCACAGTTACAACACAACAGGTGTAAAGTTATCACTTGCAATTTGAAATTATAATTATAATATGATATAATAATAGCATCATTGTTGCAAAAGGGAAATTATTGTGCTTGGATTACTTTAATGTGCTCTACATGGGGCTACCTTTGCAAAGTGCTCAGAAACTTCAGCTGGCCCAAAGAACCAGATTGTTAACTGTGACTGGCTAAATAGACATATGATTCCCTTGTTGCAACAGCTTCATTGGCTCCTGGTCTCCTTTCAGGCACAATTTAAAGTATGGATCAGGTTAGGACCTATAATGCCCTATCTGACTCAGGTCCAGGCTAGTGAAGGGCCATTATCTTCCAATATGATCCAGGTCTAAGATATTTGGGGGAGATCCTGATTTCAGTCCACCCTCTTCCTAGGCAAGTTTGGTGGGAACATTTGGGAAGGCCTTCTCTGTGGCTGCTCCCTGGCTTTGCCATTCCCTTCCTGGATGGCTCACTTTGTTCTGTTTTTCTGTTGTCAAATGAAATTCTTCTGTTACAACAGGCTGTTAGGAATTGAGTGCCAGAAATTTCATGGTGTGACATTTAGCTTATTTTTTTAATGGATCTGTTTTAAAGGGTTTAATCTTACAGCTAGTGTATAAGTTTTAATAATAACTTTTTCTAGGGTTTTATTTATGACTTCGTAAATGTTTTTACAAAGACATAAATGCTCATGTTCCTGCCCTGAATCCCAGTATGAGGAGGGGGAGGGAAGTAGGATATAAATGAATACTACTAACATTAATATAATGATGATAAAGATTATATTTGTTATTTGTAACATCTTTGCTCTGATTTTAAGGTACCAAGTTTAAAATAGCAAAGGCATTACAGGAATATAAACCATTGTTGTAGTTTGTACACCATGGAAACTAAAGAAAGTGGAAACTAAAGCAATGGCTTATAGAAGTACATGAAACAGATGCTTTTCTGGTGCTAAACAGGTCCAGATCTGGTCAGTGCTTGGATGGGAGACTACATGTAAGTCCCTTTGAATCTCACCGCTTAGTTTCATTGAAAAATGTTGCATATACACTAGTAATAGGCAACCCTAACAAAACAACATACCATTTCAGGGTGCTTTTTTCTGATCTATAACAATACAAAGGTTTCTGCACAATTTTAAAGCACTGGTTGTACTTTGTTCAGGAGAATTAATTTGTGCAAAGGTTTTAGGGGTAAGAAACATGTTCTGTGCACAAAAAGCAGTATTTTGTGCAGAATGTCATACTTGCCAACATTTCATAGAAGAAAACTGGGACACACGTGGCCAAGTAGCATCAGAGTATGGTCAAGATGGCAAAATATGTTAATGAGGAAGAACGCACAAGTTAGAAGAGGCTGTAGCAGTTTGCATTTGCCTGAGTCTACAGCAAAGGGCAAGAGTCTGTCCCCTCCTACGGTCTTTATCACACTGGGAAAAAAGACAGGAGCATAGCAGGATACTCCTGTCAATATTGTGTGATATTGCAAAGATTATCACATGATGTCGCACGATGTTGTGAATATCTCACGATTATCCGTGAATAAACAGGAATTCTAGTGCCCAGGATTTTTCCGTAAATAAAAAGCGGCACTAGAATTCCTGTTTATTCATGGGAT
The DNA here is from genome assembly GCA_026167975.1 of Phrynosoma blainvillii. Taxonomy (NCBI): domain Eukaryota; kingdom Metazoa; phylum Chordata; class Lepidosauria; order Squamata; family Phrynosomatidae; genus Phrynosoma; species Phrynosoma blainvillii. Next base: position 134,899,727 of record JANUYF010000005.1, on the reverse strand, counting down.
AATCATGAGATAATCATGATGTTGCGCAGCATCATGTGATAATCTTTGCAAAACTGCTTGATATTGATGGGAGCATCCTGCTATGCTCCCGTCTTTTTCCCCCAGTGTGATAAAGTCATAAGTTAATTGAGTGTGAACTACTTTTGCATTTTGAACTTCACCAATGGATGTAAGCTGAGGACAAAGGGGGAAAGTTTGAATAGATGGAAACTGGAACATTATAAATGCACCTAAAAAAGTGGGACAGCACAGAATTAATTGAGACAGTGTCTGCCAAATCAGGACAGTTGGAAGGTATAGAACACAGAGTATTTTGTACATAACATATTGATTTCTGGATCCCTGATTTTGTACAGGAATTGGTGTGTTTGTCCAAACAATAGAAATATGTGCAAACTGGTAAATTCACCAATTCCTAAACAGAGGTCATGTTCCCTGCACAAAAATAGTGATTTTGTACATGAATCAGTGTATTTTGTACAAAATAATGCTTTTTTTTTAGTGCAGGAAATATGATTCTGCACAGAAAAAACACACATCTTTTTACACAAATGAATTTTCCTGAACAAAGTTCTGACATGCCAACTTGGACTGAGTCCCTTGGTTTAGGACAGAGTTAGGATACAGAATAGCTCAGACCAACAAGTCTCCATGCATTATTAGCTACTACCTCCCAGCACAGCTTTTTGCAAAGTCCTTCTTCAAATCTTGGAGCTGTTCTCATTTTCCTTAGTGAAACTGATGGATGAGATACTCTTTTTTCACTGGGGGTGCAAATATTACTAAGTTTTCTTCACCTCCCTTGTATATACGCATCAGAAACTAACAGGGAATTGTAGCTTGTGGGCATGTTGGAACACAGGTTTTACAAACTTAACTCTGCTTTCTTGGATGGGTTTGGGCCTTCTTTCTTAGGAACAGTGTGGATGCTGGAGATTTTAAGTCTGATCCGAAGCAACGGTGATCCCAGCTGGTGCCGAACAGTCCCCAACTGGGACCGGGGCCCTTGGTTTGAGACAGTGTTAGGATACAGAATAGCTCAGACCAACAACTCTCCACGCATTATTAGTTCCCACCTTCCAGCACAGCTTTTTGCAAAGTCCTTCTTCAAATCCAAAGCCAAGGTAAGAGATCTATTGATAAGATACACTCCTTAATGCAGCTTTCATGATCCTTCCTTTGAACAGTGAACCCAGGCAGGATCAATATCTCTTTTCCTGAAGTCTTACACTGCAGTGAAACAGTGGTTTAAAAATGCTTCAGTTCAGTTGCTAGTCCCAGTGAGAATACATCCATTGAGTCAATGGGATTTATAAACCTGTTGGTTTACTATTCAGCTGTGAATTCAATGGGCTTTCTTAAATTGGGACTGGCATTTGGATTTAGGCCAAACAAACCAAATGAGCAAAGAAGGACATCATGTTCATTGGGCCATGGAAGATTGAGTGTTTTAGGGTTGCCAGATTAAAAATTGGACAGTTGTTTAGAAATGTGGTATAGTGGTTTGAGCGTTGGGCTACGACTCTGAAGACCACTGGGTGACCTTGGGTGAGTCACACACTCTTAGCCCCGGAAAGACTTGTGATAGGTTTGTCTTAGAGTCGGCATAAGTCTGCAATGACTTGAAGGCACACAACACCAAGGAAAAGGGAATTTTAGCAGGTGTTGCTTGGCATGCCCTGTGCTTGAGTAGGAAGGATCAAAGGTGGAATGTAGAATTTGGGATGAAGAGCTGATGGTGTTAGGGGGTGTCACTATAACCCTGGACATCATATGGCTCACTTAGGGCTGTAGAGTGAGGTATCTGGCCTCCCACCTTCACCATCATGGTTCTCTGTGCCTGGTTTACAGTATTCTGCAGAATGAATTGGCTGGCCAGCTGGCACACTGGAAAGAATCACTTCTTTTAAAACAATATGAGCTACATCACACTTAATCAGAATTTCATAATGAAAACTGGGACATGTGTGGCCAAGCCACATCAGTGTGGTCAAGATGGCAAATGTCATTAATGAGGAAGAACAGACAAGCTAGGAGAAGCTGCAGCAGTTTGCTTTGCCTGAGTCTTCTGGGAAGGGCAAGATTCTGGCCTCTCCTCTCCTCCCCGCTGGTGGGTTAATTGAGTGCAAACTACGGTACTTTTGCACTTTGAACTCAGTTTGCAGCTGTTGAAGTAAAATGAAGACAAAAGGGGAAAATGGAAGGAGAAGAGAGAAAATGGGACATTTAAAAAGGATCTGAAAGATTGGAATGACAGAGGATTTACTGAGACTGTCCCTGTCAAATTGGGACGTTTGGAGATTATGCAACATGTGTACTTTTGTGCCTCCGATAGTTCCCCAAACTTCCCAGTTTTTTTATTTTTGGTGATATAACGTTCATGCTACTTTTGCCCCAAAAGCACACCAAAATCATCCTAGACATTCTAAAATGCTGCCTGTAAGAAAAACACCCCTGAAAAGCTGCCAAAACTTCACCCCATGTCCACCTGTAACCTAGCCAAGATGGCAATTGGAAGTGACACTCCTGTTGCCATTTTGGCTGGGATGCCATTGACAGGAAAAGTTTATTTGGGTACTACAGGGGGGTGAGAGCATGACCTGCATAGGGAAAAATGGCTCTTATTTCTTGCACAGTTGCCCACTACTTTGTTAGAAGGTGAGAGAAGGGATTTAGCCATACTATACAATTATAGCAGTTTTATTCTACTTTAACTGCTATGGCTCCATCCTATGGAATCCCTGGATTTGTAATTTGATGATATGCTTAGAATTCTTGTTGTATCTTTGTACAGTGGGTTCTGTAGACCTCACCAAACTGCAAAACCCAGGATTCTATAGAGTGGAGCCTGACAGTTAATGTGGGGTGAAATTGGTATAATGGCTTCCACAGATGCACCCAAAGTCCACACCAACATTTTGTTGCAGGTCACAGACAACTCTGCAGAACTACACTGAAGCCTGGCTGCAGGTAGAAACTGAATTTATACTAATGATTTATAGTGGTGTCATTAAAAGTAGGAGCTCCAAGTAAATGAGGTCAGAGATACTGCACTTTTAATATTTGTCTAGTAATGGTTGTTTCAGCAGGTACAGCCAATATAACAAGCTCCACTTTCTGAAATGTCAACTGTTTTTACAGATTGCCACAGGCCTGTCTTCTTTTGCATCAGGCCATCCTATAATTTTATACAGGGTTGATGATTTAGTTGCTGCAAAACATTTGGAGAAGAAGTGGGGTGCATGATCTTTTGGGGAGGGCAGCTCTGAGTGCTTTATGCCTCTGGGCGAAATGTCACTGTGAGCCTACTGAATTCTCCATTTTATTATAAAGTGAAGAGCTCTGCAGAACAACATTGAAATCTGGCTGCAAGCAGAAGCAAAATTCATACTAATTATGTACACGATGTCCTACATATCTACCGGAGAGTCTACTTACTGCTGAATTAGACCCGTAGGGTTGGAGTTTATTCAGTTCATTAGATTTTCATCTCTGTTTATTATTCTTGTTATTCAGTGGTGTTTTATGAGTTGTCTGTTATCCAGCCTTGGAGACAGTACTCAAAAAAGTAATGTGTTACTTGTCATTAATTGCTGTACATGTGAATAACATAACAGGTTATTCATATGTTACTATCAAGGTTATTATTTTAAAGAAACAAGTTTCAGCTACAAGTAACACAGTATGTTTAATAATATATTGCTGTAACATTTAAATTATGAATAACATATGTTCTTAAAACAATCAGCCCTCCATATTCACAATCAGCCCTCCATATTCACGGGAGCTGAAGTCCCTCAGCCCTTAAAGGGGAAAGGTTGCCTACCCCTGCGCTAACCCTTCCCAAAGAATGCTTTAGCAATAACTGCTAAACATTGGTCAGAAACCTGTATCAGAGTTACTGTACATCTTTGTAAGTGGACTTCTGTATGCAAGAATTAAAACTGGGCACTTCCATAACATCCATATTTAGTAGAAGGCTGCTGTTATGCTACTGTATAGAGGCAGTGGCATCACTAGGGATGGTGTCATCCAGTGTTGGTGCCCCAAAAGGGCTGTGCAGGGGTGGGGGGAAGTGACCTCTCAAATTCTCCCTCTATCCCTTGCTTACCCTTCTACCCCAGCTACCTGCCACTCAACCAGACTGGAAAGGGCTGCCAGGTGGCAAGTGTGCAGCTGGGCAAGTGAAGCAGCAGGAGGATACTCTCCCCTCCTTTTCTGCTGCCTTGGCTTCCTCCCCACAGAGAGAGTCAGGGCAACAGAGAAGGCATGAGGGATGCATGCTCCTCCTCTGCTGCCTTGGCTTCCACCTCATGGAGAGAGCCAGGGGAGTGGAGAAGAAGGGATGGACTCCTGTAGCAGCACTGCGCATGCACGCACACACACGCACACACACACCACCATCACCACCACCACCACAGCAGGAGAAGGGCCCGACTGGATGTCACCCATCCTCTGAGATGTCACCCAGTGCAGTCTACACCTTCCGCACCCCCTAGAGGCACCACTGTATAGGGGAACTGGCAAAATGAGCAATGTCATTGGTCTCAAAGTGCATTGGTCCTATTGTACATTGGGATACTACCTAAGAAGTGCCAATGTGGATCAGTAGAGTCTGATGCACAGCAGGATACTTTTGCCTATGTCCTGTTACACATCCTTCTGATTTAATAACAGGATTTCTTAGTGCCTCTGCTGCATAGCTAAGTATACGTAAAGTTAAATAGACAGTGATAGAGGATTCTGGCCATTATTTGTTATGCAAACCCTGTGACGTTTACGGCATTCTTATCAGGATATTAGTCAGTAATATTGTCCTTCATTGAGTATATTCTGTATTTGTCATCCCTTTGCTTAAATGTTGCATTTTCTTCTGGGTAACTACAGTTCCTCCTAAGTTCAGCTTGGGTTTGACTAGTCTTGGAAACTAGTTTCAATTCTGCTAAGCAAGGAAAGGATTTTACAGGTTAGATTCAGGTATCAGGTAGATTTTTCTCAGGGCTGAAATTCAGGATTGTGGAGCAATCGAGTTTAAATGTTTTGTTGTATTAGTTGCATGTCTTCAAGTCATTTCTGACTTATGGCAACCCTAAGGCAAGCCTATCATGTGGTGGGGGGTGGGGTTGGCACAAATTCTTCAGAGAGGGTTTGCCCTTTCCTTCCTCTGAGGTTGAGACTGAGTGCCTTACCCAAGATCACCCAGTGGGTTTCCATGGCCTAGCAGAGAATTGAACCTTGGTCACCCAATATCCTATTCCAACACTCAAACTACTACACCACACTGGCTTTCCTATCCATATTCATCAATGGAGATAGTGGGGGGCAGTTGTGGGAAGAAGAGTATACAGTTGACTTTCACTGGTGCATGCAATCAATTTTATCAATCAGTCAGTCAATCAATTAGCCAACCTGCCAGCCAACTTATACATTGCTTAACCCAAAGATATCAGGCAGTAAACAGGAACTATAACAACAATAACAACAGCAAAAATATCATACCAGCCACAAACTTGAATAAAATCAATACAAGGCCATTTTTTTTTAAAACAGCAACAGCAACAAGGTAGACTGGCCAGCTTGTGTTGGAAGATCTTTGCATTCTTCCCACCCACAACCCTTAGATAGACAGGGGCCTCGTTCCCACTTACATTTAAACCAGTTTGCGATTCTCCTTCGCTTCGTTCTCACTATGAAAGCGGATCTTTTCATTATTCTCTTGTAATCGCTTCTTTTTTGGCACGTGAATGATTGGTTGTTCCCACTAGTTTGTGCCACTTCAAAATGTATGTCAATTATCTACGCGTCATCGGTGATGCAAGTGGCAACGCGGTGAGGACGGGGCTGTTGCAGGCACTGAGCAGGGTGACTTTAGCAGGCTGCTCAAAAGTACACCATTTTCCCTTTGAGTAGCCCATCTTGGGAACTATTTTTTTTAAAAGGTAAAAGATTAGATCCATTGGTTTTTCAACAAGCACAAAGGCAGCGCTGGGGGGGGGGTGGGTTGGCAGATCTCCCAAAAACTGAGGAGGGATGGTAAACACCCCTCTGCCATTAGTCCCTCCCCTCCAATATGATCCGATTCAGATCCGTCAGTCCCACTTGTTGAACACACTTTAGAATAGATTCGTTTCAAAAGAACCACAAAAAAACTAGTGTCAGGAAACGGTGTTTTTTTTTGCGTTTGCCTTGCTTCATTGAGATTGCAGCCGAGCTCAATAAGATCGAAACTGGTTTCAAGTGGGAATGATGGTCATATAACCCGATCTGCAATTTGCTTTAAATCATAGTGGGAACGAGGCCTGGGATTCCTACTTGCAAACTCCTCCCCCGCTCTCTCTCATTCAAACTAACCATTTAGGTCACTCCCTTTTGGGATAAACATACTTTCTTTCAAGATTCTGAGCTGTTTCATCTTCCTGCTCTCTACTTTATTTGAAAGATGGTGAGATAAATATTTCTCTTTACCTAAACCATCACTAGTTAGATTAGGATATAATTTTTTTAAGTGTAAATATAGATTAAAGCCATTGTTTTAAACTATAAGCTACGTGTTTGTTGTTTTTGAATCAATCTAAGTTCTTAGGGAAGCATAATTAGACAAAGTGACTCTTCTGCTACTCTGCTAATTTAAAGCCAGACTCTAACAGGCTTGGCTTTCATGTTTTAATATTTAAATATTTTTGTTTCCTTTAAAAAGGCTAAAGCCTTAGGAAACTTAAATTACTCCAGAGCTTCAAATGTCTGAGCAAATAGAAAAACCCTGACCTGGCACCCAGGGTTGATGCCAGTTACACCTCTATCAGGGGTGTGTTCCACAAATATGGTGCCATGACAGAGAAGTAATCTCTTCCTAGACTTGTCATATGAGGAGAAGTCATCTTGATGAGAATTTCCTCCCTAGAAAATATGAAGATGTAAGCATGCTGATATAGGGTAAGTTGTTCCTCCAGGCATCCTCTGACATTGTGCCCCATTATCCAAACCCCAAAACTGTTCCCCTCCCTTCTACCCACAGATCATCTACACAGTGAGGAACCCCAAAGATGTCCTGGTATCCCTCTATCATTTTGCCTCCATGTTTCGCCCCTATAAAGACCCTGGCACCTTGGACCAATTTCTTGACGTCTTTCTAAAGGGAGATGGTAAGTGAGCACATGAGAAATAAATCATGTTCTTTGACCTTCCTCTTGAGTGGGAGGGTCATCACTTCTCCTACCTTGCCCACAACATATTTTTTATATGCCTCTGTATTTTCTGCCTAATGCTACTTGTGGTTGCAGTGCCTTTTGGATCCTGGTTTGACCATGTTAAAGGTTGGATGAACTTGAAGGACAAGGAAAATTTCTTCTTCATCACATATGAGGAGCTGCAAGAGGTGGTTATTATGTTATTTTGCTAGTTACGTTATTTTACGTTAGTTAACACAGCCTTTGTGTTGTGCAAGCTGGGATACATCCATTGGAAGTAGAATGTATCTGTGTTTGCTGGCACAGACAGTCAGCATCTGAAGGTCATTGACAGTGTGGGAATTCCCACACTATCCCTTTCTATGGCTTCCTGGGTGTGTAGTTGTAGCAATTTCAGATTTATATTTCCATCCAGCACACTGTCTTGCCTTCAAGGTTCAAATGTGGAAAGGATAAACTTCAAATACCTTGGACTTTATCACACAGGAAAAATCAGGGGATTCAAAAGGCATTATCCAGGGACAGTCGCATGAACACGGCTAAGATTATCACACGACTTTGTGATTAAAGAGGGCTTATCCCGGGACTAACCAGGAAATAACCAGCAACAAATCATTCACGAGGAAATTCTATGAATGATTTGTTGCTTGTTATTCCCTGGTTATTCCCAGGATAAGCCCTCTCTAATCATGATGTATGTGATAATCTTAGCCGTGATTGCACAACTTTGCCTGGATAATGACTCTTTAAGCCCCCGATTTCCCCCTGATTTCCCCCCATGTGATAAACTCCCTTGTCTCTCTTTCCCTTTCTCTCTCCCTTTTTAAATGACTTAGCTTGCTGTGTTCTGACTCTGCTTATAAATTAGATAGTGCCTCCTCTGTTTTAAGCAAAGAACATAATATCCAGTTTTAAGGTTGTTTGTTTTTCTAATATTTGACTACATATACATGCCCATCATTTTCTTCTTGCACTTGTGCCCACAGCTTGGAAATGTGACCCACTAGGTTACAATTTCCAGAATCCAGCAGCCAGTATAACTTGGAAATTCTGGAAAGTGTAGTCTTAAACACTAACTTTGCCAGCTGCACCCATGGTTATGCCAGTACCACTTTATCCTGTTTATTCATAATGACTGTAGTAATTTTCAATGAAATCCTTTACAATCTCACAAAAAGCTGATAATGGCAGATTTAAGTTAAGAGAAACGGTTTTGCAAGATGGCAGGAGGAACAAAGGACTTGAATTCAAGATTGTCCCTGAAGAGGTTATACCCTAGTTAGAGGAATGAAAAAGCTAAGACTCAAGCCTTACTTTGGATGGGAGGAAAGCATGGAGGTTCAAGGGGAACAATACAAATCAAACTCAATTTCAAATCAGTTTTAAGTGCCATGATACCTAGTTTAAGAAAGAATGCTGAATATGATTCTGATGGGGAAATTACAATTCTGGCAGAAAACCAAACTAAAGTAGGGATGGGGCTTTTAGTGTTCCTACGTCAGATAGAAAATATTATGGGGGAAGGATACAGATATCATTGTCTCCCATCCTTTAAAACACACACACACACACACACACACACACACACACACAATAATTCACTAAGGAGGGAAAAGTGGAATAGCTACATTTTGCCCTTTGACTGGGAATGCCATGTCTGCTTGGAATCACATTACTGTTCCAGAAAGCAATCTAGGAATGTATGTTGCTATGGTAGAGCCGTGCCTGCTACAGTAGCTTTGAAATGGTTTTTGTTTGTAGTGTAAAGGTGCTTATGAGTATGTCTCAAGCTGTGTGACCTCTGCAGTCACTTACACATCTCTTCTATCTCATCACCTTTCCCTCTTCCAGGACCTGCGGGGGAGCGTTGTCCGCATTTGTCAGTTCCTGGGCAAGGACTTAGACGATGCAGCAATTGACTCTGTGGTGGCCAATGCCTCCTTCGAGGCTATGAAAAGCAATAAAATGTCAAACTTCTCTCTCTCACCCCGCTTTCTCATGAACCAGAAGAAAAGTGCTTTCCTCCGCAAAGGTGAAAGTGGGATGGGGCAGCGGAAAAAAAATCTCCCCTCTGGATGTGCCTCAGTGCTCAGTACTTGTAGATCCAACACCTCAGATTCTTCAATACCAGCATACTCTCCAACTGTCCTGATTTGGCAGGGACAGTCCCAATTGATCCTCTGTCATCCCATTTTTCAGCTGATTTTAAAATGTCCAAGTTCCTTTCTCTTCCTTCCACCTTCCCCCTCAGTGTACTTCAGTTGCTGCAAACTGAGTTCAGAGTGCAAAAGTACTTTATACTCCATTGACTCGGCAAGGAGGAGAGCAGGGGGTAGAATCTTGCCCTTCCCAGTCAGCTCAGGCAAACGCAAACTGCTGCAGCCTCTCCTGGTTTGTGTGTTCTTCCTCATTAATAGTTTTTGCCATTTTGACCTCACTCTGATGTTGCTTGGCCATATGCGTCCTGGTTTTAATCTGTGAAACATTGAAAGTTATGCACCAATTGTGTCTGTGACTTTACTGAGGTTGGAGGAGGCCTCCACCTCCTTTCTGCTGCTCACCCTTACTCTTCCTTCTTTTGAAGTCAAGTCTGGCCCAATATGTTTTGCAGCCTGAGGCACAACAGCAAAAGGCATTTCCCCGTCCCCCACCCCTTTTGTTGTTGCTGTGTGCCTTCAAGTCATTTGCAACTTATGGCAATCCTAAAATGAATCTATTACAGGGTTTTCTTGGCAAATTTCTTCAGAGGGGGTTTGCCATTGCCATCCTCTGAGGCTGAGAGAGTGTGACTTGCCTAAGATCACCTAGTGGGTTTCATGGCTGAGCTACTCCTCCACATTAAGGAGCACAGTACTCAAAGGAGGTCAAGTTGCTTGGGCATCAGAGATAGAAAATTCCTAACCTCTCCTCCTGGGGAATAAAAATGCAAATAAGTAAATAAAATATCTTAGCATTTGTTGCCTTTTCAAGACAGAATCAGTTGGCTGCCAGAGATGGCCATCTCACTCAGCTTAATGCTAGAGCTGGCTCTATTTGAAAGCATGTATATGCCACCATCTCTCCTTGCTACAATTTATTTGGTTGCCCCTGTTCTGTTCCTTGATTGTTTGTTTATAACATATGTATATTATGTTTTAAACAAACAATCCTCCAACTATGTTGCATATATCTTAAATTTGAAGGTTATACTCTATACATCTGAAGAAGTGAATGGCAATCCAGAAAAACTCATGCATTTTACAGGTGCCGTATTTTTATTTATTGAATATCCCACCTCTCTTTTAATATGGGACCCAAGGGAGCTGCTTTTAAGAAAAAATATAGCTTTAAAAACTCCCCGATAATATGACTCTTGCCTGTTCTCTTGCAACATACTAATATGGCTGTTAGTCATGAAAATTCCTCCACCGCATCTGTGCCAAATCTAATGGGCTCTTTCTTTTTCCATTGATTTCCAGGGATCTCTGGGGACTGGAAGAACCATCTGACCCCTGCGCAGAGTGAATGTTTTGACCAGATCTACCAGGAGCGTATACGAGACTTAAATGTTACATTTCCGTGGGACAAAGAATGAAGCTGGCTTTCTCTGCACTGATTATTCTCCTTCACTGGACTGATTAATGATTCATCATGATACTAACTGTCTAGTAAAACACTTTGTAGATTAGAGGAAACATCTGGGGTGGGGGAGGCAGGAGTCAGTAATTGTGGGAGAAGAATGGGGTACAGCCAGTAAGAACAGGGAGTGAGGGGTCATGGATCTGAATGGTGTGTGGTGTGTTAAATTCCAGAGGTGCACAGATATAGCCCTGAAGCTGTTGGGTCTCAGGGCATGGTTTGGATTCACGTGATGCAGCAAGCTTGCTGAAGCTAAGCTGCCTGGATGTAGCCAGTGTTTGGACAGAAAAGCACCTGGTAGCTTTCTCTTTGCCATCCAGAGTACCATGATGGAAGAGATGGGGGGTAAATGCAATAAAATTAAAACAAACCAGCCAGTGGTTTAAAAAAAGATTCAAATGAACATCAGAGTAGCTCTTATTATTCCACCAGGGCTTGCAGCCAGTGTATTTTGGTGAATCAAATCCCTCTTCCTCCAGTATCCAATGTGAGTCACTGGTGGATGAACTGCTGTCTCTCAATGCCATTGTCCACTGGGTGGAGAATGACACTGCCATATTTTTCAATTATGAGGGGCATATGTGCTGGTTCTGTCCAACAGGAAATCATGCCCCCATATGGTACAGGAAATGGGAGGATGTAAGGCTTGCAAACCAAAGCTGATCTGGATTTCAGTCCCAGAAGCCCCGCCTAGAATGGCATACACTCCAACTGATTTGATTTGGCAGGAACAGTGTTCGGATTAATCCTCTGTCCCACTTTCTCCAGCTGCTTTAAAAATGTCCTGGTTTCTCTCTCTTTTCTATTTTCCCCTTTGTCCTCATCTTACTTCAGTTGCTGCAAACTGAGTTCAAAGTGCAAAAAGTGCAAACTGCTGAGTTAATTGACTCAGAAACTTTCCAAGAAAACCCCATCATGGATTAATCAATTAACTCAGCAGGGGAGAGAGAAGAAGGTGGAATCTTGCCCTTCCCAATAGCCTCAGACAAAAGCAAACAGCTACAGCGTCTCCTAGCTTGTGTGTTCTTCCTCAATGATAACTTTTGCCATCTTGACCATGCTCTGATGTTGCTGGCCGAATGCATCCCAGTTTTCATCTCTGAAATGTTGGAGGATATGTAATAGTAACAGATTTTGGGAGTTGCAATCCAAAACGTCTGAAGAGCCATAGGGTCCACACTTTGCTGAAGTGGATTCCTGTGTGCCTCCTGCTGCGCTCAGGTGATTGGCAGTGCTCAAGAATGTTATTTTTGGACAACATCTCCCATCGTCCCCCACCTGGCTGGAGGATACTGTGGGTTGTAGTCTCCAACAAGTAACTTTGCCAAAATGGAGAACAGAGAGAGAAAGAAGAGAATGAGAAAAGAATGAATAATCTTGTTTAAGCACTAGAATTCAAAGATAAAGCCATGTTAGTCTGTAGAATCAGTATGTAGAGAGATCTTGTAGCAACTTTGAGACTAACTGAAAGAAAGAAGTTGGCAGCATGAGCTTTCGTAGACTTAAATCTACTTCCTCAGATGCATTTGGTGTGCCCGCCCCATACGCAGACTTGAGCTCATGTAGATGGCAAGCCCGAGGGGACAAAATGGCACACATTCCTCATGCAGTCATTCAAATCAACAGGACTTAAGGTCCCACGTTTTTTTTTTCCATATGCGGGGGTGGGATCCAGAATGGGTCGCCCACATATAACAAGGGCCCAGTGTACTTGTTTAAGCACCGTGGCCTTGGGAGTTATGGAGCAGCTCCAAAACTGTAGAACATGCTATCCACAATAAAAGCTCTACACATGAAAATAGGCCCAAATAACATTTGCCTTTTCTTCCTTCGAGCATCTTTTCCGCCTGCTGCTACAGTTGGATCCCATTCCCTTCAGTGATCAAGGCCTAGTTCAGGGAAGATTTCCACCAGGCGGCAGTCGAACTTCTCTTTCTTACAGCATCCTGCTGAGCTGAATCCAAGGTCTATTCACACTTCAATCTTCCCCCTCCCCTTTTCAGGTAATTACGTCTACGTGGTAACAACTTTGCACTTTCTAATTATTTCTGATGCCCCAGTTTCTGTGTTCCAGGCTTTTGTACTGGGAAAGGCTATCCCCAAGGGAGCTGCGTTTGATAAGGTCACTCTAGCCATCTATTTCTGTCCTGGAGAACGGAAACCTTGAAGCTGTATATATGCTGCCTCTTTGTAATGCTGGGTAGCAGCTACTGCTGGATCAGTGGTAATTAAATCTGCTTGAATACCAAAGTGCCATAAGGCAAGAAGTGATCTCTGGGATGGGGTATAGGATGGGAAGAGTTTATATGGAAGGATCATATCCTCAACTGTTCTGATTTGGCAGCGATAGTCCAGCTTAATTTTCGGTTATCCCACTTTTTCAGCTGCTTTTAAATTGCCCCCGTTTCTTCCTCCTACTTTCCCCCTTTGTCTACAGCTTACTTCAGTTGCTGCAAACTGAGTTCAAAGTACAAAAGAAGTGAGCACTCAGTTGACTCATTGAGGGATGGGAAAGGCGAGGAGGGGGCAGAACCTTGCCCTTCCCAGTACGCTCAGGCAAACGCAAACTGCTGCAGCCTCTCCTAGTTTGCATGTTCTTCCTTATTAATAACTTGAGTCATCTTGACCACATTTCTGATGTTGCTTGATGAGCTCTAGTTTTCGTCTGTGAAATGTTAGATGATATGGGGCAGATCTAATAATCCTTTTCCATCCTCCTCACATACAGCCTGATGTTTCTTCATCAGGATTGTAGGAATCTTAAATCCTCTGGAAGTCATTTTCTTGCCTTCATAGCAACTAAGGACTACTTTGTGGAAATGTCAGATAAACATACATGCTGTGCTGCTGTAGGCCTTTGGCCCATTTAGACCACTGCTCTCTATTGGAGGAAAGGGCTTCCATTCCCTGAGCCAAATAAGGGTAACCACACCTTTAAAGCTGGAGGCTCAGTTTCCTCACTAGACCTGCCCTGGGTTATTTATATTGCTTTTCCCATCCTTCTCTGTCCTCCAACTTCGAAACTGTTGGATGAAACATGGTGCATGCTGAGGAATGCAAATGCCTGGATGCAAACGTCCATCCATTCCATTGTATATTTTGTTTGTTGTTAACTGCCCTCAAGTCAATCTTGACTCCTGGCAACCCTATGGATGAGACATCTCTGCCACCCACTGCTGTGCTTAATTCCTGCAACCCCTTAATACCCAAGGTGACCTCTTTCATAGAGTCCATCCATCTGGCATGGGGCCTTCCTCTCTTCCTACTTCCCTCCACCTTTCCCAGCATTATTGTCTTTCCAAAGAGTCCTCTCTTCTCATGATGTGTCCGAAGTACAACAGTCTCAGTTTGGTCATCTTGGCTTCCAGGGAGGTTTCCGGCTTGATCAGCTCTAGAACCCACTTGTTTGTCCTTTTGGCTGTCCATGGGATGTCAGCACTCTTCTCTAGCACCACATCTCAAATAAATTGATTTTCTTCCTATTATCTTTCTTAACTGTTCAGTCTCACATCCATACAAGGTAATAGGGAATACAATAGCTTGCATATAGACTTGATCTATTTCATGTTCTGGCCATGACCACTGCTGGAATGATGACACTGATTGGTTTTCAGAGAGATAATGTGGACCAGTGGTGTCACTAGGGGGGTGCAAACCGCACCAGGTGACACTCTAACGGGGAGCGACACCACTGCTCCCCAGACATCTGCTTTTTGGCAGAAATGAACTGTCATTCATCTGCTTCCCTTTAAAATGCTTTAAGAGATGGTGGGAGTGGGATGAAGCTCAATGGGAGGAGAATGGAGAGGCCCCAGGTTTTTTAAAATTTCAAATTTCAACATTTTAATTTTTAATTCTTTTAAAATTTTGATTTTTAAAAAAGTATTCTTTTTAAATTTTCTTTGGGTTTCAATCTTCACTATGGATATGTGAATACCTTTAGGCTGTGCATATGATATTGTAGTTTGAAGGTATAATTTTAATTTTGCTAATTGTTTGTGTCACAGCTATTAGCATCACATTCAGTAGTATGTGGGAATTATGATTTACGAGTAACATTAGTACAAAAAGGCATTACTAAGGATTCTGTATGGTGTAAAGTGGGAGGAAGTCAGTAGGGGGGGTGACACAAACCCTAGGGATGCCACTGATGTAGACCTCAACTCAGAGGAGGTGGGTATCTCGAGTGGCAGAGGGATGATGAATAGATTCCAGGTTTTAATCTAACTATAAAGGAGCTGTCCAAAGTGCTGAATTCTACCCCCAAAATAGATCCTACACCTAGGATTGATGTTGTTAATTACCTTCAAGTCGATCCTGTCTCACAGCAACCTTGTGGATGAAACATCTCCATATCATCCACTCCTCTGCTTAGGTCCTGTAAGTTCATACCCATGACCTCCCTAATACAGTCTATCCAACTAGCATGTGGTCTTCCTCTCTTTCTACACCCCCCACCTTTCCTAACATTATTGACATTTTCAGTGAATCATGCCTTCTCATGATGTGACCAAAGTGTGACAACCTCAATTTGATAATCTTGGCTTCCAGGGAGATTTCAGGCTTGATCTGTTCTAAGACCCATTTGTTTGTCTTTTTGGCTGTCCACGGTATCTTAGCACTCTTCTCCAGCACCACATCTTAAATGAATTTATTTTCTTCCTGTTTTCTTTCTTCACTGTCTAGCTCTTACATCCATACATGGTAGTATAGGGAATACAATGGTGTGTACAATTCTAACTTTTGTGTTCAGTTGTATAGCTTAGATTAAAACCTGTAGTGGGCCCTTTGGAGACATTTATCTCCCTTGCAACTTGAAATGGACAATGAGGATCTAACAGATGTCCATGGGAGATACTGTGCCTAAAAAAGTTACTTTTTGGATTACAGCTCCCAGAGTCCCCTTGAGTCCCCTTGCCAACATAGCAATCAGTTGGTTTTTTTTGGCAGTGGCACAGTGAGAAGAGGTTTTCTTAGCTCTGTGACCCAAGAGGTGTGGGACTCCAGTGCAAAGAATACATTTACCTTTTGGCCAATTTTCTTTCCTTCCTTTACTTCATTGTGATACAATGGTCCAACCATGTCCGAGATTGTTTCCTTCTTATGTATGTAAAAAGCCTTTATTGTTGGTTTTGATACAGTATACTCCTCAAATCCTTTACTTTAAAAACTCATACCACCTTTTTTTGCATTTTTTGTGTTCATTTTTGTTTGCCCTGTTTGAGAAAGAGTTCCAGTTTCTGATGGAAGGAGGTTCCTTGTCTTCTCTTACAACTAAATGGATGTTTCTTCTTAACCATACTGGTGATACTAGCTGGCATTCTACTTGGGACTTACATTTTTATAAATGAACTTATGTATGCACATAAATGAATTGAATAGCTTCACAATATTTGTATTCGCCTAAGGGCTGCAATGACATTGCAATATACAGGTGTCCATTGTGTGAAGATGCACTATGGCCCAATGTGCAGTGGGCACTGATGTGCATTGGAGTATGCATCTTGACACCAGCTAGGAAGTGCAGAAGCACAATAGACATATACAATGCACATCAGAAATGTTCAATGCACATTGGTGCACTCTTGCTGGTGACCAGATGTGGATCTTCACAATTCGGTAACAAAGCTTCATTGCATTTTTGCAGTGTTGCTACAGATAAAGTTATAAAACACAGCCATTATGTAGGATCTTGGCTGTTGAACTTTGTGCTATCCTTCATGACTGGTAGCAAACATTCTAGCACAACCTCTTACTTTGGTGTTGAGTAATCTGCCTTTGGAAAGTTTTGACCTTCTTGATGTTTCCTTTCAGCTTCATTTGTACCCATTCCTCCTTTCCAAGGTGGTTGTATCACACATTCTCTCACCTTCCCCCTCCCAATATACATTAAATTTAATCATACTGGGGTCACTGTTTCTACTTGGTTCAACAAGAATACTCACACCTTGCAATAAATCTCTGGCAGCACCAGAACCACCTTCTCTCTGATCAGTCCTGTGATTCAGTCCTTTAGGATGTTTAGAAATGCTACCTCTATATTGATTACAACATACATTTATACCTGGCCAATGTTAAGATGGTTCACATCCCTCATTATTATAACACTGTATCCTATAGACAATCCTGATGTATCCTCCATCTTAATATCACCCTGAGCATTTTGATCAGCCCCCCCCCCCCCCCCCGTATCAAATTACTTTTGAAGCCTGATAGTTGTCACCCATGGCTGTACTTGTTGGTTTGACACTTTGCCACTTCCATTTCATTCTCCCTGCTCTTATCACTTTGTACCCAGACTGTATCCTGTGGAATCTCTGTCTCATCAGGTTATGCTCGCTGTGTTATGCTCACTTAATACCAAGCTGTATAACACTCAAATTTCCACTCAGACGCTTCTAGCATTAGCACACAAACACATATATAAGCCTGCGTTATGTCTATGATGAATACATTTTTCCATCTAAGCTCTTAGGTCTCTTTGGCTGTCTTGTTTTAATGTGATCTTATTTCCACTTCATCCCCAGTTGGGCAATGAGAAACACTTTTACTTTCATCCCACAGGAGTAATTCAACCCAAACTGGATGTTTCCCAGCTCCTGTCAATTGTCCCCTTGGGTTTAGTTTAAAAGCTGCTCTTCTCCCTTTTTCATGTCCATTGCCAGGAGTCTGATTCAGTTTCCATTCATGGGGGGCCCATTTCTTTTGCACAGACCCATCTTGTCCTATAAAGTCCCCCAATAAATCTAAATCTCTTGTCCCCATACCACTTCTTCTTGCACACATTGAGATTTCTCACTGGCATTTGTCTACCCGGGCCTGAGCATGGAACAATTTTCATCACCTTGGCTTCCAGGACATCATGACTACAGTTTCTTCATATTATGGGTACTGATGTACAGTTGCCCCTCAATATCCACAAATTCTTTATCCACAGATTCAACCACCAAAAGATATACATTCCAAAAAGCAAAGCTTAACTGTGCCATTTTGTATGAGAGACACCATTTTACCACACCACAGCATTTAATGGGACTTGAGCATCCACAGATTTTGGAATCCATGAGGCTGGAACCAAACCCTAGTGGATAACAAGGGTCCACTGTACATTGATGCCACTGAGCATTATCTATCAGGAGATATAGAGTTCATTTTTTAAAATCCTCCAGCCAGCATGGCCACTATGAGTGATTCAAGTCCCTATTGTTACAGTACTTTTCTCCATGCATTCCCGTTTTACACTCCATTTTAATAGCACCCTGAACATTTTGATCAGGGGGACGATAGCATGATTGTAGCATGCTGGCCAGAGAACTCTGTGTTGTAGTTCAGAAACCCTAAAGCAGGGGTAAGCAACCTTTTTGAGCCGAGGGTCGGGTTGCTGTCCCTCAGACAATTGGGGGGCCGAAGCGCCAAAAAATAAATAAATAAATAAAATAAAATAAAATAAAATAAAATAAAATAAAATAAAAAATATATAAAAATAAAAAAATATATATGCATGCACACTCAGTCCCAGAAAAGCCATGGCAAAACCCCTGTGGAGATTTTGCCAAGAAAACCCCAAGAACAAGTAATAACAACAATAATCAATATCATCATGGCGGGGGGCGGCGGCGGTGGCAGGACCGGCCTGGGGCCGGTCCAAAGACCCTGGGGGGCCGCATCCGGCCCCTGGGCCTTAGGTTGCCTACCCCTGCCCTAAAGCTTCCAATTTCTAATAATAGGCAATGTGTAGTGTTTGCAACATTCTGATCAGTCAGACAATTCATCATGTGGTCTGCGCAGCAATCATGAGGACTCTTGAGCAGATAGAGAGATAGATGTACCTGGCCAGCAGGAAAGGAACGAGACCCAGAACTTGTCTGGAGATCAGCCCTGCCCTTCTTCTGTTTGTCAAGCCAATTCAGGATATGAACAAGTGGAAGAAAAGGAGCAAAAAAAATCCAGCTCCCAGAAGGAAGCCCAGACTCCCACTCAGAAGCAGCATGCAGCTACCATCAAAATTTCAGAAAGATCCCATCTGAGAATGCAGTCACTAAATACTGCTGGGAAAAAGGTGGGTCTGGAAGACCTTGGCAGGAGAAACCGTACATGAACTCTGGCCACTTACTGGAAACAACCTACCTCCTGGCTACATTCTGTTCAGAGGCTCCAGTTGTGTTTTGATTTTGGTCTTGACGTGTACAATTCTGGGACAATACTGACAGACAAACCCTGGGATTCTGACAGTGAACTATGGCTCTCAACCCAGGACTTGTAATGCACATGTTTTTCCTTGCAATCTTCCTAACCTTCTGATAACAAATTTGGCTTCCTTTTAAGACCTACACAATGGACTTGAACCAGCGGAACGCCCTGATAATTAAAAATGAAAGCAAGACAGTGGCCCCCACAAACCCAGATGTCTATTATTTCTAATGATCAACTCTCCTGTAACTACAAAGCCCATTACTGGCATATTCTGTCTCAAGCATCCTTGGTTCTCCTTGCTTAGCCCTGCCTGGTTAGCTTTCCCGACAGATTAGAAGACAATGGCTGGAATCCAATTGTTATGATTGCATAGCCAAGAGTTATGTGTTTGTGACTTCTTCATATTCACACTCAGTACATATCCCCTCTTTTAGAGAATACATAGGGACTATGAAAAAGTCTGTGTGGTATAGTGGTTTGAGTGTTGGACTATTTTAGAGACCAGGTTCAATTCCCAGCTTAGCCATGAAACCTACTGGGTGACCTTGCACAAGTCACATACTCTCAGCCTCAGAGGAAGGCAATGGCAAACCTCATTTGAATAAATTTGCCAGGAAAACCCCATAATAGGTCTGCCTTAGGATTGCTGTAAGTCGGAAATGATTTGAAGGCATACAACACACACACGGGGACTGTGAAAATCTCCTAATCCCCACTTACTGATCAGCAGCTGCTGCAATTGTTGGGGGTCTCTTCCCCCATAGCTAAGTAAGGGGCTGACTGATGTTCTACCCACTGCCATCTTGGATTGGGCCACAACACCAAAACATCCCATTTACTTACTCTGAACTTTTTAAAAGAAATTTCAGGGACTCCAGAGCTTGTTTTGAAAACTGTCTTTTAAAATTAATAATATTCATCCATATTCAAATAGAAGATTTCTTTTGGCAATAAAATGTTTTCCTCCCTGCTTCCCAACTCAGATTCTTGAAGACCATTCAGAAATCATAATCCTGTAGGGTTTTCTTCTTCCTGTTTTTCTAAACCTCTCAGACTATATTGAGAATTTGAGATATGCTGTCTGTATTTTCCAGTGGGATGAAGTTCAAAGTGCAAGTCTCCCTCCACAGCAAACAATGAAAGAAATTCAGGATTCTGGGCTTATTCCCACTGTATCTCTGCATCCCTTTCCCAAAAAAACATTCTGAAGTTCAGGACATTTACATGTATGGGGGAAGCCATCCTACTTTGATTTTGATGCCCCATGGCCCTGAGTATTACCCACAAACATCTTGGGGTCTCACTCAGTTTCCATTATTTGTATAGTTTCCATTATTTATATGCCCAAGAAAACTTGGGGTCTCACTCAGACATGGGGGTGGGTAGTTTCCATTATTTATATGCCCAAGAAAACATTCGGAGGCAAGTGCAGCATTTAAAGTACAGTCCAGCTTGACTGGGCTGCCCAGAATTTGGGGTACATTCTCTAAGTATGTGGGGCTCATAGAGGTTTCAAATAAACTGGATGTCCAGAACAAAAATAATTGCCTTCGGGAAAGCATGGAGGCAATGCCAGTGGGCAAGATTTTAGTCCTCAAGCTTCTGGGGGGCTCCCACTCCCTATTAAGATATGGCTGTTCAATGGGAAGCATGCCACGTTCTGCTTTTAATTAGCCCTGGTCTTATTTTGGTAATCCTCTGGAAGCCACACCGGGGCAAGCATGTGTGTTCCAAGCACCGTTGAGATGAAAACTCAAATGTGGATTCACACCCTACATTATTCCCCTGTTCATGGCGGGAGGCCAACGAGTCACTCAGAGGTGGGAGGTTGTAGCTTCCTCAGTCAGACATCACATTTTGAAGGGGCGACAGCCACCCTCAAACATTCAACGAGAGACAACTTGCAGCAACAGGCTTCAGCTATGCAACTGTTTTGGGAGGCCGTGTGCCGTCAACTGCAAAAGAGAAGAAAAACATAGGCTTGCCAAAGAGATGGTTCCCTATTTCCCAAGGACAGCCTCTACTGTGTGTTTTAAAATTGCTCTCTTGCTTTTGTTCTTACTTCTGGGAGGCCATTGGGGCCAAATTACTAGTTACATCAAATGCACACTTGATTATATTCCAGCTGTATTAAATACCACCCACATCAGTACGCATGTGCACACCCCCCACCACCACAGTTTCATAAAACCATCATGGTACTGAATTAAAGCCATGACAAAAATAGCTTTTAGAAGATATTTGAATAAAGGCATATTGACAGTCCAGCCCTCATTCTCTTCAGTCTCCTTCACTGTCATTCCAAAGGAATTGTCCTGGGATGGGCAACTACTTAGCCTTGGGAGACACACCATTTTTGCCTCCCCTGTAATCTGAGCAGGCTGTCCTACCCCTTCATGTCAAAGAAAAAGTACTGTAACTGGACATTCACATCTAGTTTAGATTAAAGGCTATTTCTGGCCTAAAAAGAGAATGGAGAGGGAACAAAATAGTTTTTAATGATCCTTTGCACACTGGAGGCTTCTAGAGGTACACTAGATCAAAATATTGAAGCAGGGACGTGGACGTCCAAGGAGTCTGAACTTAAGACTCCTGAAAAAGAAATAGCCTTTTCATTTCAGACATCATTCAAAGAATTCCCAAATTCCCTGGCATGAAGGGGAAACATGGACCAATTGAATGACAACCAGCTAAATGATAAAGTTTTGATGGCTGATATTGAGCCAGTGTTAGTACAGCACAGATACAACCTAAGAAGATATTGCAAAAGTCTCTGAAAACCTGTAGGCTTGGCCTTCAATGGAGTGCAGTCAGCGATAGGTTCACCAACAGATTGCTTTCACCTTTAAAACTGAGCTGTGACAGTTTGCTGCCTGAGACGAAGGACAAAATGGCATCCCATGGCATATGGTCTGACTACTTTAATACCTACTTTAAAACCTACTTTAATATTGGGGTGGAAGATACATTCTCCCACACTTGAGAATAGAATAGAAGGGGGCCTAGTGGTACAGCCCAGCCCAAATTGTTCACATGCCTCTGTCTTATGGTGGTTACAGTGTTGGAGTAAGTGCTACAGAATTATAGCACTATGATTCTACTTTAATCATCATGGTTCCATCCTATGAGATCCTGGGACTGGAAGTTTAGGGAGCAACATTTAGAATTCTCAGCCAGTCAAACTACAAATCCCAGGATTCCATAGGAAGCAGCCAGGGCAATTAAAGTGGAACCATAGTGTTATAATTATGCAGTGTGAATAGGCCTTGAGTTTTAAGCCCTCACCCCTCACTAGGTGATCTTGGGCCAGTTACACACACTCAACCTGGTCTTCACAAGGCTGGTGTGAAGGAAAATGTGATGGTGGGAGAGGAAAGTGTACATTATTTTGATGTCCTTAGGCAAAAGGTTGGGTATTAAACAGAAAAAGGAAAAATCCATCTCACTTTGTCTAATAGGACAGGTGGCATGAGCAACTCTATGGCATGCAAACAGATCTTAAGGAATATCCACTGAGATGCAATGGTTAAAGTTCTTCTGTTTAAGGAAGACTTGCATGGCTGCCCCTACTATTAAACAGCTTGAAATGGCTTTATCTCCCACCCTCCCACCCAGAAACGTACTGTATTTCTGATGGCACAGAGATCCAAAACTTGAATTCCACAGGGAAAGGACTCAAGGGACGTTATTACACGGGGGCCAGTTTTGTGGTTAAAGAGATAATAAAGTGGAAATAAAGCATCTCGAAAATAAAGCGAAAATAGCGCTAAATTGCGCAAAAGCATTTCTCATGTAATTAGAATAAAAACGGAATTAAGTGAAAAGCGAAAAAAAGACGTTTTTAACTTTCATACTCAAGTGAAAAAACCCGTAAATATACTAGAAACGGGTGTCTTTTGTTTTGCTTTCGGGTGACCAGACTCCTCCTTTTCCAGGGCGGGTCCTGCATTTCATTCAACCTTCTCTCCTCTCCAGAAGGAAATGTCAAACTGTCCTCCATTTGGAGCAGGAGTAAGAAGCATGATTTTCTATTTCTATGTGTGTGTGAGTTTTTAAAAAGCTTTTCTTGAGTCCTGTCCTCCTGGACAGTCTTCCTTTGGGGTTAGGACCTCTGGTCCCCCTGATGCGGACGGAGAAAAGGGCAGCATCCCTCCTCCTGTCGGCAAACCTTTTGCCGAGGGAATAAGCCTGCCGCCTCTTCAGCTGTGAGGATGTCTGTGGGGTTGACCTTTTTGCCTTGGAGAGCAGCCACTTGCTAGCCTAGGTCCTCTTGCTCTGGGATGGGCTGAGAAGCAAGGCACCCCAAATTGGGGTCTCACTCATTGGAGGGGTCCCCCAAGCTCATGTCTGCCTGGCATGTTGTCACCCAAGCAAACCAGGAAGTAAACGCAGCCCCACAGAACCATGGGAAAACCGGGAAAAAGCTTTAAAGGAGATTTGTTTGTGCAAATTTGAATTTCATACTACAGTAAATGCACAATTACTGTAATATCGCAAATGCATTTCCTCTAAACTCCCGAAATTAAAAAGATCTCGGATAACACCACTTTGTGACCACTTTAATGTCAGTTTCTGTGCAATGTCGTGTGAAATCGTTAGGCGTAAGTGCGCTTTTTGGGGGGATTTGTGTGGGATAACCTATAGATTTCCCCCGTGATAACGTCCAAGCTTTTGGTCCTCCTCTCTTCAAAAATACAGTGGATGGATAAGTACCTGAGATGATGGCACCCAGAAACTGAAAAGTCCTCCCAAAGTTGATCCTCCTAATTCTTTATCACTCATTTTCTCATTTTTTACACAGACCCTGAAGACTGTTTATTTTATAGATTATTATTCTTAGAGTGGTTTGCTTCTCCTACTGCCCCTCTGTGCTTTCATGTGTGGTTAGTTTTACTGACTTCCTTAGATTTGTTCCCATCTGTGCTCATTTTGGTTCTAAGCTACCTGGAATATTGCCACAATGCAAAGTGTAAGTGCTGAAAAGAAACTAAACAGGTGGAACAGAGCTGACTCCAGTAGACCAGAACTTAGAAGAACTGATTTTAGTTTCCAAGGGTGCATACCATGTAGCCTAAAGTTGGCCCCTTTGCAACGTCGAGTGGGGCGACGAGGATCTCGGTTGCCCCGAAGGCTTCGGTGCAAGAGGGGCTGGAGGGGTCTTGAGTTGTCGCTCATGCTCCGGAAAATTTGGGAAGGGAGGTTCTGGCTGAGAAGGCGAAGGGAATGTATCTGGAAGAAAGAAAGGGAAGAAAAGGTCAGGAATGATGAGAGGATTTCAAGGTTGCGACAGGTGGGGGCAGAAAAATTAAACACACATTAGGGGAGAATGAGGGTAGGAACCAAGACCTCTGGATTTTCTTAGTTAGAAAGGCCAGAGTTTGGGCCTTTGCAGACTGCTAGAAATAGTGCAAATTGAGTCCACTTTAAGGGTTAGGGTTAGGGAATCATGGGAACTGTATTTTATTGTGGCACCAGAGCTCTCTGACAGAGAAGGCTCAATGTCTCAGAAAAAAAAACACCAATTCCCATGATTCCCTAGCACTAACCCTAACCCTTAAAGTGGACTCAATCTGCACTATTTCTGGCAGTCTGCATACCCTGTTTGAGATGTTACAGCACTCTTAGGACAGAACTTGGAATGTTACTTTCAAAAAGCAATTAATTTACTCATTACTTTGATTACCAACAGGTCATCACTTTTTACTGCTACTGCCTTCTGGAAAGGTAAATTTCTTGTTATTAACATGTTGCCATTACTGTTACTGTTATGCTATTTGAAAATACAGGAAAATTCTCTCTGTTACTACCAAGTGGCCAATTCAGATATTGCACTTTGGACTTTTGGGGAGGGAACACAAAAGATATTACAAAGCAACCCTTTCTGGATCCAGCATGAGGCAGCCACCTGTGTGACTCTTCCTCCTCACCCTCCCATTGTTCAAGCTAGGCCAATATACACACAGAGTAATATATAGGCATCTTGTTCCCATGCCATTGAAAAGTAGTGAATTCCAACAATGGCCATTATAGACAAAACGGTAACCTAGTTCCTGCAAATTATTGCAAAAAGTAACTAGTTCTCAAGACAATTAATTTAAAAAATGAGTGTCTTCTTAGCTTTGCTTTTGGACGACTCCCACAATTCACTAGACAGCATGGTGAGTAATTTTGCAATGCTCAGGAAAAGCAAATAGGAAGCCAAAGAGGATTTGTCTTACATTAACCGGTTCAGGGACTCACCTGTACAGAGGTAATATTGATTGGTCGGTCAATGAGAATCCAAGTGGCTGTTTCATAGCACGGAGGGGTTGACATGGATCCCTGGTAGGTGATGAAACCAAATGTCTCTGGATAAAGATCTTCCAGGCTCAGATCATGAAGAAGGTAAGCGTCATCTGTGAGGGTAGAAATATACAGATGCGTGTATATTTTAACAAGAATGGAAGAAAAGCCTCGCTGGATTGGATCAAATGCCCATCTAGTCCATATTCAAAGATGGACTGCCTTGGAACATGGACAAATGATTTATTTCTTGTAGTTAATAGAATTGCACTCTATTCATATTTTGAATCCATTTAAGCCAATGGCTTTAACTACATCTTGTGGTGACCCTCCATCATAGCTTGGAAACATTACCTTTTCCAACTCTCAGAAACTTCCAGTCAGTATGCATGTCCCCCCTGCTCCCCAAGCTGTACCACTTACTTTTATATGAGATCCGGGTAATAGTTTCTCTGTTTAACAGTCTGGTTAGGAATGGGTTGGGATTTGGTCCAATCTGCAAACAGAAATCATGTAAAAGCCTTGATGAGGTGCCTTGGGTCCCTTTTTGGGAGAATGGCGGCGTAAAAAGCAAATAAATAAATAGGTTCTCTAACCAGTCTCCATCCCATCTTGAGCCAACCTGAAGCCTATATACTGCCCCTACTTCAGCATGGGATGGGGAGGATGGACTCACATTGGCAAAGATTGAAATGACAGCCAGGCCATTGGGATTGCGTGAGGCCTCTGAAATATTGGGGTAGAGTTCTTGGTTGTAATGGATCAGCTGCACCTACAAGTAAATGTGAAAGAGAAAACTGTATACTCAAACCAGTGTGATAAAAAGTAACCCTGCATTTTGTAGGGATAGAACAATGCATGTATTTGATATATTTGCAGACTATCCTTCCTTCAAGGCACTCAAGGCAGTGTATACAATTCCATTTCTTCACAATAACCCTGTAAGTGAGATTAAACTAAGAAATAGTGCCAACCCAAATATGACTCATTTTATTTCATGGCTGAATAGGTCCTGAACTGGGGAAGTTGGCTTGAAAAGGTTGTATCAGCCAGACACCAGCACCCTCTTCCTGCATGCATCAATAGGGATCCCAGGCCTTGAGATTTTAGGGGCAAAACTTGAGACCTAGTGCTGATCCCTTGTTATATCACAGGAGTTGGGGCACTGGAAAGTTTATAAGATTGATATGAGAAGGGACAACCCCTGGTAATGTCATACACAGGATGTGCAAGTGCTTGTGCCTTCAAGTCGCCTGTTGACTTATGGTGACCCCATGTATTTCATTGTGTTTTCTTAGCCAAGGAATACTCAGAAGTGTTTGCTAGTTCCTTCCTCTGAAGTACAGCCTACAGTACCTGTAATTTGTTGGTGGTCTCCCATCCAGGTACTAACCACAGCTAAGTCTGCTGAGCTTCCAAGATCAGATGGTATCTGGTGTTAATATGGAATAGTTACAAATCTGTAACTCTACATTACAAATCATTAACTTTAATACAAGATGCCAACTGGTGTTTTTTTTTTAATTGAATGGCATACATAGGATATACCATTCAAATTTTGAAAAGCATATCAGTTGGCATTCTGGATTGCAGTTAAAGTTTCATAATATAGAGCAGTGATTCCCAAACTTTGGGCCTCCAGGTGTTTTGGACTTCAGCTCCCAGAAGCCCTGGATAGCTTGGCCAACAGTCAGGAATTCTGGGAGTTGAAGTCCAAAACACCTGGAAGACCAGAGTTTGGGAACCACTGATATAGAGTTATGGATCCGTAACTGATCTATATTCAGTAATACTACGCATTCACATCCATGGCACTATTGTAATTGTAAATGGCCCCTCCCAAGCCTACCTTAAGGGCCAGCAGTTGCCCCAAATGATGGAGGTTATTCAACTGGTGACTAGGGTGCAGCAGGATCACATTTCCAGTTCTCTCCCACCAGCGAGCAAGGCTATAACTATCAGAAGCAGGACACCTGTTGCAATTCATCATTGCTCTGATGGGCAGCTGAATAAGCCTTTATTGCTTGAAGTGGCTGCTAGTTGTTTCTTGGCAAGATTTGTTTGGGGTGAGCCAGGAGATCTTAGGGCAGGAGTAGGCAACCTTTCTGAGCCGGGGGCCGGGTTGCTGTCCCTCAGACAATTGGGGGGCCGAAGCACCAAAAATAAATAAATTAATTAATAAAAATAAAAATTAAAAAATTAAAATTAAAATTATTTTTTTTAAAAAAATATATGCATGCACACTCTTTCAGCCCCAGAAAAGCCATGACAAAACCCCTGTGGAGATTTTGCCAAGAAAACTCCAAGAACAAGTAATAACAACAATAATATCATCATGGCAGGCAGCGGCAGCAAGGGCGGCAGGACCGGCCTGGGGCTGGTCCAAAGGCGTCGGGGGGGCCGCATCCGGCCCCCGGGCCTTAGGTTGCCTACCCCTGTCTTAGGGCCTAAGCACAAGGGCGGCCATGGGCTGCCCCGGGAAGCTGTGGATTGGGGCCGAGGTAGCCGCACTCCTCGGCCCCAACCCGCAGCTTCTCAGGCCCTGGAAGGAGCGCTAAAATAGCGCTCCTGCCACAAGACGCCAAAGGTGCGCCGCAAGAGGCCTTGGGCGCACCTTCGGCGTCTCTTCCGCCACAGCGTGTGCGGACACTGCGGCGGAAGTATGTCATCAGAGCGCTGGTCGTGCGGAGCAACAGGCACTCCGATGACGTGTTCAGGAAGGGGTTGGGGCGCCCAGCGTGAGGCTGCCCCTCCCCTTCCTTGCCTCGAAGACGGCGCAAAGCGCCGTCTGCTTAGGCCCTTAGTTATGTATTCATAACTAAGTATGTGGTGCAGGATCCTGGCAACCAAGTCTAAGTAATGAAGGATGCACACACATCACACATACTTGTCAAGGCAGTGCTCTCACCCTAAGATTCCCTCCCCTCATTCTGAGAACTAGAGAAAAGGGTTTAGGCCCTGAGATTTGAAAATCAGGAACCATACACCCCAATGATCTGATCTTCAACAAATCTAGGGCAGTGGTTCCTAAACTTTGGACGTTATCACACGTGGGCCACAAAGCGATAATAAAGTGGAAATGAGAAATCCCGAAAATAAACCAAAAATAAACCTTGATTCCGCAAATGGCTTTCACACGTAATTACCTTAAATGCGAAATTACAGTAATCGCATTTAACGTTCACACACAAATGAGAAAAGCCCTTGCCGCGGCTGGCGGATGTTGTTTTCATCACTTCCTTTTCCCCATTTCATCATTGCTTTGGCCGCATGTTTTGGCCCCAATTGTGTTCTTTCACAAACCCCACATCAACCATGGCCCAATATCTCTAGTAAAAGACAGATATATTTAGAAAGACGAAGCAGAGAGGCTCATGTCTGGCCGGCAGGTTTGTCGCCCAAGCAAAACCGGAAGTAAACGTAATAAGGAGACGCTACCTCGACGACCCATGGGAAACCCCGCGGAACTATGGGAAAATACGGGGAAATGCTTCCAAATGCGCATTTGCTTTTCACATTACGGTAAATGCGAAATTAACTGAATTTCGCATTTGCATTTCCTCAAAACAACCGAATTTCAAAAGATCTCGGTTAACACCAGTTTCTGTCCACTTTCTGTCCAGTTTCTGTGCGACGTCGTGTGAAAACGCGAGGCACAAATCCAGTTTCTGTTTGTGATTTGTGTGGATTGACCAGCAGATTTGCCCCGTGTGATAACGTCCTTGGCTCTCCACGTGTTTTGGACTTCAACCCCCAGAAGACCTAGCCAACCTGGCCAACAGACGGAAATTCTGGGTGATCAAAATTTGGGAACCACTGATCTAGGGCCAGGCTGTAGTTTTAGTTTGTATGCAGTATGGAGACCTTATAGCCTGAGTACTGTCAGTCGACCCATAAGATGCACCAGACTTTATAAAACCCTTGCATCCAAATCAGTGCCTTCAAATGAGCAAATTGCCAGTGTGCTTCTTTCTACATCTGACCACTAGTATGTCTTTGATCATGGAAATTGCCTCAGGCTCTGTGAAACCTTGCTTGCTAGTAACAGAATCTGCCTGACAGTGTGTTTGAATATTCCCGCATGAAACCAAACAAAACCAAACAAAACTTTCCACCTTGAACATCAAGGAAAAAATGAAACAGAAGGTTTCTTCTTAAAAGGATGCTTTAAAAATATGCAGGGGCCGTAGTCCCCCTCCATCTAAATACACTCCAAGCTATCTAAGGAAGAGCTTTAACATATTCCCTAACCTGGTGATGCTCCAAATGGGTGAGGCTGCACATTTATTACTCCCACCAGTTGGGTGGAGGTGTAATTAAATACAATGCTACTTAAAGTGGTGGATTCTGGGCTAGTACTGGTCCATGAGCCATTGGCTGCCAGTCCACACAATAAAGAAAGAAGCTGCTGTAACCAATGGACACAAACATGGTACCAGTCCCTCGTATGTTAAAAAAAATGCTGGTCCTCCACACCAGACAACCTGAGAAGCACTCATCCAATATATATCAGAAGCACCTGGTTGGTGGAAGCTGATGTAATATATCCAGACTTATCCTTTATCTGCTGTTTTTAATCTTCATTTTTGCGGGTTTTTCAATCATGGTTTTTATGCTGAAATCAAGTGGTATGTGTTTCCTAATAGCAGAGCCAGTGTGGCATAGTAGTTTAGGTGTTGGACTATGACTCTGGAGACCAGTGTTTGATTCCTTCCTTGGCCATGAGACCCATTAGGTGTTTCTTAAAGGATGGGTGGGATTCGGGATTTTATGTTCTGTTTAATATATCTGTATGGAAATTGTAATGTTGTAAGCCACCCTGATTGCTCTGCAGAGGGGCGGGATATAAATTATTATTATTATTATTATTATTATTACTACTACTACTATTGGGTGATGTTTGGCAAACCACATTGCTGTCAGCCTCAAAAGAAAGCAATGGCAACGCCGCCACCCCAAACAAATCTTGCCAAGAAAACCCCATGATCTTAGGATCTTCATTACTTGAAGGCACATTACTCTTCTACATGTATGGACAAAAACTAAGAACACATTACTCTTCTACATGTATGGACCCAGTTTTTAAGTGAAAAGTGCACCAGTCTGCCTTCATGGTTGTTAGGCCCAGCTAGATGTTCACCTCAGCAGAATAAGTCTCGCCATCGATCTCGTGCTCAGAACCGAACCCATCTTCACTTCCAAAGTGCAAGCGTATCTCCTGGAGCCGGTGGCTATACAACAGTGGTCCCCCAGAGACGTTAACCAGCTGCAGTGGGTCTGGCCGAAAGGAGACATGTCGTCCCGTGTTGTACATGGTGCCACTGATCTGCAGGATGAGACAGTGAAACAGGGACCGTAAGAATATGGGAGACTGGCCCTATATTCACATCCATGCATCCTGAAATAGCTTGTTGTTCCACTGTCAGCTGGGCAGTGAATCAGCTTTGGGTTTTAGTCCAAATTTTAAAGGAGCTAACTAGGATACAGAGTCCTATCTCCAAAATTGGTTCAGCAGTTTGGACAGTGCCTTTAAATTTCACACTAAAGCCCAGAGTGGATTTCCTACTCTAACGACATTATAGCCAGCAGCTGTCACTGGGTCAATATAGGTAGCCCAGTTTTGACCATTAGGACTGGTAGGACCGCTAAAATCAGGATTCTTTCCAAGCTTTACTTGGAGATGTTAACACTGCAATTTTAAGAAAGTAATTTGTTGCATGATTCTTGGTTATTTTTTGGGGGGAGGAGGAGGGATGATCATGCACAAACAGATTATTCTTTGTGAATGAAAGAAAATAAGCCAAAGGTTTTGGGGGAGAATTCCTAAAAATGTCTTCCTCCACAGTACTTTAGCCTCCAAAAGTAACACACACACACCCACACACACAAAACCCCCAAACAGTACTGTATATACTCATGTATAGGTCTAAACCAGGGGTAGGCAACCTTTTTGAGCCCTGGGCCGGTCCCCCGAAGTCCTCTTCTCCGCCGGGCCAAGGGAGGGGGGGGAATGGCGGTGCGTGCGCACACACCCCTCCACCGCGCATGACCCCCTGCGCATGTTGCCGCCACCGCCGCTGCAGCCCGCACAGCCGCTGCCACCGTGCATGTTGCAGCTGCCATTTTGATTTCCAAAATGGCGGCCGCAACACGTTTGCGCATGCGCAGGAGTACTGCGCATGCACAAACACATTGTGGCCACCATTTTGGAAATCAAAATGGCGGCCATGGCGCGCGCGGCCGCACGGAGGCCAAAACGCACGGCCGCGGCGGCAGGGGTCCGTCTGGGCCGGTAAGTCCGGTGACCTGGGCTGGAACCAGTCCGGGGCCGTAGGTCGCTGGCCTCTGGTCTAGACATTTTGGTCAAAAAATTGATAAAAAAAACTGAGTTGATTTATCCATGGGTCAATGTAAGTACTGTATTTTAAATTTTAAAAAATGAACCATTACTGGTGAAAGACAAAAGTGGAATCTGTTCCCTCTACTCTCATATCCATGCAGCCTTTAGGGTGAGCATGAACAGTTATGCCTGCTGAAATTTGTACTTTGGCATTGTTTTCCTTTGCTTCATCTTTTACATTCTTTGTTACATGTCCCTAAATTTTACCATCAATTTATCCATGTGTCATATCAAAATCCATAATTTTGGCCCCAAAATCCGCCCTCGACTTATACATGAGGTTGACATATAGTCAAGTATATACGGTAGATGTTCCTCCATATCCACAGATTGTTTATCTGTGGATTTAACCATCTACAGCTTGAAAATATTTTTAAAAATATAAATTCCAAAAAGCAAACCTTGATTTTGCTATTTTATATAAGAGACACCATTTTACTACCCCACTGCCTATAATGGGGCCTGAGTATCCAGATTTTGGTATCCACAGGATGTCCTGAAACCAAACCCCAGCGGATACCAAAGGGCTTGCTGTAAAAGCACAACTTATGATTATATTAACGTCCAAAAGGAATGGCATCATGCCCTTTTTAGGGGTCCAAAAGTAACAAATAATATAATTTACTAGTAATTATTTATTTCTAAAAACTGAGCTCTAAGACAATAAAATATGTCCAGACATACCCACCTTTTTCCCACCTGTGCTAAGTCGAAGTGGGGGAAGGAAGGGGTCAAACACCATTTGGCTAGTGTTAACATCCACCGGTGACTGACGTTTGCCAATGGCACAGAGACTCCAGGCTGAATTCACAAGACCCCAAAATGGGGGACCTGCAAAGAGAGCAAGAGAAAACAAGCCGATTCTGAGACTGAATCCTGCTGGTTCCTTGAGTAAGAGCCAAGGAAATGCTCATATTTATTCCCTGGGGTGCAATTACAGAGAAGGGAGGGAGGGAAAGAGTGTTGGGATGGAGAGCCAGAAAATGCCGGCGTATGCGTTTCACAACTGCCCAGGCTAAGCCACAAAAGAGAAAGCAGGCAGTTGACACTAAAATCACACAATGGTAGGAAATTCAGGTTAGGTAAAAGGCAGCATTATTTTCACACCAAATGTGGTTATGCTATGGGATTTGCTACATAATGATGAGCAGGGGTCCTAGTTGGTGATTCACTCTGCCATAACTCCTGCTGATGCTAGAGTAAGTATTTCTTTGAACATTGCAGAAGAGGGTACCCAGTGCTTCTTTGAGCAATGTCTTTGTACCGGGTGTTTAATGGCTGCTAGATAGTGCCCAGGTCCAGCCATGCAGCAGTCAGTGATGGGGGAGGTAAAGCTGTGACCATAAGCCAGGAAAGAAAGAAAAGTTTTCACATATCCCAGAACATCAGTGTAAGGATGCTGATGGAGCTTCAAGCTCCATCAGTAATCCAAGACGATATTGGTCATTGATGGCCAACTCGGATGGCTTTGAAAGGGCCTGAGACACAATCATGTAAGGCAAAGGGCTACTAATCATGTTTGTTGTTGTGTGCCTTCAAGTTGTTTCCAACATATGGCAACCCCATCGTGGGGTTTTCTTGGCATGTTTCTTCAGAGGGGGTTTGCCATTGCCATCCTCTGAGGCACAGAGAATGGAACCTGCCCAAGTCACCAGTGGGTTACATGGCTGAGCTGAGATTCGAACCCTGGTCTCCAGAGTCACAGTCCAACACTCAAACCACTACACCATGCTGGATCCTACATAAAAGGCTATTAATTATTAGGGATATGTATTTCCTTGTGTCAGAGGCACTGAATACTGCTCAGTACTGGTTGCTGCGACCTAGGATCCAGGGCCAGCTTCAGACATTTTGCTGCCTGAGGTGGAGCAACAAACCACAGAGAAAGAGACAAAGCGTGCATCTGAATTGTAGAAATAATGCTGCTGGTTGACACCACTTTAACTGCCATGGCTCCATCTGACAGAATTCTGGGATTTGTAATTTGGTGAGGCAGAGAAGGCTAAAAGACTTGTCAAACTACAAATCCTATGATTTCATAGGATGGAACCACAGCACCTAAAGCGGTGTTAAACTGCATTATTTCTACAGTGTAGATGCACCAAGAGACAGAGGGAAAATCAAGATACCTTGTTGCATGAGACAGAAAAATCACAAGCTCCTCTCCCCATCCTTGGCAGTAAGAACACGGAGCAAAACACATGCACTGTCCTTTTCATGATGAAATCTGCTGCCTGAGGCTGCCATGTCTCCTAGCTTATTGGCAGGGACACTTCTGCTTGTGAACATGTGTAAGAGGGTGCCATTGCACTCCTGTCTCACTTGTGGGCTTCCCATGTGCATCTGGTTGGTGAATATAGTGAACACAGAGCTGGACTAGACCTGCAATCTGATCCAGCCCACATCTTATATTCTTCCTCCCCATGTCTTGATTTGTGTGCAAACAACATTATATCAGGAAGGCAAAACATAGGTCTCTAATTCCCATTGCCATTGCTGTGCTGGTTTCTGGAGATCCGAGCGTCTGTGTTTGCGTGCCTCTATTTATATGTACTACCCCTTTCAACAGCACACACATTTCAAGTGATGTGTCTGTCCTAACAATGTGTGCATATGTCACATTTGTCTAGGTATGGATGTGGACGTGTAGGAGTTTATTAGTCTTTCTCTCTCAATCTCCCTCTCTGCATTTTAATAAAGAAGAGAAAGGGCTTTACCTAGACGGCATCTGTACATATGCAATTGAGCAAAAAAGCAATATATCTGCTCCGCGTCTTCCCTGGGTGTTCCTTCATCTCTGCGTGTGCTCGCCAGCTTGATTCATTCCTCATCCCCTCGGTGGTTACTGTGTGTGTGTGTGTGTATTTTATAGCCTCATCTGTATGGGTACACTTAATTATTTCACCCCATCTTTTCGAATAGGGAATGTGGTCTTTCCTAATCTCTTCATGCACTCTCCAAGCAGAGTGGCAGTGGGGGGGGGGGGGATGAACGACAACATAGGACATTGTGGCTTCCACGTAACCAGTCGCTCACCCTCCCATCCACATGTACACCCACACACTGTGGCCCTGTTTCTCTTTGCTGCTCGCTGCATCGCTGGAGCGGGCGAGGGAGATATTAAATATTAATGCAGCCTCTTGCAGTTGCTGAGCTAAGCCCAGCCTTTCCTGCCCCCCCTTCCTACCTAGGATCAGCACTGCGTACAGCTGGAACGGCGCAGCACTTTCCTGTCTCAGCATGCTCTCTCCCAAAGGACAATGTCCCATTTATGGGGACATTGCATAGACTCACCGATCAACTCACCCTTGGGACTCCACTAGGCATCCCCAACCTCCGACGCAGGGGGTCAGGAGAGACGCATCTAGAGTCCAAGGAAATCTAATTGGCCGTCTGGAATTGGCACTGACATTCAGTGCCAAGGGTGCCCCCCCAAATCCTGAGCTCAGAATAAATTATGCAAACCTAGCTTAGTCTGATGGCAACACAGAGTGTGTTTGCTGCTTTCCCACTGACACCGTGGCATGTGGTGGAAGTTTTTGAAGGAGCCAAAGGCTAGGAAAGGAAGGAGGGCAAACATATGCTGTGTGCGAAGAGATGTGAAAATAACTAACATAAGTTCAGAATGGGAGGAACTACACACACACACACACACACACACACATATATGAAGCAAAAGAAATATGGGACAATTGAGTGTTTTAAAACAAGAAAGCAAGGTTCCACATGTAGGAAGTGAAGGCACAGGTTCTCCTCCACTTTTTGGAAAAGGAAAATCCTAAATCATCCAACACTCAGATTTCACCAGGCATTGCCTGCACTTTTCAAGCTGCCACCACAATAAGGATTAGTTAAATGTTTTCCCTTTAAGTAAAGACCATTGTGAATTGTTTGGGATTTTTTCCTTGCAAGGAACAACACTGCTGCCTCTGTTTGTGCCAGGCAACATGTGGAGAGCAAGGCAGACTTTTAAAATGCAAGCTGTTTCCCTTTCTGAAGATGATCACAATCTGTTCCTTTAAAAAAAAACAGGATTAAGGGAAGAATGGAAGAATGTCATCATGGGTGCCTAAAATTCTCTGTAGAGCCAAGGATGTTCCCTTGGCTCCTCCCCACTGTCATAACTTCAGTGCTCCCCTAGACCAATTTTTTATTCTCTCCTATTTCCAATATCTCTCTCTATTCACCATATTGTTTGTGTGTATGTGCCTTCAAGTCATCTGTTGACATGTGGCAACCCTATAAAGAATACTCAGAGGTGGTTTTGCTAGTTCCTTCTTCTGAAATATAGCCTACAGCACCTGGTATTTGTTGGTGGTCTCCCATCCAAGTGCTAACTAGAGCTGACTCTGCTTAGCTTAGGGGGGTTGCAGACTGCCAGAAATAGTGCAAATTGAGTCCACTTTTAGGGTTAGGGTTAGTGCTAGGGAATCATGGAAATTGTTTATTTTCTGAGACATTGAGCCTTCTCTATCAGAGAGCTCTGGTGCCACAATAAAATACAGTTCCCATGATTCCCTAACCCTAACCCTAACCCTAAAAGTGGACTCAATTTGCACTATTTCTGGCAGTCTGCAACCCCCCTTAGACAAGATTTGGTGCATTTAGGGAATTTAGGCCACTATTCACTATATTGCCCCCTGCCAATATATACGTTACGCTACATGTCATGCCATGCTGTGCCCAGAACATAGAAAAATTACATGCTGGCTGGGGGAATTCTAGGAGTAACAATCCAAAAAGGTAACTACTTCAAGTTCTGGCTTAGAAAAAGGTTTCCACTCCTTTCCCATTCCTCAGATCCACTCATTTAGAAAGCTGCCTTGCTAAATCAAATGAAGGTTTCATGTAGTGTGGCAATGTGTTTCCAGATCTGAGGAGTCTTGTTAAGTTTTCAGGTTTGAAGTGATGTAATAGCAGCAGCATTATCACATTTTCATGTTTGCTCCCCAACATCCAGCATTCAAAGGTAGACATCATTCAGGCTTCATTTATCTTGTCATTGCTATCAAACACTATCAGGTCTATCTTCCATTAATTTCTCTAATCTTTACGAAAAATAATAATGAAACAAGTGTTGCCTAGCCCATTTGCTGAGTCCTTCCTCCCTAGATTTTGGAACAAGATTTGGGTCAGCGTATATGCCAGGAGTAGGCAACCTTTCCCCTTTAAGGGCCGAGGGACTTCAGCTTCCAGAATCCCAGGAGCTATTAGCCAACATGGGACTATTGGCCAACATGGCTGAGGCTTCTGGGAGCTGAAGTCCCTCGGCCCTTAAAGGGGAAAGGTTGCCTACCCCTGGTATATGCTCTGCTAGAAATAAGAAGCTGCCTTAAGCCAAACCAAGCAATTTGTCTACCCTGACTAGCACTGGGTCTCCAGGGTCTGAGGCCGAGAGGACATTTGCAATCCCCTGCCATATGATCTTTTTAGCTGAATATGCCAAGTATTGTACCTGGAACAGTTTCCATGCAAAGCAGATATGGTTCCCCAAGCCCTTCTGTCTTGAGTGAAAAGACCAACTCATACTCAGCTGTAATACTGAGCTCCATAATATCCTGTGGCAATGAGTTCCAAAGACAGGTGGCCAATAGGATGCTGAGTATAAGGGGGAAAGTTTATCTGTGTTTGTGTTTATCTGACCAACATATGTACTCATAAATGTGTGTGCGTACGCACACACGCTTGTGTGTGTCCCTCTTCTTAACCCACAAGAGAAATCAATGGAAAAAAATTTTATCTTACCCATTCACAAACTGTGAAAAGCAACTAGGGCTGGGAATTATGAAGAAGCAAAGCAGGAAAAAAAACAAAGCAAGAGGAGGGAGCCATTCTTCAGTCTTTGAATCTTTCCCCATCCCCATGATCATGATAATCAACACAACCAGCATCCACAACTACTGAGAATTTTGTACCTGGCACAAAGCTACCATGAAGAGTCTCCTTGTAAGCCCACCAGTCCTCATAGGTCTTTGCAGGAACAAACTGCACTGGAGAAAGAAAAGAGGGGAGATGGAAAGGAAAGATTAAATTAGTCAGGGGCAGCTGAAGGAGGGAGACACAAGAGTGGAGCAGGCAACACTCATCCCTGCTTGGAACCTCTGCCATCTCCTGCTGTCTTTCTTTCTTTTCTGAATGGCCAAAGGATGTGTAGACAGATTTTACAGAAGCCACTGGAATGGAGAGATGGATGGACTAACAAAAGTGTTGAAAGTTTCACTCCCTTTCCCACAAAAGCCTCCCACAGGAACAGGGAACCGCTCAGAGACACTATTGTCTCTCTTCTGATCACAAGTCATATACCTGTATTTTGTTGGGGAATAAACCCCAGTGGTTGTGTGTGTGGGGGGGAATGATAGAAGAAGAAGGGGGCTCTGGGTACGAATTAACCCATGCATAGTCCATCATAATAGAGGGAAAAGATGCCAAAACAGATAGAGAAAGATAAGGGGGAGAGAGAAAGCAGAAAATGGGTCTCTATCTATCTATCAATCTATCAATCTATCTATCTATCTATCTATCCATCTTTCCATCCATCTGTCTGTCTATCTATATATAAATGGAATATCTTTAAAAGAGGGAAAAGATTAAGAAATGGTGGGTTTTACATAGATTAAGTGGCGTAGTGGGTTGAGAGTCGGACTATGACTCTGGGGAGCCAGGGTACGATTCCCGGCTCAGCCATAAAGCCCACTGGGTAGCCTTGGGCAAGTCACACTCTCTCAGCCCCAAGGGGAAGGCAATGCCAACCTCCTCTGAGCAAATCTTGCCCCGAAAACCCAATGATAGGATTCAGATGAGTCGGAGATGACTTGAAGGCACATTTCCTAACGTACAAGCTGCGTGTGTATGAAAGAGGAATTAAGAGCATGGGGTTGTGGAGAGATGGATGAATGAATGAATGGATGGATAAATAGATAGATAGCTGTCCCAGTGGTCTTTCTCTCAGCCTAACCTTTCCTCAAGGGACTTCCTTGGGCTTCAGGCAACTCACCTCTCCTTCCCCATGCTTAATCTCAGGCTCATCCTCCCCTCCAACACCCATCCACCCATCCCACTTCTTCATTCATCTCTCTCTCTCCTTTTTTCTCTTTCTCTCTCTTTCTTTCTCTCTCTCTTACCAGCCATACAAGTTGCAGTCAGGACTCCCAACAGGCAAAGCCCCCCCAGCGTCCTGGTCCTCATCCTGGTGTACAGAGAGAAAAGGAAGGAGAGGAGGAGAAGGAAAGATGCTCTTCAGCCCTGGAGATGCCCCTTTCTCAGCATCCCGCGTGGAAATGCCCCTCTCGCATCCGCAGCCTCTGGAGATGGCTTTCGTGGGGGCTTTCCACGGTCCACGCGTGATCCGATGAGTGGACCCCCACCAAGAAACAAACCCTATTGCCCCTGAAAGCCCCTTCCCTCCTCCATGCCCTCTCTATCTATCTATCTATCTATCTATCTATCTATCTATCTATCTATCTATCTCCCTCCTCCTCCACTCCCCCTTTCCCTACCTTTCTTTCCTCCTCCATCCCTCCATCTTTTTCCCTCCCCTTCTCCAGGGGACCCCCCCTCTTCCAACGTAGAGGACGAGGGTGATGGCAGGTTTGGGGGGGCTCCCTGTGAAAAGGGATCTTTTTTGGGGGGGATTTTGTTTTTTCGGGTGGGGTCTCACTTCCCAGGGGCTCCACACATCCAGCCCAAAACAACCTCCAACCCCCCCCCCCTCCTCCTTCTTCTCCTCCTTCTTCTCCTCCTCCTCGATCGCTGCCCCCTTTCCGATCTTTTTCTTCTTTGGGAAGGAAAGGGCTCTAGGGATCGGTGGGACTCCTTGCTGCGTGATTTTTGGGGAGACCAGAGGAAGGCAAGGAGGAGGAAGAAGAGCTCTTTGCAGAGTCCCCAAACTTCTTATCTTTCTCCTCCTCTCTCTGTTTCTCCACCTTCTTTTTCTCCTTCCCTTCTTCACCTGGCTTTTACCTGCCCTCCTTTCTTTCCCCTGCCTCTTTTCCCACCTTCTTTCTCTCCCTTGGTCTGTTTTCTTCCCGATCGACCTATCTAGCTATCTATCTACCCTGTTGTATTGCCCTCCTTTCTACCTTTCCCTGCTCTGAACTCTTCCACCTTTCCTCTCCTTCATCCTCTCTCCCTTTCCTTCCCTCCCCTGCTCTTATACCTCCCTCGCCTGCTTTTTCCCTTTCCCTTCTTCTTCTTCTTCTCCTCCGCATCTCACAGCTTCCCTTTCCCCCTTTCCTCCCCCCTCCTTTTCTAAAATGCACAGATCTTTCTCTCTCACTTTCCCTTCCCCACTCCCAAGGGACTCAAAGAGATGCAATTGAGAGAGAGAGAGAAGGAGAGGAGTTGGGAGGGGAGAAAAGAGAATGTTTTAAGGTGGATTGGGGAAAAAATGCTAGTATTGCCAAAAAATAGAATAAAATAAAATTCTAGCATCATCAGCTTGAGCTGAAGCAAGTGCAAGACCATCTGCTTTGCCCAGGAGATCCTCTAATAAGGCTGCATCCACACTGCAGAAATAATCCAAAAGAAACTTTAACTGCTATGGCTCAATGCTATGGAATTCTGGGAATTGGGAATTGTAGTTGGTTGTGGCAACCAACTACAGTTCCCAGAATTCTATAGCATTGATCTTTTGGAGTTAAAGCAGTGTCAAACCAGATTATTTCTGCAGTGTGGATGGGCTCTTAGGTTCACACAACCAGTTTCACATTCATATCACCAAATATTCTGCTGCTTCTACATGGCACGATGGCAGCATAAACCAGATTTTTACACAAATATTATTTCTGAGATTCCCCAATGTTATCTCCATGTACACTCTAATCCATGATCATGAAGAGGCAGAGATTGGAAACATTATTTTTAGGGGGATGACAACTCCCAGAATCCCCAGACAACTTTTTAGAACTAAAACTCCCAGAATCCCCCAACCTGCATGGCCACAAGTTGATGCCCTTCAGAATTATTAGAGTACAGGACCCACAATCCCCAGGCATCAGGTAGGGAAGGTTGGGCTAGACCAGTGGTTTCCAGCCTTGGATCCCCAAAACTCCTAGGATGCCTAACCAGAATGACCTATTGGGCAGGGATAATGGGAGTTGTATGCCAAGAAGACCTAGGGGGTACAAGGATGCTGGCAAGGGATTAAACATCTTGGTCCACCCACTGCTTCCTGTTCTCAAAATGGTCCACCAGGAAAACTGGTAGTAATGTTTGTAAATGTCCGCAGTGGCATCACTAGGGTTGGCATCACCTGGTGTAGTAACTCTTGGTGTCACCCCCCCCCCCATTGACCTCCTCCTACACCACACCACACAAAATCCTAAGTAATGTTATTTGTAATGCATCTGAGGAAGTAGACCGAAGTCTATGAAAGCTCATGCTGCCAATTTCTTTCTTTCAGTTAGGGGGGTTGCAGACTGCCAGAAATAGTGCAAATTGAGTCCACTTTTAGGGTTAGGGTTAGTGCTAGGGAATCATGGGAATTGGTTTTTTTCTGAGACATTGAGCCTTCTCTGTCAGAGAGCTCTGGTGCCACAATAAAATAAAGTTCCCATGATTCCCTAGCACTAACCCTAACCCTAAAAGTGGACTCAATTTGCACTATTTCTGGCAGTCTGCAACCCCCCTTAGTCTCAAAGGTGCTACAAGATCTCTTTGCATACTGATTCTACAGACTAACACAGCTATATGTTTGATGTGTACTAATATTACTCATAGATCATACTTCCCATAAACCACTGAATGTGATACAGAGTTGTGACATAGTTGGTAGGATGCTGTAGTAGTGGTTTGAATGTTGGCTTACAACTCTGGAGACCAGGGTTTGAATCCCAGCTCATCCATGAAACCCACTAGGTGACCATGGGCAAACCACACTGTCTCAGCTTCAGAGGATGCCAATGGCAGCCCCCCCCTTGAAGAAACTTGCCAAGAAAACCCCATGATAGGATCACCTTAGATTCGCCATAAGTCAGAAATAACTTGAAGGCACAAAACAACAACAACAAATAGTAAGAGCTATGATATAAACAACTAGTAAAATTAAAATTATATATTTAAATTACAAAATCATACACACAGCCGAAATGTATTTACATGTACAGTGGGGCCTTGTTATCCGCAGGCTTGCCATCTGCAGATTTAAGCATCAGTGGACGGCAAGCCCCCATTATCCCAACGGTGGCATATGCATGCGGCCATGCCACCATTAGGAATAGCCCCAGTCCTGTTGTCCCTAATAGCAATGCAGTCACATGCATGTGCCACCATTGGGGACAATGGGATGTGAGGTCCCGTGGTTTTCCATATCTGCAGGGTGTGTGTGTCCAGAATGGATCCCCTCCACGAATACCGAGGTCCCATTGTACATTGTTTCATGTGGTGAAAATGAAAATCTGATCAGATGTGATTTTTTTAAAAAAATTAAAAGAATTCTAAATTTTAAATTTAAAAATATTTTTTTTAAAAATTAAAAATAATAATAAAAAAATTAGCCCGGGTCCTCTCTTTTCACTGAGTCTCACCCCAGTCACACCACCTCTTCAACATTTTCCAGGGACTCGGGTGAACTCCATAGTGCATTTCTGCCCAAAGGCTGATATTTCGGGAGCAGTGATGTCATCCCCCCTTAGCATGCCACCTGGTGCCCTGCACCCCATAGTGACACCCCTGCATGTCCTGATATATAAATTCAAGATGGAGAAAACCAGATTTCAAGCATAAAGCTCTTGGGAAGAACCTCTCTGTGCAGCAAAACTCCATGACTTTGGAGGATCAGAGTGCAAGAAGTTGTAAATTAAGAATCTGGTTTCCAGTGGCTGGGTGGACCTGGACCTGCAATTGCCCTACTATTACCATTTAGAACCAGAGCTTGGAAGGCTATTTTTAAGATGAGTGAGTATAATGACACACCGAAGACATCCTTAACTTGAGCAGTGGCAGCATGATGCTTTGGGATCCTACCACCGCTCAGTTATCAATGGTGTCAGCACATCATTAGATCCATTCTTCTTAAAAGAAATCCCCCAAACACTATATTCACAAGGATCTCCAATTCTCTCTGAAAAATGGTGGTGGTGTTAATGCTAAAGGTAGCGGTCCAAGGGGGGTAAACACCGTTTACACAAAAAGGCATTTTTCTCCCTCAGGTGCAGCAGCAAACGGCATGTGCACACAAACTTCATTGTAGTTTTTTGTGGGTTTTTCGGGCTGTGTGGCCATGTTCTAGAAGAGTTTCTTTCTGACGTTTCTCTAGCATCTGTGGCTGGCATCTTCAGAGAAGAGGAGACAAAATGGAGGCACACTGTTTTTCAGGAAGTTGCTCTGAAGATGCCAGCCACAGATGCTGGCGAAACGTTAGAAAGAAACTCTTCTAGAACATGGCCACACAGCCCGAAAAACCCACAAAAAACTATGGATGCCGGCCATGAAAGCCTACGACTTCACAAACTTCATTGTGCTGCATAGCTCCCAAAGCCAGCCAAGTTATTTTGGCACATGAGTCCAGCCTTTCGTCTCCTTATTCCTGGCAGTAAAATACAGCAATAACAGACAGAATATGTACTGTCCTTTTATGCCCCACTCCCAAATCTGCTGCCTGAAGCAGTCCATTCATCTTTCCAAATGGTAGGGCTGGCCCTGCACATATATACACATGCTTAGAAAAATGCTTAGAAAAATTTGGAGAGGAGACAAAATGGAGGCACACTGTTTTTCAGGAAGTGTTTGCTTACCTGGGTTTGTGCCCTCCTTGTCCATAAAAACCTGGGCCCTGTTGGATGACCGTCTCGGTGGCATCACTAAGGTTGGCATCACCTGGTACCGTAACTCATGGTATCGCCCCTTCATTGATCTCCTCCCATACCACACCATACAGAATCCTTAGTAATGTTTTTTTGTACTAATGTTACTTATAAATCGTAATTCTCGTATACCACATTCAGTAATGGCAAGGGTTATGACATAAACAACTAGCAAAATTTAAAATTGTACCTTTAAATTGCAATATCATACCTACAGCCTAAATGCATTCATATGTATGTTGTTTCATATGGTTAATGTGGATATTTGATGAGATGTGAAGTTTTAAAATAACATTTTAAAAGAATTTAAGAATTTAATTATATTTTTAAAATTTAAAATTTAATTTTTTAAAATCTAGGGCCTCTCCTTTCTCTTTCTACTGAACCTTACCCACTCACACAATCTCTTCATCATTTTAAAGGCACACAGGCAAATGCCACAGCCCATTTCTTCCAAAAGGGAGATGTTTAGAGAGATGTCATCCCCGCTTAAGGTGTGACCTGGTGCAACCTGCACCCCTTGCCCTCCTAGTGATTTTGTTGTTGTCGTGTGCCTTTAAGTTGTTTCTGACTTATGTCGATCCTAAGGCAAACCTATCATGGGGTTTTTGTGGCAAATGTCTTGCCATTGCTATCTTCTTTGCATTTTAATTTTTTATTGAACATTTAAAACATTATCAATCACACACCACCACAAAAATAATCACCATTTCTTTAAACATTCCATAAGCATTTGACAAACAT
Source organism: Phrynosoma blainvillii (assembly GCA_026167975.1). NCBI lineage: Eukaryota > Metazoa > Chordata > Lepidosauria > Squamata > Phrynosomatidae > Phrynosoma > Phrynosoma blainvillii. The sequence goes on along the minus strand of JANUYF010000005.1, from coordinate 134,855,502 downwards.
ACAATAATGATTCCCTACTACTCTAACTCTAGTCTAACTAACATTACTTACTAATTAATCTTCCTGTGAATTCAACTTGTATTCCATTATTAGACTTCAATCTTCATATCCCCTTCCTTCCATTCTCCTGTACCATCTTCTTATTTCCTTTACTCTTTCTTATCCAAACTCATTATTTTATCTTTCTACCTTTTCTCCCTTCCTTACCCTCCCTTATGTTTCTTCACATTCTCCTTCTCTTCAAACCTTTCCCTCACATTTGAATACTCCTCTACATACTCTACATTTATTATTATTATTATTATTATTATTATCTACCATTTGTTCTAATCTCTTTCCTTTAAGCACTTGTTTTATTTCAATTATCCTTTGACTTTCCTTAAATATTATACATTTGACTCATCTGTTCTTCTACCTCTATTTGTTCCCCCCAAATCAATGCCTTATTATTGTTATTATTATTTGTGTTTATGCCATTGCCATCTTCTGAGACTGGAAGAGTATGGGCGTTTTCACACGGGCTTTTGGAGGACGCTAGCCGGCCTCCGTCCGGCCCCACTCCGGCAAAATGTCAAATGTTTCATACGACGTCACAGCAAGCCCCGCCCCTTCTGGTGCCATCCCCGGCGCTAGCCGGCGTCAGTCCGGGGCTTGCTGCGCGTGTTCACATGATGTCGCAGCAAGCCCCGCCCCCTTTAGCTCTAACTTCGGCATCAGCGCCAGAGTTGTAATTCCTTTTTTTAAAAGGAATTAGGTCGCTGCCGCCGAGCCATTCCGGAGTGAGCGGAAGGCTCCGTTCCGGAATGGCTCCAGGCGGATTTGGACGTTTGTGTATGAAAACGTCCCTATTATGACTTGGCAGGGTTACCCAGTGGGTTTCATGGCTGAGAAGGGATTTGAACCCTGTTCTCCAGAGTCATAGTCCAACACTCAAACCACTACACTCACACTGGCTTCTTAGATAGCTCATTATGTATATGCAAATATTCCAAAATCCAAATAACTCTGAAATCCCAAACACTTCTGATTCCAAGCATTTTGAATAAGGGAGACTCAACCTACATATGGCTAAATCTGGATCCAGTCTCATAGCAGGAAGAGCTTCTTTGGTCAGTCTGGGCCTTTGCAGACTGCTAGAAATAGTGCAAATTGAGTCCACTTTAACTGCCCTGGCTCAGTGCTAAGGAATCATGGGAACTGTATTTTTTTCTGACACATTGAGCCTTCTCTGTCAGAGAGCTCTGGTGCTACAATAAACTACAGTTCCCATGATTCCTTAGCACTGAGTCAGGGCAGTTAAAGTGGACTCAATTTGCACTATTTCTGGCAGTCTGCAAAGGCCCTCTGTTGTTAAACTGGCAATTTGGGAATCCACTGGGGCTGAGGTTCTTCAATATTTCACATATTAATTTGAACCAACTAAAATTTTGCTTTGAGGATGGGAAGTATCTGCCATGAATGCCCACCAATATCTGCCACCTGAAGCAGTTGCCTCACTCTGGTCAGTGATAGGGCAGCTTCCCAGCATTGTAATTCTAGCAACCGCTATGGGGCCATGGGAGATCAAGTGGGCCCATCACAGTGGCATTTGACACCTGGTGCGGATAGTGTGTAACACCACCTCCTCTCTTAGGATTCATCCGCAAAGCTCTGGTGCCACAACAAACAACATTTCCCAGAATTCCATAGCATGGAGCCAGGGCAGTTTAAGGGGCATCAAAATGGATTATTTCTGCAGTGTGGATGCAACCTTAAAGAGCCTTTTCTGGTCTGGTAGAGCTGCTGGCTGGGAAGGAAAGGGACAGAACTGGCCAGCAGAGCCACCATACTCAGAAGGCACCCCCTTCCTACCAAGTAAAACCCTCGTCTGAAGTGTCACCTGGTGTGGTCCACACTCCCTGCACCTCTCTATTGACACCCCGGCTCACATCTAATTTTGGGGTAAGGCCTGGAGAAGAGACTGTTAAAACGTGATATGATAGCCCTGTTTAAGTATTTGAAGGGGTGTCACGTTGATGATGGAGCAAGCTTGTTTTCTGCTGCTCCAGAGAATAGGGCCCTGTCAGCGGTGCTTTGATTGTGAGTTCCTGCATGGCAGGGAGTTGGATTGGATGGCCCTTGGAGACTCTTCCAACTCTGATTCTATGATGAGATGGTTAAGAAGTGATAGGATAGCCCTGTTTAAGTATTTGAAGGGGTGTCACGTTGATGATGGAGCAAGCTTGTTTTCTGTTGCTCCAGAGAATAGGACATGGAGCAATGGATTCAAACTCCAGAAGACGAGATTCCATCTAAACATCAGGAGGAACCTCCTGACAGAAAGAGTTGTTTGACAGTGGGTCACACTCCCTCCGAGAGTGGTGGAGTCTCCTTCTTTGGAGGTCTTTAAACAGAGGCTGGATGGCCATCTGTCGCAGGGAGTGCTTTGATTGTGAGTTCCTGCACGGCAGGGGGTTGGACTGGATGGCCCTTTGGGGTCTCTTCTATTATTCTATGATTCTATAACAGCCAGCTTTAAACAGCATCACAGGCCAGGGGTGTAACCTCCAAAGATCTGGGTTTAGTTGGCCAAGAGGGTGAACAATTCTGGCCTGGGCTTGTTAACTGGTCATTGGGCAACCGAGGTAGAAAGCAAGGAAGATTTGAGGGGCACATCTCTGCAATGCCACCTTAAAGGAGGAAGGTTCCCTGTTAGGAGGCAAAGCTTGGAAGTGTATTCAAAGGGAAGTCCCGCCCAATGTTGCCCTTATTGGATTGGTTATGGCAAAATCAGGACTACTGGGTCCATTGGGAATGAAGTGAAATTTAGTAGGTTATGAAAAGGGAAGGGCTGAGAAAGCCACCTTGATGTTTTGGGAAAGAAACTGGGATGTATGAGGAAAGAGGACATGGGGGGAAAGCATTGCCTAGAGATTGATTTTTGGTTTTTTAAGGAAAGAATTGTGTGTACGGGACTAAAACAAGTGATGGGTTGGGGTGAATAGACACACAAAACATATATACACACACAGAACCACAATGCACAATGCAGAGAGGAATAGTTTACAGAAGATGAAAGACGGGGCTTCTGTGTTTCCTGGAAGCCAAGATGAATGGTCTACTAAGCTGGAAGGGAAAGTAGGGCAGGATTGCCAACTGCTCTTCTTGACAGAGCTCCTATAGCTTTAGCAGCAGCATAACAAACAGAGTTTCCTTAGGATGCAACAACAGCTGAACAGCTGAACCTGTTGAATTCTTCCATACTGTGCAGCTCTTAAAGGCACAGGGATCCTGTTGGGATGCAGGGGACAGACAGCAGAACAAGGCTCATCTTTGGACACTGTATATGCAGAAAGCCTAAATAACCTAAAGGCACCAGATCCTGTCTAATCTTGGAAGCTAAACAAGATCAGCCCTGGTTACTAATTGGATGTGAAATTGCCAGCGAATACTGGGTGCTGTAGGCTATATTTCAGAGGAAGGAACTGGCAAAATCACCTTCTGAGTATTCCTTGCCTAAGAAAACCCTGTGAAATTCATGGAGTCATCATAAGTTGACAGGCAACTTGAAAGCACATACCCACAAATGCATATGTGCAGACATAGCAGGAAAGACCAGAGAGAATTATTTAGCTAGGTTGGTTTGGAGTTTATGGTGTGAACTGCCCATGTGTGCATGGATGTTATTCGATATTTTATTGCTTGGTTACTCAACACATTTTGGACCAGATCAAGGCATTTTGCTGCCTGAGATAGATGTTGTTGCTGTGTGCCTTCAAGGAGCTTATTGCATGAGCTTTTAAATTGGCAGCAGCCTAACGGGATACAGCCGGGCCCCAGGACGGAGGCAGGAATGATCACATTGTACTGCAGCCCAAGTCCCAACTGCGCTCAGCTGGCCCTTTTTCGAATATGAAAGCTCCCCACTCTGAAAACTATCCGGGATCCAGGCTGCAGTCGCCCGGCAGATTTGGCGGCGAATTACAATGCGATAATTCCCACCTCCATCCCGGGTCCTGGCTGCATCCCGTTGGGCTGCTGCCGATTTAAAAGCTCATGCAATAAGCTTCTAAGTTGTTTCCAACTTATGGTGACTCTAAAGCAATCCTATAACAGAGTTTTCTGAGGCTGAGAGTGTATAACTTGCTCAAGGTCACCAGTGGGTTTTCATGACTGAGCGGGAATCGAACCCTGATCTCCAGAGTCTTAATCTAATGCTCAAACCACTACAACATACTGGATCTCAGGCAAAGACATACTCTCCAACTTTTCAAAAGGGCACATGTGGCCAAGCAAAATCAGAATGTCAAAATGGCAAATATTGTGGAAAGATGCACACACTACATGATAGGATGCAGTAGTTTGCTTATGCTTGAGCCTGCTGACATGTGGAAGATTTTACCCCTCCCTTCTCCTTGCTTGCTGTTGAGTTAATTGTAGTGTAAACTACTTGTGCTCTTTAAACTTACTATGCAGCAAGTGAAGTAAGCTGAGAGGGAAAGTGGGAGGAGGAGGAAAAAAACCGGGACATTTTAAAAGTGGCTGAAAAAGTGGTAGGGCAGAGGATTAATCCAGACTGTCTCTGCTAAATCAGGACAGTTGGAGGGTGTGCAAAGAAATGAAGCTTTCTACCTTTTCCCAATTCACATAAAGAAACTGGGGGAGGGGGAAGGAATCTTACTTCTCTACTGGCAATGATACTACATCTTCCACCAGGAGGGCTGAGGACAACAGGATAGTTTAGGAAGCATTAGGCGAGCGGATTTTGTGATACACACAGCAGTGTTCTCTTAATCCATTGACATTGCAACCCAACCACTCTGTCTCATTCTGCTTGATGATATGGCCAGCCTTAACTTGCAGCCAAAGGTGTAAACTCCATTGTGTCTGCATTGCTGTTAGGAGATATGGAACATATCTGGTTTGGTCTATATGTGCAGAATAATTTGGTGGGATCCTGAGATGGCAGAATGGACTTTTCCAATATATAATGCACTGGGGAAGGACAAGCATTCTCTCACAAATACTTTTTTGATCATGAGTATGCATGGTTCAGGTATCTAAGGGCAATGCCAACCCCTGTAAGACTGCAATGGGCTGAATCTACCACCCTAAAAAGAAACAGGAAGTGGCAAAAAGTCAACTTCTAGTTAGATTTAAAAAAAAATAAATCAGGAACAAAATATAACATTCAAAAGGCTCTGTGCCTTGTTTTATGGGAGAATTGGTTTTACAGGGGGGGCAGATTTCTACCTCCCCCACTTTTTACTAATTATTTTCCAGGTGGGGGTAACAGGAGCCAAAATAGGTAGGGGACCCACATACGGCCTATAGGCTGTGTGTTTCCCATCTTTGCACTATCTGGTATGTTCTCTGCAAATAACAATCAATGGCATCATTCCAATCCAATCTGCTAGCTTTCTTCTTGCAGGAAATTTAGTGGTGGTTGACACATAAAAGAGCCCTTTGAGAAAAGTCATTCCCCCTGTGCAATGTCAAATGGAAGAGTTTGTTTTACCATCTTGCTGATTCTGCCAAGTTACTCCTAACCTGGATTTTGCTGTATGTATAGATCAAGCAATGGGAAATGTCAAAGTCCTACATCAAAGGTGGAAGTACAGAATGGGGGGAAGGCCCAGCTTGGCAACAGGACACATGAAAAGGTTCCAAGTGTCTTTATAGATCACAAGCTGACATGAGCCAGCAGTGTGATGCAGCTCTTTATAAAACTAATGCACTCACTGAGGCTGCATTAACAGAAGCACAGAATAGAGGTCAGAAGTAAGAGTTCCACTCTATTCTGTTCCATCATGCCCCACATTTTGAGGAGAATGCTAACTGGAGTGTGTCCATGTTGTCTGGGACCCTCCCCGCTTCTACCTGCCGAGCAAGACAAGTCAGGTGTCTGGAGTAAAAATAGCTTTATTTTACTATTTAGAGAATAGGCTGCCAGGCACCCCAGGATGCAAAAACAAGCAGCCCCCATTCAGAGTGTAAGGTACATTCATTAGCCACTTTCATGTATGGTAGCACTATACTGTCCTACAGAATACAGCAGACATGATCTCTTTCAGACCACTCCTCTGGCCAATACACCTCCCAAGCAAACCTTGGCAAAGGTTCCACCAACAATGTATATGTGACTGAAGACACCGTATGAAGCAGCATGTGTCTATCTTTTTAGAGCTGAATTTTACTCATCATCCAGAAGAGAACTTGGAAAAGTTCCTTTTTTGGATGATAACTTCCAGCATCCACCAGTCACATTTCCAAGCTCTGTGGTGCTGGAGAAGATGGTGAGGAATCTGGAAACCAAGGCCTGTGAATAATGTCTGGAAGAGATAGGTATGTTTAGGCTGGAGAAGAGAAGATCAAAGTTCTGGGAACATGATAACTGTCTTTAAATATCTATCTTTAAATATTCCTGCTTTTCTTTTTATTCCAGATGTCAGGACAACAACCACATGTCTGGAAAAAGAGGGAAGCAGATTTGGGGCGAACATTGAGAGGAACATCCTAATGACAGGAGGTATTTGGCAGTGGAACCAATGGCTTCAAGTGGTGTTGGATTCTCCTTTGCTGGACATATTTAAGCAGAAGTTGAATGACTCCTCTTCTGCAATCTGTAAAGCCTTCTTCACGCATGCCAGTCACTTCTATGACTTGACTGATTACCACACTGGCCCTAAAGCAGCGTCATTTCAGCCTCGTTTCAGCCTCGTTTCAGCCTCGTTTCAGACTTTTTTTCCGTGTGTTCACACGACGTCGCAGCAAACCCCGCCCTTCCCTACCTCATTTCGGCGTCATTTCAGCCTCATTTCAGTCCTTTTGAATTCCGAGAGTTTTAAGGAATACACTCGAGCGGTCGGCACTATGCCAGAATGACGCTGATCTCGGCATAGGTATGAACACGAGATCCTTGTCATGCCGCATTTCCTCGTTTTATGGCTCATGGTTCCTCGCGGTATTCCCCAAGGATTTGAGGAAGCATCTTATGACGTGTACTTCCTGGAGCAGGCAACAAACGGAACGGGTAAACAATGTTCCTCTCTTCAGGGGTTGGGGGGGGGAAATCATTATTAGGGATGGCTTTGTAGCCCAGAATTCGGGGGGTTGCGGTAGGGATCTTTCAACTTGTGTGTGGACAGGAGATCTGGGCCCCCGGAGCGGAACCATTCCGGCATCTCACATTCCTCACTGATTCCATTCTAGTGTGGTAATGTTTTCCGCTTGCCGGGCACATTCTGGCATGAGCCCAAAATGGTTCCCAAATGATTCCGACCAGCTTTCTCGCTGCTCTCTTGCTGCAAGTGTGGTAACGTCCTTAGAGACAGACAGAACCCAAAATTCCTGTGTTGCCTAGTGTGGAAAGAAGCTCTGGCAAACTAAACATAAGAGTTGCCAACTTTATTACTTGCCCCCAGCTCCTTTGCCCTTTACTGCTTCTTGAAGCGCTAGTAAAGCCGAAATGGTTTACATGTACGTATATTTCATACTTCATCTTTCTTGGATGATTTCTGTGGCTGGAATTGTTAAAGATAAAAACATCCTGGACCTGGTCTTCTTCTGCTCATCTGGCATCTCTCTGTTAGACAGGTAAGGTGTCTGGCTTGTGGGATTTTTTAAAATATATTTTTTTAATTGAGTATCCATTGGCTTGTGAGTTTTGAGTGTAGAAAAATGCGTTGGGCAGACACCACTGCTGGTCTTATTTTCTCCTTCTGCTTAAGGACAAAAAATAACTAATTCTGAGCTAAGCAAAGAATGTTCTCCATTCATTGATTGCACAGAGACAGAAGGAAATAGCATGAGAATAAGGTGAATTGTTATTGCCCAGTGGGGTCATACCCTTCAATTTATATTTTTTATTTTGTGTCGGGTGGGAAGTAGTGAGCTGGCCATCTCCAGATATGTGACCTTGATTTTCCCATGCTTGTTCATTTCCCCATCCTCCCCCTATCCTGCAAAGAACAAAGTCGCCTTTTGTGTATCCCTTTAGATTGTTGCCTGGATTTCCGCCTCTGACACAGACCGTACTACAAAGAGCCAAGAAAAGGCCCCAGAAAAGGCAGCTCAGGAGAATCAAACAGGGGACAGGATTTTTTTTTTTTAAAAAAAGCAGGTTTTGTGAGATTCCTGGGCCTGCAAAAGGGACCAAGCACAAGGTAGGTTTATCATCTCTTACTGAAAAAATAAATGAATGAGATATGTAGGGAATGATAAGTGAAGCTCTTCTTCCCTGCCTTGGATGTATTTCCTGTTTCCCAATTTCTCTCCCCTCATTGACCCCTGGTCCTATTCCCGAGATGTTTTCTCCTACTTTATCCCAACTGAGGGCTTCCTTCCTGGCAACTTTAGAGCCAATTCATACACCTGTTGACATCTTTTTCTTCCCCTTAGTTCCCTGCTCACAGAAGACCATGGCCAGAAAGGTAACGCGTTCCATAGAGTACGGTGGAATAACCCTTCCTGCCCTTGTGCACAGTGAAGAGAGCGTTCGATATGCCCACCGGAGTTTCCAAGTTCGAGACAGCGACGTCTTTAACCTCACATTCCCCAAATCCGGTAGGCCAATTGGGCACATCCCTCCAGTCTCTCTGGAGTTTGAAAATTGGCAAAAATGTAAATGCATACCATAGTTGACAAAGCGTCTAACCAATAAGGTCCTTTTTAATATAATAATAACAAGTCTTTACAAAGTCTTTTTATGACAACCCAGTCCCTTTTTTCTTTCATGCCCCCTGTCTAGATGGAAGGCTTTTTAGCAGCATTAGCATTGGGACAATGGATTTAATGCTTTTTTTAAAGGGGGATTTGATTGGATTGTGTATTTTTAACATTGTTAGCCGCCCTGATTGTTCTCAGAGGGGCGGGATATAAATAAATTTGATGATGATGATGATGATGATGATGATTATGATGGGGGGCTGGAGAAACATGGACTTTTGCTGCCAGGTTGCAGTGATGTGTCTAGAATAAATAATACAATGAAGCTTGAAGTGGGAAAGAGTGGGATTTTATGCTAGGTGATCCTATTGTAACTGTGTGTGCCTGCTGCAAACAGGTAAGATAAACAGCAGCTGCCTCCATGATCCCTTACTGAACATGCATGAACAGCAAAATAGAGGGAGAGAAGGAAAAAGCAGATTAGCTTACCCCTGTTATTTAAAAAGCACAGCTCTTTAAATATGCCCATGTAAATAGAAATCTTAAGAAAAGTAGAAGCTGGGGAAAGAAAATATTACCCCTGGATGCATTTTAGAAGCTTTCACGTGGTCTCCAGAAGATGCCAAATGTTCTTGTACTAATAAATTTTACCTGTACTTTGTTTAAAATTTCTTGTAAGCTGCCTTGGGTCCTATGCTGAGAGAAAGAGGGATAAAAATTAAATAAATACAATTTCACACACTACCGCAGTGTTCCAGGTAATGAAAATCAGCCCAAAATAAAATTTAATTGGTTGTTCCTCTTTTTCCGTTGGGATGAAGGCATTGAAGGTGTAAAATTATGCCAAAACACCACATTCTGGTGGCAGTTTGTGTGATCCGGAGATTACTTTTCATATATATATATTTAAAATAGGGTAGGACTTGATACTTGGAGGTGGCTGGAGGTCTTGGGGTCTAAAAAAGGAAGCATTGGGGGCCACAGCTTCCCTACTGCAATGATATAGCCAGAGGCGCCCTGTCTTGAAATAGAATGTGACCCTGCATGCATGTTCTCAGCTTTCCAAAATCCTGCATGAAGATCCAGGATGGTCACACTCTACATGTTATGGACTCCAACTCCCATGATCCTTCCATCACCATTGGCTATGCTTGTTAGGGTTAATGGGAGCTTCAGTCCAACAACATATGGAAGTTGTTCAGTTTCTCATCATTATTGTGCCCTTTATGGGAGTTTGCAGATGTTGGGAGAAGGTTTTACTCATGCCCCCTCTCTTTTAGGAACAACTTGGATGCAAGAAATCCTCACCCTGATCCACAGTGATGGGGACCCTACACTTTCCCGGTCGGTACCTTCCTGGGAGCGAGTGCCTTGGCTTGAACAGAACACAGCAGCTGAATACTTGGAGGACCGGCCATGTCCCCGTCTCATAAGCTCTCATTTGCCACCATCCATCTTTCCAGAATCTTTCTTCACTTCACAGGCTAAGGTGATTCTATGACTTGTATGGGTGATGGTGGTAAAAAAGGGTTTAGTGCCGTGTTTACTGTTATGAAAACTATCAGTGCACAGAGCAGAGCACAGAGTCTGTTGCATTGTACAAATCAGCTTTTCACTCTTGACCCCAAGAAACATAAAGCTTGGGAAGCGGAATCATTTATGTTTCCCTGGCAATGTTTGACGCATTCCTAAAAAAGTTTGCTTCATAGCATGAGAACAAGTATAGACATAGAATTTCTCTATCCAGAGATTGGAAGAGTTCCTCTTTGGGGCCATGATTCTCAGAATGCACCAGTATTCTCCTTTGCACACTATGTACAAAGGCTATGCTGCCTGGTGTCACAGTATTTTTGATTTCTATACATGGTTGTGAAAGGTGGACAGCAAAGATGATAGGAAGAGAAACTATTAGTCTGAAATGTGGTGCTGGAAGAGTTCTATAGATATCATGGACTGCTGAAAAGATCAATAAATAGGTCCAAGAGCAAATCCAGCCTGAACTCTCCCTAGAAGCCAAAATGACTACACTGAGACTATCATACTTTGCATGTATAATGCAATGACATTACTCAGTTAAAAGATGTAAGGGGGTAGACAGTAGGAAAAGAGGAAGACCTCATTACAGGTGCATTGACTGAATCAAGGAAGCCATGGCCCTGAATTTGTTAAGACCTGAGCAGGGCTATTAATAAGAGTGTGTCTTGGATGTCTCTCATTCATAGAGCCTCCATACATCAAAGCCAATTCAATGCCAATTAATAACAGTACCCTGCCTGGAGATTTTGGTATTTGTAGTCTCCAAAATGCACCTTTCTAAACTCTGATCTATTATCTGTCAAACTTCTCTTCTAGGCCATTTACACCATACGTGACCCAAGAGATGTCTGTGTATCACTCTATTATTATGCCAAGATGTCATCGTTTCTGGACTACATGGAGGATTTCGGAGAATTCCTAGAGATGTTTACTGCAGGAAAAAGTATGTCAGTTGAGACCTGAAACTGAGTCAAGAATTCTCTAAAAACAGGAGGGCAGGTTCTATTGTTTCATACAGGAAATGGCAAACATTTGGCCCTTCAAATATATCGGGATTTCTTTTACTATTTCTATTCCTTCATAACCTAGGCTGAACTTGTGAAGATCCTTGGTGGTCATTATTTTTGTTTTCTTTATGTTCAGCATTCAGCCTGCCTTTGTACTTTCTTCTTTGATCTTCCTTAGTAGTTGTTCCAGGTCTGTGAGGTTTTCTGCTAGTATTATGGTGTCATCTGCATATCTTAGATTGTTGATATTCCTTCCTCCTATTTTCACTCCTCCTTCTTCTGTGTCCAAGCCTGTTTTTCTTATAATATGTTCTGTATACAGGTTGAACAGATAGGGTGAAAGTATGCAACCTTGTCTGACTCCTTTGCTAATTGGGAACCATTTTGTTTCTCTGTGTTCTGTTTTGACAGTAGCCTCTTATCCTGAGTACAGATTCCTCATCATGACTATCAGATGTGTTGGCACTCCCATGTCTTTAAAGGCATTCCATAGCCTTTCATGATCTATGCAGTCAAAGGCTTTGCTATAGTCTATAAAGCACTATGCTGATTTTCTTTTGGAATTCCCTGGTGCGCTCCATTAGCCATTGCATGTTTGCAGTGTGATCCCTAGTGCCTCTTCCTTTCCTGAATCCTGCTTGGACCTCTGGGATCTCTCTTTCTATGCACGGTTGGAGTCTATAGTGGCGCAGTGGTTAAATGCCTGTACTGCAGCCACAAGTTTAATACCAGCCAGGGGCTCAGGCTCGACTCAGGCTTGCATCCTTCTGAGGTAGCTAAAATGAGTACTCAGCTTATTGGGGGCAATTAGCTAACAGTTGTAAACCACTTAGAGACTTCTTAGTGTGGTATGAAGCAGTATATAAATGAAGCTGCTATTGCTATTGCTATGTTGCAGAATTTTGGGCATGATTTTGCTTGTGCGAGAGATCAGTGCTATGGTCCTGTAGTTGCTGCAGTCTCTTGTGTCTCCCTTTTTGTGGATGATGATGTATAGAAATGGGGAGTGCAGTCAGGAAATCAGAAGATGACTAAGAATGGGGAGGGTGGCTATGAAAGAACTAGAAAAGATTCTAAAATGCAAAGATATACAACTCAGCACAAAAGTTAGAACCATACAAGCCATTGTATTCCCTATTACCATGTATGGATGTGAGAGCTGGACAGTTAAGAAAGATGATATGAAGAAAATCAATGCATTTGAGATAATGTGGTGCTGGAGAAGAGTGCTGAGGATTCCATGGACAGCCAAAAGGACAAACAAATGGGTCCTAGAGCAGAGCAAGCTGGGAACCTCCCTGGAAGCCAAGATGACCAAACTGAGACTGTTGTACTTTGGACACATCATGAGAAGAAAGGACTCTTTGAAAAAGACAATAATGCTGGGGAAGGTGGAGGGAAGTAGGAAGAGAGGAAGGCCCCATGCCAGATGGATGGATGCTATGAAGGAGGTCATGGGTTTTAAGAGGTTGCAGGAATTAAGCAGAGCAGTGGAGGACAGAGGGTCTTGGAGATGTCTCCTCCATAGGGTCTCCATGAGCCGAGATTGACTCGAGGGCAGTTAACAACAACAAATATATTGGACTTCAGTTCCCAGAAGTCCTACCCAGGATAGCCAATGATAAGGTATTATGGGAGTGTAGTCCAAAATATTTGGAGGGGGTGGCAAAAGATTCCCCACCTCTGGTTTGGCAGATAGTGTCAGCATCAGAAATTGTCAATGGACTGTGATCTTCCCACCCCTTTAATCCAACATTGCATCCTATTTGCTCCCTGCATCCACCTTCCTATCCAGTTCATGCTATTCATATTTCTCTTCTTTCACTTGTTTAACAAATAATTGATGCTATACTTCAAGTGAAACTTGCCCATGCTCTTAATTTCCTAGGAAGTCATGCTGCTGACCTACAGGAAGTGAAAAACACAATTGATAAATAGGATTGATCTTTTCTCATTGTTTGTGGGTCAGATATGCCTGACCTGGAACCAATTAAATTAAATTATGGTAGCAGATCAAGCATAGCATCAGTTCTTTGTAGGATTCTATTATGTGCTAAATGTTTGTACTGTTTTGATGCTATAACAATCTGCTTGAGCTGTTAGCTGTTAAAAATAGATTCAATTAGATTATATTTCAGCACCTTTCAGTCTCATTCTTTTAGTTGAAATTTGGTTCCTAGTGTACAAGGTTAAAGCACAATCCTCTACATGTTTACTTGATTGTACACTTCATTGAGGTCAGTGGGGCTTGCTCCCAAGGAAGTACGATTTCATCCTTAACATATTTTTATTTAATCTTAAATAAGTCCTTTTTAAAACCAAAAAAAAACAAAAACAAAAATGTCTCCCTCTTTTCATCTCTTTATTTCAGTTCTCTTTGGCACTTGGTTTGATCATGTCAAGAGCTGGTTGGCCTACAAAGATCGGAAAAACTTTCTCCTTCTAACATATGATGAATTGTTGAAGGTGAATAACTTAAAAATGACATTATTTCTTTGGTCTTCTTTTCAATCTCTGCTATCCCAACTCAGACCCACAAGCCCTTCTGTTGTATGATCAAGCATAGGCAATCCAGATCTGATCCGTGGTACGTATCCTATTTTCTCAGGACCTACCAGGCAGCATTCGTCGCATCTGTCAATTCCTAGGCAAGGACTTAGATGCATCTGCTGTTGACTCTGTTGTGGAAAATGCTTCCTTTGAATCAATGAAGGGCAACAAGATGGTGAATTACAGCCTTGTTCCTAACAATGTGATGAACCAAAGTGTTAGCCCCTTCCTCAGAAAAGGTAATGCTGAAAATAGGGGTGCGGGTAATACTTTGGGGAATATTTGAAGTTCAGTGGTCTAAAACATGGCTGGGCAATTTCTGGGCCCAGGGGCTCAAATCCAATCCTCTGTCCACATATGGTCATTTCCTTCCCCCCCCCCCCCCCCCCATGATACAATATTGTTAGGTGGTTTCCCAACTTTCGTGTACTTTCTTTTCTTTTGTCCTAAAACACCTTTCCTAAACTGTAGGTAGCTATATGGTAAAAGATACTGGTATTTTTTTGTTCCCAACTATTTATTTTAGCTCTCTCCACCATTCAGTGTAGCATCCCTGTACTACTCTGATATTAAAATTACTCCACTGGGTGCCACTTAGTTAAGGTACAAAGTGTTGGTTGTTACCATTTGAGCTCTACATAGTTGGGGTCCAGATTACCTATGGCACTTCCTTCTCCCATATAGTCCGCCCCATACACTTACGTCTTTTAGGGGACATTTAGTTCAGTTAGCCAAATGTGGCTGATAACTGTTACCCAGAGGACATTTTCTTTGCCCCCCCCTAGACTGTAGAATGATCTACCAGAGGAGATTCATCAGCTGGATATGCTATCTGAGTTTAAAACTGCAGTAAAGACCAGTCTCTTCCAGCTTGCCTAATGAGATGATTTTTGAATTATGAATGTTAAAGTATATATTGATTGTTTTTAATATGCATTGGTTTTATGTGGTATTTTAACTAGTGTTATGTGTCTAATTTGTTGTTGTTCTCCACCCAGTGGAGTAATGTTGTTTCCTATGGGTACGAAATAGTAATAATAGTATACTACTACTACTACTAATAATAATAATAATTGTAATGACAACAACAGCAAAAATGATCCAAACTAGAGACATTCACTTGAGATAGAAGAAGTTTCCCAACCTTGCTCTAAAACATGGTTGGGCAAGGTGCAAGTGTCATGTGGCTCCCACAACAGGCTTTGTGGTCCATAGCCCACACCACAGCAAAATTAAATTAATTTTTTTAAAAATCAACACAGACACTTTTCTACTTCTATTTTCTAAATGTGGTGCTTCCTGTAGTAGGGGTCAGAGACAAAGAATTACCCCCGACTGTTGCAAGTCGTTCATCCCTGTTTTAAAAAGTACTTAAAGTATGGTGTCTTTTCTTCCCTTTCACACATTCTTCACACTCTGCAGGGATTTCTGGGGATTGGAGAAGCCATTTCACCTCAGAGCAAGCTGCTTTGTTCCAGCGCTTATACCAGGAAAAGATGAAAGATGTGGAGATCAAATTTCCCTGGGATGAACTCCAAAGAAAAATCTACCGGGATTCTTAATATTTTGAAGAGGGAAGTGTTTGTGTTGAAGTTTCTGTTTCCTAACTTCATCACATCACACAACAGTTTTGCTTTGAGAAGCTTCTGACTTCAACCCAATAGTCCCAGCTCCTTTCCCCAACAATGCTGGAATTCCAGGTATCAACACAGGTTCATTAAGGACCACTAAACAGAAGCTCTGAACTTGCAAGCCACAGGGCCACTTTGTACAATCAGCAGAATGATTTGGGAAAACTTTAGATCAGGCTCTGGTAGTGATGCTGCTAATGTTCTATGTTTACATGTTGTCCTGCCACATACACAAAAATGTCTTCCTGCATGCAGAAAATTTAAAATTTCAACCCTGACAGGGAGAAAGGATTGGTTTAGCTGTACCCTTTACATCCTAGTTTTCTTCATGCAGGGAGTTCAGCATAGAATACATGGAAGGCAATGTTTTCTAGCTTTCTTTTTGTGGATGTAAAAAAAATATCTCCATTAGCAACTGGTTTTAAAATCTTTCCTCCCAAACAAATAAATAAAACAGAAATAGCTCTCCTTACTGTCCACCAGATGGTGCAATTGTTTTAGATGTAACAAAGGGCAATACAGAATGGAACTATTGGTACTAAAGTAATGGGGGGAAAACTAGTTTTAACTGTCATGGCTTTCCCCAAAGATCTCAAAGGATACATCCTCAATAAAACTGAATTTTTCAGCTGGTTCTAAATTTAATTTCAATATTCTTAAGTATGATTAAATCTGGGAACAACTGGACTTGGAAAACTTCCTTTTTTTTGGGAGTACAACTTTAAAACTTTAGTCCAAAAAAGTAACATTTGCAAACTCTGTCTGCAGCTGGAAGGAACTTGCTATCTGGGGATATCCTTGGAAATCAAATCTTTTCCCTCATAGTCACAGAGGTCTGTGCATGTGTGTGAGAAAGAAAGAACTGTAACCATTAAAATAGTTTGCCTTTTAATAATTTAGACTTACCCTAATCGTGCAAACACATCAATGTCAATTCATAAGTATCTCCCAAGGACCTCAGTGGGATGTAATCCCTGGGAAGCTTGCACAAGTCTCCAGTACAATTGAGTCAGATGAAACTTGTTGGAGATAATTTTAGGACTATCTTACCTTTTCTCTCTTATTAGGCCTGTAGCTCAACCAGCCTCAAATCAGATTAAAAATGGCTTCCAGGCAAAGAGTGCATGTTGGTCTATCTTTCCCAAGAAGCTGTAGCCCCAAATCATGGTGCCAATATTGAGGCAGCCAGTATTGGTGCAACGCCTTCCCCACACCACATGTCAGGCTCAGCTGACCAAGATTTGAAGAGCCAATAAAACATCACAGTGAGTTTAACTGACAATTTATTCTGGACTTCAAAACAGAGGTTGCTACAGACAAGTTAGTGTCCAAACTAATTTTCCCCAGAACAATACACTCTTAAAAACCCTTTTTCTTCCAACCTTCCTCTTTCCCAACTTGCAATGCAAGAGCCTTGGGATACATCAAAAGATTCTTTCAAGTGTCCGCTTCCCTCACCCTCTGCTATCTTCCACATCTGCCCTAGTAAGGGAAGATGTTACTTCGCTGGCCATCAAAGGTTGGTCCTAGGAAGTAAACAAGGTCATAAACAACCTTCCTATAGCTCATCTGTTCTCCAGATTGCATATCATTCAGATCATAGTTCCCTTCCGATTCATCTCTACTTCTCTATATCAATGTATCACCACCTCAATTATCCTCATTCCCTCATATCCTTTATTCTGGCAGATCCATACCCTTTGGGATATAACACCACCCTCCAATAAATGTGTGATTCTTTAGTGCAAGTCCAAATCAGACTCAGGCTACTCATGCCCTAACCATTAGTCTTTCTTTCCTCTCATCTCTATTTCCCCATATACCGATGTACATACGTATCTATATGGCATTTATCCAGAATGAGGCAATTATTTTGAAAATATATTTGATATCACTCTGCATATTTTGACAAGTATATCCTAGGTTCAAGGTCACCTGGAGACTAGCCAGCTTCAACAAAAACAGATCCACAACTTCTCATTTCCCTCATCTTTTGTTGTAGGGGTGGGGAACTGCTAAGGGTAAATCCAGTTACAGTAACCTCAACTGAAAATGTAAGGCAAACTCAAGAACAGGGTATGGGATTAGGCCAAGTCCTATTTAGTCAGGCATTCTGTTTCCACAGTGGTCAACCTATGGGGAAGCCCATATGCCAGGCATGAGGGCAACAGCACTTTTCATCTTGTCATCCCCAGGAATTGGTATTCAGAGCTATACATCATCCATATACTGGAGATATATATACATATATATATACTGGAGATATATATACATCCATATACTCCATATACTGGAGATAATATACAACTGTCATGATAGTGATAGCCTTGTCTTCCAGTGTTTCTGCCTTGTGTGCCCTATGATGGCTTTGTGTTTTGTTTAAACCTGTTTAACTCAGACCTTGTTCTATCATCCACTGCCAGATTTGACAGCCTTCCTCCTGCCTAAATATTTCCCACTGACATAGCCCAAGGCAAATTCCTCGCTCGGAAAAGCTCCTCTATCTTTAAAAAGGAGTAATGGTACACACACAGTCCCACTGGGAAGAGGAAGGAGAAAAGAAAGGCCATGTGAACTCAGGACTAACATTTTAAAACCCAGATTGTCATCAACTCCCTTTTCAGGAGAACTGTTTGTACACATAAGGGTGTTTTGTAACAGTAGTTTGAGCATGTGGTTACTTAAGGATACTCCAATGCAGAGTTTGGAAAAGTTAACTTTCTGCTCCCAGAATCCATTAGCTGTCATTCCAAGCCATGCTGGTTGCAGAATTCTGGGAGTCACTGTCCCCACAAAAATAAAAATATATGACTGTCTAGTTCCATGCTCTTTTCCAAACCTATTTCAAACCTTCAATTACAAATGTATGTCCCTGTCCTTCCTCCACTTCCTCAGGATGATTCTCCACCACCACCATTTTCTCCACTATAATTCAGATCCCACGACATTTTCCACGTCTACTTTGCTGCTGGAAACTGCGCAGTTTATGGGCCCAAGCATCCCTCCAGGGCAGAGCTAGGCTATTTTTGTCAAGGATTAGCCGGGCAGGGTCAGGTGATTCTTCATCGTTACCAATAACCAGGTAAGCTTTACCAACTTGGAGGTGGAGGCAACGACAGGCCAAATCTTGCTCAGGTACCCAAAGTGGCTGCTCACCCCGCCGAATAGGCACACGACGCTGTCGGTAGACATTGAGGACCAAGGCCGTGAACTGCCACCATGTGCCAGATTTCTCCATGGCCAAAAGTTGTGCATGAAGAACTGGGGTTGTAGGTGAAGGACCAGAGATTTTTAAAAAAAAACAGCCAAGAGAGAGAGACAGAAGGAGAAACAATCAGGAACTTTACAGTTTTATATGATGTTACTCTATAACGGGTCCCTAAACTACAGCCTGTGGGCCGGCCCCGGCCCGTCAAGGCCTTCTTACTGGCCTGAGGCCGGTCCTACTGCTGCCGCCACCCGCGCCTGCTGCCATTTTGTGTTCCCCAGTCATGCGCGCGTGACTCCAGCCCCCCAGAAGATCTGGGGGCCAGCGAACCGGGCCCCGGATCAAAAAGCCCGGGGACCCCTGCTCTATAATCTCATTTCTTTTGCAATTTAGTTGCGAGCTTTTTTCTCCCCATAAGCAGTGCATGTTGTTTTCATTTTCTTTTTAATTATTTTTACTCCAACAAAGAGAAAAAAAACACAAACTAACAAACCAGCTAACATATATATGCAATTAAAAAGAAACCTATAACTCTATATATGACAAGCTTCATAAACTTCATGTTGCTTTTATTTTCAAGACTAGGGCCTTTGCAGACTGCCAGAAATAGTGCACATTAAATTGAGGCACTGCCCTGGCTCAGTGCTAGGGAATCATGGGAATTGTAATTTATTGTGGCACCAGAGCTCTCTGACAGAGAAGGCTCAATGTCCCAGAAAAAAATACAATTCCCATGACTCCCTAGCACTGAGCCAGGACAGTGCCTCAATTTAATGTGCACTATTTCTGGCAGTCTGCAAAGGCCCTAAGACACTATCACTGGACAGGTTATTCTATGCAAAAGCAATGCTTCTGGAAAGCTTGTGGTTCCAGTAATGATGTATAGAGGTGGGGAAATCATTGATATCACTTCCTATATGAATAAGCTTACACATCTCACTTCATATTTAAATTGGGATTTTAAGTAAATTGGGATCTTCCATTGTTCTCCATTTCAAAGCTATGGCGTTTCCTGATGTTGGGATTATTCATAGCACTGAAATTTTCTGGCTGGCAGTGGGGGGGTAATGACATTACTTCCTGGTTTATGCTATCTTTTTTGATAGCATATTATAGAGGTTTTTAGTGGGGAAGATGGGATGTACTTTGGGATGGGAGACTACATTACCATAATCCTTCTTGCAGTAGTTCTTCAAGTTCATCTGGACACGTCCTCGGGGTGGTTTACAGTGGGTCTGGCATTCAGTACCTAGTGAATGTATAGAGTTAGGCTGGGGTAAAACTATCCCCTTAACTTCTATCCTTCCTTCCCAATCAGCACTCCCCTAGATTGGTGTGGAAACTTTGGGCCTTTGCAGAGTGCCAGAAATAGTGCAAATTGAGTCCACTTTAAGGGTTAGGGTTAGTGCTAGGGAGTCATGGGAATTGGTTTTTCCCCCCTGAGACATTGAGCCTTCTCTGTCAGAGAGCTCTGGTGCCACAATAAAATACAGTTCCCATGATTCCCTAACCTTAACCCTAACCCTTAAAGTGGACTCAATTTGCACTATTTCTGGCAGTCTGTAAAGGCGCTTTGTGCTTCATGAGCCACAATCCCAGTTTTGTTTTGTTTTTTAAATGGCTAAAGAACATTTTTGTGGCTGATAATATTCTGGCCATAAACACTGTCTCAAACCTCCACTCACCAAGAAATAGCAAAACAAAACTGCCTAAAAGTGCTTCTTCATGTCACCTTCATTTCAGATCACTCCAGGTCACCCCTGAGCACACTGGTGCAGGCCACTGATGATGGGAAGGAGCCAAAAAATGCCCTCCAACCCTCATCAGATGCCCATCTCTAGGTCCTGGAAATTAAGCTTCCAAGTCATATTGGTTAGGATAATCTCTCCATAGTAAATGCATCTCATTTACCTCACAGGAATATTGTCATATAGTGTAAACTAGGAAAGGGAAGGCTGTAAAGGCCAACACAAAACTAGTACATGCATCACCTAATGTGTCCTGCTACAAAAATAGCCAATTTGGGGAGGTATTATTTCATATGACAGCAGTAAAGACTTTTCACCTTTTATTTCCAACAGAATTACACTAGTAGTTCCAGAGGGAGCCCTGGTGGTGCAATGGTTAAATGCCAGTGCCGCAGCCACAAGGTTGTGAGTTCAATCCCAGACAGGGCTCCAGGGTCCACTCAGCCTTCCATCCTTTCTCAGGTCGGTAAAATGAGTACCTAGCTTATTGGGGGCAATTGGTTTACACATTTTAAACCATTTAGGGAGTGCTAGTTCACTGATAAGCAGCATAGAAAGGTACTTGCTATTGATACAAAGGCTTGTTAGTTCCTTGAGGGGCTTAATTTCTTTGAAGAAGTCTTTCGAAACTAGGGTCTATCTTTGGACCGTGTCCAGAAAGGATACTGTCTTTTTAGTCTTTAGCATATTTCTAAAATTTGGTTCTAGACTTGAAGAAAGCTGCCAAGTCCAAGAGAGTGTAGTTTTTAGAGAGCTGAAGCTTCAGCCTATTTTTTTAAAACCAAGCTTCTTATCAGCTTTAGAAAGCGAAACAATATTTGAATTTTGCTCCCCAACACAGACACTGCTTTTCTCACCTGCGTTCCATTCCTGTGGAGGTGCAGCTGTGGTTGTCAGCACCTCCTGGATCCCTAAGGGATGGAAGATGCAGAGTAAGCTGTTCGTTTGTCTTTTAAAAAAATCTACGTATATAGAGAAAATAATTTTGACTAGGCACAGATAAAATCCTAATAGCTTGAATAAATGGATTCAATATTAAGTTGACTTGCACATACTTGTCTTTTCATCAATCATACTACTTTTGCATGAAGCAGAAAACTGCAAGGCAGGTGCTGTAAAAAAAAATATGAAGAGCTACCTTGTTAACTACCAGCAATCTTTCCTACCTCCATTCTGCTTCTTTGGATTCACTGGGCATCATCACCCATAATCAGTTCTTCAAAAAGTGGCCCTATTTTTGGATGTTAGTTTTTAGAATCTCCCATATTTGCTGCAGAATTCTTGACCAAAAGAGTAACTCTTTAAGCATTGCTCACAAGATTTCAAGTGAATCTTCATTGCCAGCAGTGCTCAGGGAAAGAGCCTTTGTGGATGAAGAGCAGGGTGAATACTCAAAATAATTTAAAAATAAGAAAAGACCATTAGTGAAAGGTTTGAGGATAGAAAATATCCTCCAGGAATTTTTGTAGTGAATTTCCGTGCCCAAATTTAGGTTTTTAAAAATGGCATTGCTGAGTTTTCACATTAGTTCCAATACAGAAGGGATGTGTTTGTTATACCACACGAGATTATTTTCTCCTGATAGACAATCTCCCACAGAAAGATCAGGGACTTGCCAGAAAACATTAAGTTCTACCTCTATGACATCATATCCCATTTTAAAGATTACTGGGAATGGCGTTTGATATGTGTATATGTGGATTCATTTTTTAAATAATAATAAATTAAATTTAAAAAGAAGATTACTGGGAAGTCAACTTCCCAAAGTGCCTTCTCATTCTAAGGCTGTGATTAAAAGGTTCATAGGAAGGGCTTCTAGTTTGTCATAAATACCAAATTATATATTTCTGGTATATTGCCATATCAAGAAAAAGAACACAGCTCCCAGAGTATTCAGGTGTTTTGAACAGAACATTATATATTGGCAACACCTGATTACAAAAGTCCCAAGAAGATGTCAGGACATTGTATTCACACTTTTAAAATTGCTCTTTTCTTTTTACTGTAGTAACAAACATATGTAAAACAAGGGTCAGATTTGAAGGGATGTGTCTCCCCTACACCATATCAGTTTTATACCACTTCATTTTGTTGTGGTTCCTTGCTAGGGAAATCCTGGAATTTATAGTTTAAGGTGTGGACTGTGACCTGTTCAGCACAGAATTCTAGTCTCTCACCATACTATAGTCCCAATATATATATATATATATATATATATATATATATATATAGGATGGAACCATGTCAAAATGGTATGAAACTGATATACTAATGAACTGCAGAGACATTCAAGCTACCTAATTATTTTAAATTTTAAAGGGTGAGCCTTGTACTCAGCATATTCTGTTCTGTCTAGATATTATTGTCTTGGCATCTTCCTAGTTATTCTTTTTCTTGTGTTATTTTAAGAGAAAGCAGAGATTTTCAGAAAACTAAATTTAAGTTTTTGTTGTTGTTTGTATTTATCAAATCCAAAGAGTTTATCAAATTAAACTTCAGAATGCCACAATCTTTTGTTGTAGCTGTCATATGTTAGTTTGGCTTACCTCTCAGCCTAGGAACAAAACACTGCAAGGAACAACATTTTTGATATAAAATTTTAAGCTAAATGTCTGAATTGGCCTAATTGCTCCCCCAAATCTGCATTCTTCCTGCAAGTTTTATCAGTTAAACCTACGTACACAAAAATGTGTATATTATGAAAATGTACATACAGAATGCTTACATTCGAGGAAAATATACACAAAACCACTATAGCTTATGGGTAAGGCATGTACATTCTTTTAAAAAGCAATTAAAACAACACATTTAGAGACATAATTAAAAAGCATATATCTGAAAAAATGCATATGAAGACAAACATGAATATTCCTGCAGAATTTTAAAATGAACTAGTTGTGGAAATGAAACAATTTTCACTATGGAAATCCATTGAAATAAATTGAAAATGAACTAGGCAAGACATTTCCAGCCTTAGATTTGATGCACTGAAATTAAGTGGCACCCAAATGCGTGCTTACAGTCACCAACTATTATAAAATGTTGATATCAAGTGCGTTTTAAGAAAGAGGAAAAGCTTACAGATACAGGGGGCGTGGGCACTGCGGCTTTGCTGGAAACCCTGAGCGCAGCGGTTGCAGGTCATCCCAGTCACTCCGTTCTTGCACTGGCACTGCCCTGTGGTCTGGTTGCAAATGGCACCAACTGCTCCAATTGGGTGACATTGACAGGCTGGGAAGACAATAGAGGGGGAGTTATCGGATTAGGAAATGGTGTGAGCTTTACCAGAAAAGTCTTTCTCTCCACCACCAGAACATGGACTTCTCAAGTGTATGCCATACTTCAGCACTGTCAACTTTCCCAGTAGTGTCGCTCAATAGAAATGTGACAATTTTCTTTAGTACAGACATTGGAATACACAGACCTAGCCATGTTAGTATGCAAAGGGATCTGGTAGTATCTTTGAGACTCATTGAGGGAAATAAGTTGTCACACAAGCTTTCGTAGACTTGGTCTACTTCCTCAAAGTACCTTTGAGGAAGGACCTTTATAATCAGATTGTATGAATAGCCAGAGAACTGTAAAATCTGTTGGGTATGGTGATGAGGTGACAAGTTCAGTTTTAACTATGGTTGTTGATGGGCAAAGGCAGGAGGAAAGATCTTGCCTAAGGCCAAGGTGGGTAGTTGACTTCCCACCTGCACACACCACATTCAAAAGCATCCTCTACCATTCATATGGTCATCCATCCACCCCAACCTTTGACAATATCCTTCCTCCTGATTTTGTCCCTCAGTTAAAACTGAACTTGTCACCTCATCACCATACCCACGGGTTTTGCATTTTTATGGCTATTCATACAAAGTGATTATAAAAGTCCTTCCTGGGCATTAGTTCACTCCATGCATCTGACAAAGTAAACCAAGTCTACAAAACCTTATGCTGCAACTTCTTTTGCACAGCTAGTCTCAAAGGTGCCACAAGATGCCTTTGTATACAGACCTTGAAATATTTACATTTGGTTGGACTGCAACTCTGAGAATCCCAAGCCAACTGTGAGATGCTGGGAGTTGTAGTCTCCACTTCCATATCTGTTTCCAGGTGCAGGTTGTGTATCTGAAACCAAATTTAAAAGGACACAAGCATCCCTTTGCTATGACTGAAACTTGTATGGGTTCTTCACCCAGGAAACTCTAAGGAAAGCTTGGCTGGGAATCTCTGAAAATTCTCAGTACTTTCACAAACCTATGTTTCCCAGGATTCCATAGTGAAATCAAACTTTACAATTATGGAACTAGCTGGTTTAAGGACCACTCCCCAGTAAATAGGGAAAAGATAATAATTATATCTGTGATACCTAGCCAGTGAGATGGAAAGGTATTGATAGGAGTTATTAAGAGGATGTGATTCAGGCTTCTGAAAGATTACAGTGATGAATAACTATATTATGAGTGGTGTAGTTAAAAAAATAATATTCCCGGTTCTGTAAAAAAGTATTATTGAAATATTTTTAACATTCTCTCACACATGTTTATAATGCACCTCAAATATATAAATCAATGGTAATTCTTTTTGCCAGTCTTCATCCATACAGTATTGTTAAGAAATTTAGGGGGAGAGGTCTTAAGCTAAATCTCTAACACAACATTTTACTTCTTGGACATAGTGCTGAGGTTCTAGTTATGTTCTGTTCAGTTACTTTCTTCATGTTATTCTTGGGCTAAGTGAAACAGAAAAACATTAAGGCCCCATTCACACTGCGAAAATAATCTGGGACGAATCCAGGTTATTTCCTTGATGTTCACACTCGCCCTGAATGCACTCAATACACTTGGGGAGAGCTACCCAAAAACCCACTTAACCCAGGATATTCAATATTGTTCCCCCCCCCCCCCCCAAGTTTTCCTGAAAGATCCGCATCAATCCATATCTTCAGCAGTGTGAATACGCTTCCGAATCAATTTGGATCACTGTATCATTAAAGGGAATTGAGGCAGCTCCATTTTATCCTGAAACGATGGCATGTGTGAACAACACAAGGGTTAAAGTGACTCAGAGAGATTTGCAAACCCAAAACGTAATGGGAACAATGATCCCAATATGTATCAGTGCAGCGATCTGCGTCTCCTTGGGACAAAAAACTGTGTGTGAATGCCCACTAAGATTCCTTTGCTCTGTTACCCATAGTGACACCATTTTCTTCCTTGGCTCACCTTTGCAAGCCTTGCTGCTGGTCATGGGGCGGCTGAGGTCCCGCTTAAAGCCTGGTAGGCAATACTGGCAGTGGCGCCCAGCCGTGTGATGGCGACAATTCAAACAGATCCCCCCACTTTGGCGCCCTGAAAGTTCAAAGAGTTCCATGCTGAACCGGCAGCGATGGGAGTGGAGGTTGCAGTCACAAGCTGAGGACAGAGGAAAAGGATTGTCAGCCATGTGGGGTCTTCCCTGATGTGACCAAACCTCTCTCCTCACCAGGGATATAATGTTGTGCCTGGGGCCAAGAAATACAAAGATACCCCCCCCCCCTTAAGTAGGGTTACTAGGTAAAGGCCTTGATTTTGAGATTGTGCCAAAACCTGAGACCTAGGGTGATGATTTTTTTCGCCTTTTCCAATTTTGCAAGAACAGTTAAACTATTTCTATCAGCTCAATGGCAGGATCTGCAATTGAAATGTTTGTTACTATCCAGATCAGGCCTTGCAGCTTTACATGCATTTGAGGTTCCCTTAATATTTGACTCATTTATTGAGACCAACCAAGTATGCAATCCAACAATTTATATGTATAAATTTCTGTTATCTAAAGAAAAATGACAAGCGAGGTTGACAGCAAGAATGGAATGGCTTTTCCACTACTGTTTCCAGTCCCAGAATCTCTACCCTTCTAGATCACCCACAGGTCCCACACATCTCTTTGAACCAGAATTGTTCCAGCTATTAGGGTGAGAGTTTAGAAAAGTTACCTTTTGGACTGCAACTCTCAGAATCCCCCCTCCCCCCGCCAGACTGGGTGTTTGAGAAATTCTGGGAATTGTGGTCCAGAAAACCCTAACTTTTCCAAGATCTTGAAAGGGTAATTTTTATGTCCAAAACTGGTATTAAAGTTTGTTTACCCTGAGAAAAAATGGCCTAACAATCTAAGTAACCAGGAAGATTTAATTTTAGGGAGAGAAAGAATGTGAACAAGGCTTTGCTCCTCTACTCATTGCGAAATCTTGGAAACGGAGGCCTGGGGCAACTTGGAGCAGAATTTGGATCACTTTGCTTGGACTACAGCTCCCAGAATCCCCCAGCCAGTGGCCAAGCAAGTAATCTTTCAAAGCTCTGACATGGGGTGTATCTCCACCACACAGTTTTCTGCATTTCATACCACTGTAGTTGTCATGGCTTCATCCCAAGTATTCTGGGATTTATAGTTGGTGAAGTACTTAGAGCCAGGTGCCAATGTAACCTAACAAGAGAAAGCTCGATGATAAATGTAGTTTTATCCTATTAGTCCAGAAAGGCACTCAGAGTATTTGAAGTATGAGTATGTGTGGACTAGAGCTATCTAATTGTAGGTGATCTATGGGGTTTTCTTGGTAAGATTTGTTCAGAGATTTGCCATTGCTTTCCCCTGAGGCTGAGAGCATGTACCGATAACTTGCCCAACATCACCCAGTGGATTTCATGGTCGACCTGGGAATTGAACCCTGGTCTCCAGAGTCATAGGGCCTTTGCAGACTGCCAGAAATAGTGCAAATTGAGTCCACTTTAAGGGTTAGGCTTAGTGCTAGGGAATCATGGGAATTGGTTTTTTTCTGAGACATTGAGCCTTCTCTGTCAGAGAGTTCTGGTGCCACAATAAAATACAGTTCCCATGATTCCCTAACCCTAACCCTAACCCTTAAAGTGGACTCAATTTGCACTATTTCTGGCAGTCTGCAATGGCCCATAGTCCAACACTCAAACCGCTACACTCCCTTGGCTCTCAGTGCTGTTTAATAGCGAATTTCAAATATGGGGGATTCCTGATAGCAGAACCATGACAACTGAAGTGGCAAGGAGCTGGTACAACTGTGTAGTGCGTATGCACCCTTGGACTCAGGAGGCTAGAAGTATCCCTGTGTTTGTAGGATAGCAAATATCTAATCCCGCCTTGCAGAGACCATGTAAAATTCTCTGCCTTGATGGGCTCAGTCTCTCCTTCAGTCTCACCCACACACTCATGAGCATCTTTGGGTGTTGCCCGTTGCCAGGGCCTATCCCAATAGAAGGTTTTGCAGGTGTCGCATTCCAGCCCGGCTGTATTGTGTTGACAATCACACTGGGGCACCCCTCCTTCTTTCCCAGGTGTGCAGCGGGAGGCATGTCCATTGCATTTGCATCTGCCTCCAACCTGCAGCTCAGCCACCCCATAGGATGCTTCTCGCCTTCGTAACCCCAATATCCTTGTTGGGTGCATGTGGTCAAAGGAAACCCGGAGGTCAGTTGCGGTCACCCAGTCCTGGAGTACAGGACTGTACTCAAACGTCCTGGCTGAAGGCCGACCTGCTAGGGGCATAAAAGCCACCAGTCCCCCTGTGAGAGGTTTGGGGGTGGTTTGAGCCTCAATGCAAGCTGCTTCATGCTCCATAGACTTCAGGATGGTGTTGGTTGGTGGCAAATGGTAGCGCCGCCGGCATTGGGTGGAAAAGAATTGGAAGGGCACCCAACTGCGTCCATAATCCATAGATTTGTAAATAGCCAGAGACTCTGGCCGTGGGGAGCAGAACCGGAGAGCCACATAGATAACTTCCACTCTGCGTCCCAGAGCCAAAGTCAGTGTGGCGTTGGTTGCAGGCTGGGACCACCAACAAGTGGCACCGCCATCAGCATCTGTGAGATACTCAAGCGTGCGGGCATCTTCTTTGCAGCGCTGGCAGAATTTTGAGGCCAAGTCAGTCGAATCTCGGAAGGCACAGAATCGCCCACGGGAATTACCGCTGCCACATGTGTTGGATGCTTCCACCAGACGTCCCGATGCCAGTTCATAAAGTTCAGGGAGGCAGTAGCGTGGATTTTGGTTGGCATCGTAACATGGATCCCAAGGTTCAGAAGCCAAGCTCAAAAGAAACAGAAGAAAAATGGCAAAACCCCATGGGAAGTGAAGCATTTCTGGGGGGAAGGAGCCAGGAGTTGAAAGCTAACTATACATCACCTGGAAGAGAAGGGGGAGAATAGGTGGATTAGGAATGTCAGCAGCTAAGGAAAAGAAAGAATGGCAACCTCTCCTCCCACTCCACACATAAATTCCTGTTTACTTTGCTTGCTATTTCCCCATTATTTTTCTCTTATTTCTTAAACCTTTTCTGGAAATATATTCATGGTGCTGACGCCCTAAGTACTACTGCATCTGGTAAATGTTCACTTTTCAAATGACAGCTTGTTGTATTGCAATATGAAATCCAGAGCTTTTCTTGTCAAAACAATTCTTTTCTTGTGGAGCATCACATTTTAGCCCACATTCAAACAGAGCTAGATAAAGTTTCTCTCTTTCTTTTTGTGTATTCATACTGAACAAATGTAGCAAACCACAGCTTTGAAATCATGGGAATGGTAGTTTGGCTATTTAGAAGGCACCAAGGAACCCTGAAAACAGATGTGGGATTCTATGATTCTGAAGATTATTTTATTTTAATAATTTTAACAATTCCACTTCCCATCCCATCCCATTCTGGCCTATTGTAACCAGTATACAACTCTAGATCATAGCTTTGCTACTAATTTCTGACCCTTTTGGTATGATATGGGATCAATATATCCTAATCCTATGTATTAGGATATGTGGATCCCATATATCCTAATTTCTTCTATGCATCTATCCCCACATCACCTCCAAGAGGAAGGGAGGACCTGAAACTCTTTCAACAACACCATTATCTTCCATAGGGCTCTCACATTTAAGATAGGATATCCCTGCGGGTGGTCACCCTTAGTAACTAGTAGGTAGGGAGATTTGTGAATATCCCCCCCCCCCTTCCAAGTTGTTACTGCACCTGTTCAGGGCTTTTTGACCATTCACGGGACAATAATTTACACACACACATCTCAACAACTCACTTCAATTCAATCTCAAATCCAGACCCAAAGAGCCAAATAGATGAGAATTTAATGAGCGTGAGAAACTAGCTTTAAACTCCCTTTTCACAGTAGAGGCACGGATGGGAATTAACCTAGTCCCAAGGGCCGGGTAGGGGGAGAAGGGAAAAAGCAGCAAAGGGGGAAGGTAATAAGCAATGAGGGGTTGCATCTGGTCACTGGTGGGTATGTGTCTAGATGTGTGTGGGGAGTGGTGGTATTTGAAAAGGAACAATGGATCAGGGAGTGCTAATTTGTGGATTATGATAAACCAAATTCTCAATTTTCCCTGCGTTCCTGCACGCCAGGGGTTGAGTAAACATGTCAGTTCCTCAAGGGAGCCACAACCATTGCTCTTCTGGATGGGGGGAAACAAGGCTTGGAGGATGAAAGGAGAAAGTGAGTTTCTCTCCATTGCAGTTTGGCATCGGCAGACTGTCTTTCCAGAATAACAGCCAAGCTTGGGGATAAGGTTTTTCTTCAAATTGTCTCTATGAATCTGTCTGCAGTGTTCTTCAAACTGTCTCTGAATCTGTATTTGCATACTTTATGGTGTTGAAGGAGACAGAACTTGGGGAAGGGCTCTGATGAGTTGGACAGAAGCAGAATCTTAGAGTCCAAGGGCATTTGGTAGATTTGGTGGCAGGGCAAGAACTAGTTGGTCAATAGTAATAGCTGCACGAAACTGGAAAGTCAAGGGCAATACTTGGCAGAACTACATGCTAGTTGGCTACGATTGAGCTAGGATAGAGTCTGAGGAATATTGATAAAATCATGCATCTGGTCATATAGTCAAAATCGTTCAAGAACTCCAGAAATTTCCAAAAGCCTTCAGCAGCATGACCACTGTTTGTGTGGGATTCTAGAAGTTATACTTCAAAATAGATAGCTTTTCTAAGGTCTGGTCAAAAAGCTAATGAATCATAGGGAAACCTGGCATTTTTACAGAAAATGCCTGGCAAATACCGTATCTGAAGTTTACTGACTGTTCAGAACACAAAAAAACGGCTATGTGGAAGAAGCACAACTAAGTACCCACCTTGTGGGTGACTCTAATGAGAAGCTAAAAAGTGCATTTACTGTGTATCATTCCATACTCACAGTGTGAGAGGCAGAAAGAACTGTAATACATACAATCTGTGGGTTTAGATTTGGGGTCTTTTTTAAAATGACAGCTCCGAATAAAGTTTAGGCCCTGAGCGAGACAGCCAATTACAGGATGGGCAGAGGCGCTCATGGAGGTCTGGCGACACTCAAAGCCTGATCTCTCATTTCTTCTCCCTTGATAGAGGATAATCCTCGCAAGAGAGAAAAGTGATGCTTCTGTCTTGTCCCTATTTTTTTTAAACCCCTTAATCGCTAATTGCCTTGGGGGCTTTGTGGAGCATTCCTCAGTCACCAGGGAGGTCTCTTCTCTCACAGTCTGTCTGTCTGCTCTTCATGGCTCCACAGATCCTTGTTCCCAGACACACCAAACAGGCAAAGGCTTTTTCTATCCATGTAATATTTGCCTGGAGCAGAGTGCTGAGGATCCCATGGACAGCCAAAAGGACAAACAAGTGGGTCCTAGAACAGAACAAGCCAGAAAACTCCCTGGAAGCCAAGTTGACCAAACTGAGGCTGTCGTACTCCAGACACATCATAAGAAGGGAAGACCCTTTGGAAGAAACAATAATGCTGGAGAAGGTGGAGGGAAGTAGGAAGAGAGGATGGCCTCATGCCAGATGGATGGACTCTATTAAGGAGGTCACAGGTATTAAGGGGTTGCTAGGTTTAAGCAGAGCAGTGGAGGACAGAGGATCTTGGAGATGTCTCATCCATAGAGCCACCATGAGTCGAGATCCACTCGAGGGCAGTTAACAACAACAAATATATTTGCCTCCTCTGTGAAGACCACTTTTGGAATGGCTCCCGTGGAGGCCCACATGTGACATATGCTGGGACAGATCTATTGCATGGCTCCCACCCCCATCCCCGCCCTCCAGAGAGTGAATGAGAATCCACAACAATCTTTCAGAAATTACATTGTTGTTAACTACCTTCCAAGTCGATCCCAACTCATGGCGACCCTGTGGATGAGACTGCTCCAAGATACTCTATCCTTCACTGTTCTGCTTAGGTCTTGTAAATTCATACAATCAGCCCTCTATATCCACAGATTTTTTTAAATGCACGGATTGAAAATATTGAAAAATGTATAAATTCCAAACAGCAAAGCTTGATTTTGTCATTTTATATAAAGAACACCATTTTACTATGCCATTGTATTTAATGGGACTTGAGCATCAACGGATTTTGTTATCCACGGGGGTTCCTGGAACCAAATTCCAGCAAATACCAAGGGCCCACTGTACTTGTGACCTCCTTAATAAAGTCCATCCATCTAGCATGCAGTCTTCCTCTCTTTCTGCATCCCTCTACTTTTTCTAGCATTATTGTCTTTTCCAATGGGTCATGCTTTCTCATGACGTGGCTAAAGTACAACAACCTCAAGTTTATCATCTTGACTTCCAGAGAGATTTCAGGCTTGATCTGTTCGAGGACCTATTTGTTTGGCTGTCCAGAGTATCCTGAGCACTTTTCTCCAGCACCACATATCAAATGAATTGGTTTTCCTCTTATCTGCTTTCTTCACTGTCCAGTTCTCGCATTTCTACATCGTAATACGGAATACAATGGCTTGTACGATTCTACCTTTGGTGTACAATTGTATATCTTTACATTTTAGGATATTTCGTGTTCTTTCATAGCTGCCCTCCCTATTTCCAGTCTTCTTCTAATCTTCTGATTAGATAAGTAGCCCCTAACCAGAAAAAGTGAGGTAAGGAGAACCTGAAATACAAGTGTGTGTATGTGTGAGTGAGTAAAAGTGAGAGAGCAAGAGAGCACACACAGAACAATCAGGACATAAAAAACCTAGTATGTCTGCAATAATTTAATTTAATTAAACATTAATATAATCAAATGTATTTTGATAAGGACTAGAGAGCTATCTGTTCCTCATTATGTCCCGAACTAATGATAGCCAAATGTCACTTTCTATATTTCGTTTTGAAGCTCAAGTTTGTTCCATCTAGTTTTTTTTGGCTCAGCTTGCAAATTTGGGATTGGGGTTATAAAGATCACGAGGAATTTTGTATGCATTTCTGTATCCATTTCTCCTTATGCACATGTTGCTTGCAGGTCATGTCCCCTAATTTAATGGAGGTCTAATTTGCACTGGAGAAATAACTGAGTTTGACGCTGCTTTAACTGCCATGGCTCAATTTTATGGAAACCTGGGATTTGTAGTGCGTAGTGGCACCAGAGCGCTCGGACAGAGAAGGCTAAATAGCTCACGAAACTATAAATCCCAGGATTAGATAGCACTGAGCCATGCAGTTAAAGTGGTGTCAAACTCCATTATCTCTGCAGTAAAGATTAGACCAGAGTGGCTCAGAGTACTGAGGGAGGAAGACATTCACAGAAGCCTTACAGCTTTGTTGTTACTATACAACCTTTAAGTTCAACCTTTAAGTTCATTCTGACTTATGGAAGTCAGAATTTAAATTCATTCTGACATAAGGTTTCCTTGGCAGGATTTAATGTTGCCATTACCTTTGTCTTAAGTTGAGAGTGTGTGACTTGTTGAAGATCAGCCAGTGGGTTTCTTATTCCATCTATACCCTGATCTTTCACAGTCCTAGTCCAAACCTCAAACCACTATATCAGTTATATAATTTAGATGATTAGCAGGCTTTTCTCCCCCAGTATGTGAAGGACTGGTACCATACTAGTGCCCATTGATTACAACAGTTTCTTTCTTTTCTAGAAACTCGCCATGGACTGGCAGCTGATAGTTCACAAACTGGTACCAGTCCTTGGACTGCCACTTTGAGTAGTACTAGATTACACCATACTGGATTTCTGTCTTGCAGCTGTAGTTCCATAAACGACCAGTTCTGTAGCAATTCTCTTGGTATGTGTGCCTGTTCTTTTCTTCAAATTCAACAAGTTAAGCACAGCAGAAATGGTTCCCTGGGGCTCAGTTTCAGCATGAATTCATCAGGATTCAGCCTTAAACAGAACCTCTTCTGAAGAATGCAAATGCTCAGCTTCAGAATTTGTACAGTATCTAACTTGTGACCGTTTTGGCAGAGGGATTCTGGAAACTATAGTTCAACCAAGTAATACCAAGCTCTGCATTTAGAACTTACTCAACAGGTTTAAAACCTTTGTCCATCATGCATAATGATCTCTGTTCTACATTGCTGGAGCTGTAGATATGACCACCTAGGTAAATGTTTTTCCACATCTAATGTAGAAATGTTCAACCATCACCAAGCTGGTTGGGAGGTTCTGGGAGTTGTAGTCCAACAAATCACTTTTCTAAGCTCTAACCCTTCTCCCTTTCTGCGCTAAGATCTCTGTGACTATTGGCTTAATACTAGAAAGAAATATTATTTCCTTTATAGGGTTTCCATTTGAATAAAGACTGTCTGCCTCACTCAGCTAGTCTCAAAGGTGCTACAAGATCTCTTTACATACTGATTCCACAGACTAACATGGCTATATCTTTGAATTCTGCCTCTAGTCTGTTTGTGATCTTTTACCAGGATAACAAAAATAGATCTTCTGTACCTTTTTGACATCCAGGTTCACAAGAAGGGAATGTTCCTACCCAGTTTGTCAGTAGAGATCTGTTCCATCTCTTCTGCTGACAAGCATCACTCAGTAGCATCGGGGCACCAACTCAAGAGATTCAAAATGGCTGCCATCCAAGGTACTGCCTAAGAATAGAGCTAACTCTGTGCATGCCATCATCAGGACAGTACTGTTGTTATACGTGTTGTTTGCCTTCAAGTTGCTACCGACATACGGAGAGCCTAACGTGAACCTATCACAGTATTTTCTTGGCAAGTTTCTTCAGAGGAGGTTTGCCCTTGCCATCCTCTGAGGCTGTGAGACTGTGACTTGCTCAAGGTCACAGTGTTAAGTGCTATCAAATCAGCTTTGACTTGTGGTGAATAGAATGAGACTAGAATGAGACTTCCAAGAGATCTTGTTAACCGCCCAGGTCAAGTCTTGCAAACTCAGGGTTTGGCTTCCATGTTAGAATGGTACTGCAGCCACAATGTTGTGAGTTCGATCCCAGGGCCAAGATGATCATTTCAATGGCAGAACATTTCACTCTCTTTGGTCATTCCATCTCAGACCTCAGAACAACGGTCCTTGGACAAAAGAACTACAAAGGTAGATTGGAAAGAGAAACAGCAGAATTGGAATTTATCCACAAACTACAGTCCTTCAGCAATGGACTGAACAAAGACAATGGGTTCCTGACTCACTACACACACTTCAACACTATCTGACCCCATCCTCATTCATGGGGTGCCCTACATTCCTCCATTCCTCTCACCACAGGTTAGTCTCATTACAAAACTGGATCTGCCAGTTCAGCCCCATGCACAAAGACCAGTTTCCTATGTCTTTATGCACTAACAACCATCGTCAAGACTGGACCTGCCACTTCATTTCCATACACAAAGGATTTATAATTTGAATTGACATCCTCACATAAATATTGGTATATGTCTGTGCCTGGTCTTCACTCCACCAAATGCATCTGAAGAAGTAGACCGAAGTCTATGAAAGTTCATGCCGCCAATTTCCTTCTTTCAGTTTGTTTCAAAGGTGCTACAAGATCTCTCTACGTACTGATTCTACAGACTAACATGGCTATATCTTTCAATTCTAGCAGTATAGAAATGTAAATGCTGCTGCTAAATTCTAGAGTAATCCATCTGTACTGTGCTTGTCCTTTTTTCTTAACTATTTGCAATCAGCATTATTACCTTTCTCAATGAGCTATGTCTTCTCATGAAGTATCCAAAGTCAGATAACCTCCGTTTAATGGTTTTGGTTTCTAATTAAAATTCAGGCTTAATTTGCTGTTAGAAACCATCATTTGTCTTTTGGACAGTCCACGCAACTTGTAAAACTCTTCTCCAGCACCACATTTCAAATTAGGTTGTGGTTTTTTTTCCTTATAAGCTTTCTTCAATGCCTATCTTTCAGATCTATACATAGAAACTGGGAATACCATGGTATGGATCAGGGGTAGGCAACCTAAGGCCTGGGGGCCGGATGCAGCCCCCTGAGGCCTTTGGACTGGCCCCAGGCCGGTCCTGCCACCGCTGCCGCCACCGCCGCCTGCCCGCCATGATAATATTGATTTTTGTTTTTATTACTTGTTCTTGGGGTTTTCTTGGCAAAATCTCCATAGGAATTTTGCCATGGCTTTTCTGGGGCTGAGAGAGTGTGCATGCATATTTTTTAAATTTTTAATTTTTTTTAAAAAAATATTTTTATATTTATTTATTTGTTTGTTTGTTTGTTTGTTTTTGGTGCTTCGCCCCCCCCCCCCCAATTGTCTCAGGGACAGCAACCCGGCCCGCGGCTCAAAAAGGTTGCCTACCCTTGGTATGGATAATCCTTGCTTTGATATCTAATGATATTACACAAGAGGATCTTATCTAGTTCCTTCAAAGCTTATCCGTCCCCCTAGCATCCCCTCATCCCTTAGTCTCAGGTTTTGAGCCTGTAATCTCAGGCCCTGGGATCAACTTGACCTGGCAGTCCTAGTGGCCTTTGAACAGGCTGGCTAGGGGATGATGGGAGTTGTCATCCAAAAAAGTTACTTTTCCAAACTCTGATCACATGAAAGGGATAGATTTTTCCATTTGTCTCTCAAGCTTTCATGTCTTGCTATAAACTGACCCCCCCATTTTTCATAGCGACTTCAAAAATACTCATATAAACACTTTCCCTTCCTTTCTCCTGTAACAAGTGGAACGTCCCAAATTTGATTTTTACGCCTTCTGTGAAACTCTAAACATCCTCACTGACAACCCTTCTGCCTTAACACCTGCCATGGTGTTAATGGGAGGGAGGAAAACTTTAAAGTTGACCTATGGCGGGTTGGGGGTGTCAGTGCCTCTATTGTTACTGTTGAAAAATTGACACGGTCACTTAAGAAAAGAGAAGGAGAGCTAAATCTCTCTTCCCCCCTTCTTAAAAAAAACAAACAAACTAAGAAAAGCTCTCTTTCTCCCCGCTATTTCTCTTCCATATAGCAAAAAAACTATCTTGACAAATTGGGGAAGGGGTTCTGAAACCATCTGGAATTTCAATAAATCATTTGTCAAACATAAAACATCAGGCTTTCACATAAAATAGGAGGTGCATGTATAGAGTGGTGAGATAGTGCTGAAGGATCAGAGCTTGGAAAAGTTGGCTTTTTCCGACTACAACTCCCCAAATTCCTCAGACGGCACAACTGAGGGAGCTGTAGTCCAAAAAAAGTTAAATTTTCAAGCTGTGCTGAAGACATTGCACTGCCAACCCCATGCCAAGTTTCCATCTGTGGGGAAACTTAAATTCATTATTTGAGAGAAAATAGCATCTCTATTGGAAATCCATGTCAGATCTGCATATCTTGTATTTACCGAGACCCAATTCAAACAGCACAATTGACACAACTTGACAGGGGTGCACAGCTTTGGACGTTTTCACACGGGGCAAAAAAGGGAGTCATTCCTACCTCCATCTGGCCCCACTCCGGCTCTGTGCAGGAAAAGTTCACACGACGTCGCAGCAAGCCCCTCCTCATCCTTCGCCATCCCTGCGCCATCCCTACCTCACTCCGGGGTCTTGCTCGTTGTGTTCAAACTACGTCGCAGCAAGCCCCGCCCCATCTTGCGCAATCCCTGTGCCATCCCTGCCGCTAGCCGGCTTTAGCCCTATCTTTTTAATTCCTTTTTTAAAAAGGAATTACAGGCGCTTCTGCCGGAGGCAATCAGGAGTCATTCCGGCGGCTGCTGTTTTCGCCGCCGGAATGACTCCTGATGGCTTCCAGGGGGCTTCCAGGCGGCTTTAGAGCCGCCTGTGTGAAAACGTCCATAGTCTGGGTTGGTGCTGGTGTCTGAGTGAGTACCTCATGGAGGGAATCATATGGTGCTCCAATGTTGAACTACCATGTTTCCCCGAAAATAAGACACTATCTTATATTTATTTTTCCTCAAGAAGACACAGTATGTCTTATTTTCAGGGGGTGTCTTATTTGTCCTGATTCTGCCCTGATGCCGTGTGACCATCTGCAGGGCGCGTAGCGTCAGGGCGTCCTTTTGGCGCAGCATGTATACACGCTGCGCCAAAAGGGTGTACAAGAGCCACGGTGGCAGCTCAAACTCTGGTTTTTTGCTGCCCCCAAAAGGAGCGGCCCTTTAAGCTGCTCTTTTGGGGATGGCAAAAAGGATGATCAGGGCCGCGACCCCTTGAGCCACAATTGCAGCTCTTTTCTGGGCCACCCCTGGGAGCGGCACATCCGCCACTCCCAGGGGCAGCCCAGAAAAGAGCCACGGCTGCAGCTCAAAGGCCGTTTTTTTCCCACCCTCAAAAGGAGCGGCCCTTTGATCTGGCCCAGAAAAACTGCCCTGTCTGCATTGGCCCTATGTCTTATTTTCGGGGTATGGCTTATATTGCGCAAATGCTTACAAATCCTGCTACGGCTTATTTTATGGGTATGTCTTATTTTCAGGGGGAAACGGTACAATTCTCAGATTCCTAACCAGTGGCTATGCTATTTTGGGCTGATGGGAGCTGCAGTTCAATAACATCTGAAGAATAGCACAGTCTCCATCCTGATCTATACTGATGTGTTATATCAGTGTGATGCCACTTTAGCTTCCATGTCTGCATCCAAAGGAATCTTGAGACTCACAGTATTTTGGTGAGAAATCTCTCCAGCTAGCAAGCTCCAGTGAACTTCCCTAAACTGCAGAACTAGAGTTCCCTAGCAGAGAATCCTAAATCCCTTACCAAATTATAAATCCCAGGGTGTAACTATGGGGAATAGTTACACTAGTCACGTTGCCCCCAGAAGATCATCCAAAATGCATTGATTCATAAACAATATGATTTTTAAAACTGTGAAATCTGCATAGTGTTACTTTAGTTTTACATAAATATTTACATAGAATTTATTTCTTTTGCAAAAACTAGGTTATTTGTAACCTTTCCCTCAACAACAAGGTTCAGATTCACAGAGAGTGGAATAGATGTGGGGCATAATAAGATGCCAGTGCAAAGATGAAGGCTATTTTTAATTATTATTACTATAAGAGCCATATATCCTTCCCAGAACTTAGAAAGTTATTCTTAAAAATAATTACAACTACTATACTAAGGGCAAAAATGGAATAGTTTGAGACCAATGTCTTTGCTTTTTTTTCAAAAATATACTATTATTATTATTATTATTATTATTATTTTCTTTATCCAAATTGTTAATAAAAATCAGAATTCTAAAACCGGTAATACAACCATTGTGTACTGAGGTCACATTCTGTAACTATAAAAGTAACTTTCAAATAAAGTTACAAGGAGTGATGTTATTCCTTGTTGTGTTACTGTCGGAACTTGTATTTTTGGAGTAGGGTTCTCAGATTCCCCAGTCAGCATGGTCATTGTAACCATGCTGTTGCTATGCCTTGGGTTTTTGGGGAAAAAAAGAATTAATTACAAGTTATAATTTATTATTTATAATTTTTGATCCCTTTCTACTGAGACTTTCTGAACAACTGTTTTATAAATATTTATTTAGGGCACTTACATGTGATATAATAAAATCTCTACAACATGTAATATTACTCTACACTACATTGTTCCTAGGTTATTGAGGCACCTTCAGGAACTTTTCCAAAGATTGTGAGGAAATTGCATTTTTCGTAGCACTTAAGCTTCAATGTCTGTCTGTCATCCAAAACAGACTGATGGAGTGTGGATGTCCCTTTGGGAGAGGGGTGTGAGGTTAATACTTAGTATTAGTTGAACAGAAAAATACTGAAGATATTTGCCTAGTGATATTTGAATTCCGCAATTTATTCTGATGAATCTTCCAGTTACTGGCCTCTTAGTTGTATGTTTGTAGACTTGCAGTATATATGGTAAGAATACCAACTAACTCATTTTTTTAAATTAATAAAATTAGGAAATTTACAAGAGCAATCCCACTGACGTCCATGATAGTATTGCTGGGTTTTGTTGTTGCTGTGTGCCTTCAAGATATTTCTGACATATGGTGATCCCAAGATATCCCTATCTTGGGGTTTTCTTGGCAGAATTTGTTCAGAGGAGGTTTGCCTTTGCCTTCCTCTGAGGCTGAGAGAGTGTGACTTGCCCGAGGTCACTCAGTACATTTTCCTGGCAAAGCAGGGATTCGAATCCTGGTCTTCCAGTTTCCTAGTCCAACACTGAAATAACATAAGAGTTATTTACAAGAGTTAGAACCAAATGGGTAAGTAGACCTAAGGATCAAGCTGATATATTTTATCTTTTTTTTGTACAGTTGCTCTCCCAAGTGGTGTAAGAGAAACATTGTCATATCATGTGATTTTCCTCACCTTCATATCTTGCATTTGTTATCCTGTTTTGTGACTGGTCATTGGAAGTTACATAAGACTTAATAGGCATATGTGATTGCTTAAGTATCTATATAAATGAGGAAATCCAATTGTAATAGGTAAATAAATCAATCTCAGGAAATACATATTCACCCAATGGTCTAATATTGAACATTTTGGTAGCTATGAGGATACTATCAGTCCATTGAAAAAAATCTGAGATATTATTTTAATGCTTTTGAATGTTTTATATTTACATTTTTTTTACATTTTTTATATTTTATTTTTACAAATGTATGTTCTATAAGATTTAGAAAAGGCAGGGTTAAATACTGTTAGTAATATGGATTATATATCAAGACTGGAACTACTAATTTTTCTTGTAATTGGGATGAGTGATGTGATTTTACTGGGGGCTCTGTTATTGTATGCAATGATAGCTTTAAAGATTTTATGAAAATTGATAGGAAGTGGATATTATGTATTTATGATATACTGTGAATTAGTATAATATATGCTGTTTTTGCTGCCATGGCTGTTGCTAATAATTTCTTGATATTTTTCTTCCTGGGACACTGCAGATTTACTAACATAATAATAATAATAATAATAATAATAATAATAATAATAATAATTTATTTATAGCCCGCCCCTCTGTAAAACAGGCAAAGTTAAAATATTCCCTCATCCCACAGTCCAACCCTCCCATCCCCTTAAAACAGAATTAAAGTAAGAAAAGTTAAAAATACCGCAAAACAATAAATGATAAAACAATAAAACAGGAATCAGTGATATAAAAACAAGATGAAAACTCATCTCCCTAAGGACAGCTATTATTCTGGGAAGGCCTGCTGGAAAAGATCCGTCTTTACTGCCTTTTTAAAAGCAGGAAGAGTAGTAATAAGACGGATCTCGTCCGGCAGGCCATTCCAAAGTCTGGGAGCAGTCGCAGAAAAGGCCCTCTGGGAGGTCTGAGACAGCCTGGTTTTTATTGGCTGTAGCAGATTCCTCGCAGAGGACGGAAGGGCGTGGGGGGGGGGGATCGTACGGGAAGAGGCGGTCCCTGAGATAAGATGGACCCAAGCAATGTAGGGCTTTAAAGATTAAAACCAACATCTTGTACTGTGCCCGGAAACTAATTGGCAGCTAGTGGAGGGATTTGAGCACTGGAGTTATGTGCTCCCTCCTGGATGTTCTGGTAATTAACCTGGCTGCCATATTTTGCACCAGTTGCAGTTTCCGGGTTAGGCACAAGGGTAGCCCCATGTAGAGTGCATTGCAGTAATCCAGACGTGAGGTTACCAGGGCATGTACCACAGTTTCCAGATCCCTCACATCCAGATAAGGGCGCAGTTGGCATATCAGCCGAAGCTGATAACAGGCACTCCTGTTTGTGAATCAGAATCACAGTTTGGAAAACTTTTTTTTAAACTACTACTTTCAGAATATTACTAGCAATTGAACAATAAAGGTAACAGAAGATGGTAAATAATAATATTTTCTCTTAATATTTCTGGAAAGTGGGATTTTCATCTGTAGGATGGGATAGATGCCAGTGTTTGACAGATTGCATCAATGTGCATTGAAATCAGCAGATTTTTACCATTGGAATGAAGGGAGAAAGAAACCAAGAAAGAGAAAGGGAGGGAGAGATTTGCTATGCAGAAGCATCTTGGGCTTCATCCACACTGCAGAAATAATCCAGTTTGATAGTGCTTTAACTGCCATGGCTCAGTGATATGGAATTGTGGGACTTGTAGTCATTCTGGGACAAACTACAAAGTCCCAGAATTCCATAGCATTGCACTTAAAGAATTCCATAGCCATGGCACTTAAAGCGGTTTCAAACTGGATTATTGCAAAGCAGTATAGTGAAAGAAAATAGTTTAAAATGCTCAGCCTAAGTGATAGGTTCCACAAAGCTCTCTCAAATCTTCCTCCTTGCAAGGACAAAGCAAAGCTGTGTCATTAGAAACCCTACTGCCAGCATCCTTCAGTAAAAATAAGATTATTTTTTTTTTGTGCGGAGCCATCTACCAAATTGCCAATTAATAAGACAAAACCATCTCTCTGGTGGAACTGTGCAAGGAGCAGTGAAAGATATTGTGATTTTGTGTGTGTTAGGGTGTGTGTGTTTGTGTGTGTCATCCTCAAGACCAGCTTTCCCTTCCCTCTCTGAGCCACAGGACTTTTCAACTTTCAAAATTGCAGATGGCACTGAAAAATCAGCCATAATTTCAGTTATCGAGCTATGCTCCCACTTTAACCATGGTCCAAAACACACTGCAGAAATAATCCAGTTTGAGACCACTTTAACTGCCCTGGTGCAATGCTAGGGAATTCTGGGAACTGCAGTTTTGTGAGACAGTCTTCTCTGTCAGATAACTCTGGTGCCGCAATAAATTATAATTCCCAGGATTCCCTAGCACTGAGCCAGGGCAGTTAAAGTGGTCTCGAATTGGATTATTTCTGCAATGTGTTTTGGACCCATGTCAACATTGGATTTTATCACATGGGGGAAATCCCGTGCAGAAATGGGGTTTTAAATCGAAAAACCCCCGCAAAAGCAGATTGATTTTCACACGACGTCATTGTTAACAATTGGAAATGGAAAGTAGTCAAAAGCTGCTCCTTTTTACTTTCGGAAAATCCAAACCACTTTTCCCCGGATTAAACCATGGCCTTTTCCCATGGAAAATGACATGTGTGAAAATCAACCCACTTTTGTGGGTTTTCTCCAGCTTTTAAATCCCATTTCTGCACGGGATTTCCCCCATGTGATAAAGTCCATTTTATGGAATCCTGAGATTCCCAGTTTAGGAAGAGGTGCTTAGACTTCTCTGCCAAGAGCTTTAGTGCATCCCCAAACTACAAAGCCCAGGATTCCTTAGGATACAGCCATGGTAGTTGAAGTGAAACAATTGTGCTATAATTGCATAATGTGAAAAAGGCCATGGTTTAATCCAGGGGAAATTGGTCCATGTAAAGATATAATGAGGTGGAAGCACTATTCAATATTCTTTGGGCTAATATTTTCCAGATTTTTTCTATTGGTTTTGGAAACCATGAAGGAACCTTCCTAACTGAGGCTTAGTGTAACACGCAAAAAAGAAAGTGCCTCTTTTCATACACTCCAACAGTTCACAGATAAAAAAAAAACACCTGCTACACACGGACAAATAAAATCAGAGTGTGGTCAAGATGGCAAAGTTATTAATGAGGAAGAATAGACAAGCTAGGAGAAACTGCGGCCGTTTGCTTTAGCTTGAGCCTATTGGGAAGGACGAGACTCAGCCATCTTATCACACCTCACCGCTGGAAAAAATAGGATGCCCGATTAATCGGGACTGTCCCTGCCAAATTGGGAAGGTGTGCTATTTCAGAAGTGTAGGTGTTGTGTGCCTTCAAGTTGTTTCCAACTTACGGTGACCCTGTCACAGGGTTTTCTCTGCAAGTTTCTTCCGAGGGGGTTTGCCATTGCCATCCTTTGAGGCTGAGAGTGTGTGATCCCACCTTACCGCCACCAAAAAGTATGTCAACCTTTACTCTTCAGCTTAACTTGAAACAGTTCTCTAAGCATTTAACAATGATGCCACATTTCAAGGGCAGTATTTGGAGACATAAGATTTCATTAAAGCAGCTTTAGAACAACAGATATAAGAAGAAGGAGGAGAGGGCCTCCTAACAGACTGCTGTTTGTCCATCACTCTGTGACCACTCATTCCTACAAATCTGAAATAGATCCTGGAGAAAGCATAACTTTCATAAAAGCTTGTTTCTCTCTCATAAAAAAAAACTTAATTACAGCTTCGAGGGGTTTTTTTAGGTGGGGGAAGAGATAGAATTTCATTTTTGTTAGTAGCATGAGCATCAACTCTTGAGGGATTGCAGTGTTTTTGAAGCAGATTTATTTCACACTCACTGATCTCACAGTGCAGTTTCTTTCCTTCTCCTTGGGAATTAATGAATTTCCTTTCAAGTTTTGGTTTTAACAGAGACTGGAGTCCCAGTATTGGAATGTCTTCTATCCAGAAAGATGGAGCCCCCTCCCATATGGTTTAGTGAAGATGTAAAGGCCACCTCAAGCTGTCTTGCCATCCTGAAGAAAAACTGGGTTTTTAGCCTCTGCTTGCACCCGACATCTTCTTGAATATGGGGAGCAATTATGCATCTGCTCTCCTTTAGTACATGAAAAAATCTACGATTGTTAACAAACATCATCCCAGCTTCAAGGTTTTCCAGAAGAGGTATAAACCGCTTGAATACTAATATACCAGGCCATCATTTATACTGTCTATTACAAAGGCAGGAGATGTGTGGCTCTCCAGAAATGGCTGGTCCACAACTCTCACAACCCTTTAATATCTCATACACAGACTCACAATGTGGGAGAAACCAAAACAGACAGAGGGCTTTCAATGTTTAGTTCTCAAAAGTCTGGGGTTAAATCTTTGTGTATTCAAAGATGTAGGTCCAGAATTGGGATTGCTACCTCTTAAGTTTTATTCCCCATACCCTCATAAGATCTTTATTTTAAATATGGCAGGCAGTTACAACATGTTGGGAGTAGCTGTGGCTATTAGATTTGGCCACTGCTGATGGGAGAGAAATTAATTTCTGATCATTTTTT
This sequence comes from Phrynosoma blainvillii, assembly GCA_026167975.1. Taxonomy (NCBI): domain Eukaryota; kingdom Metazoa; phylum Chordata; class Lepidosauria; order Squamata; family Phrynosomatidae; genus Phrynosoma; species Phrynosoma blainvillii. The sequence continues at coordinate 134,811,006 of JANUYF010000005.1, read as the reverse complement.
ATAAAGAATGTGCAAACCCCCACAAGTTTCTTCACATTTTAGATGGAAAGAATTTGCAACTTCAAAAGATCAGAGCGTGAGGGAGAGTAAAATTGACCGATTCTCCAATCCTTAGTTCTGAGATCTCTTTTCTGGGGAAAACAATACTCATTCAGTTCAGGAACCTTTGGAGATTCATCCTGCATTAGTCGTAGGTATTGAAGCCATCAGTGACACAAGGCATACAATAAACAGAATGAATGCCAGGAATTTTTGCTTTCTTAAAAAAAAAAAAAAAAAAAGACTACTCCTCCAGTGCAAAATAAAGTGCAAGTCGGCAGCGGCAGGTGGCGGCTCATTCAGTCCTTATACATTTCATTAGATTTTACTTTTGACACTTCTTTTGCATCCCAGAAGGCAGGTGGTTGGAGACAGTGCCGCTCCGGGGGGGGGGGGTACAGGAAGCATAAATCATAGCTAAACACGACTCCTTCTCCTCCCTGCCAACTATCTGCATGACTCCCCCCATCTCCTCCATCAGTTCTTGCACACAGGCTGAGCTCTGTATTAATTCCTTACACACATATTGCTGTATACCTCACTTTCTCCAAGCATGAAGAGTACCATGGCTCGATGCTCCCACTCAGAAACAGATTCACAGTAGTAGAGGTGCTGTTGAGAAAAGCTGGTGTGTTTGTTTATGGACCTTATCACACGGGGTCTAAAGCAGACCTAATCCAAAGGGTATCCGTAGCTAATACGTATTATTTCCCCGTGTTTACACACGACGTTGCACCGAAACTCGGCAGAACCCGGAGCTAATCCGTAATGAATTGAGATCTTTTGACATTCGGTTTTTCGGGGAAGTACAACCGAGCTTTCGGAATCATTGCGCAATGGCCGCGCAGGCGAAATACATATGATCGCGCAATATGTACTGTGAAGCATTTCCCCGCCCTGACCCATGGTTCCCCGCGCTACTTCCCATGGATCTGTGAGGAAGCATCTTATGACGTGTCCTTCCTGTTTGGATTGGGCAACAAATGGGACGGGTAAACATGGTCCTCTCTTTGTAATTTATGGGATTTTCTAACTTGTGTGTGCACGGAGAATACGTTTCCAGGATGCGTGTCCCGGGAAGCGCGATAAATGCGCTATGGCGGTAATTGCGTGTGGTAGGCATTTACATATTGCGGGAGCTCTTTCAGTTCATTTCGGTATAGAACTGAATTTATTCTTATTTCGGTTACTTTTCGCTTCGTGGCCAGCGTGTGATAAGGTCCTATGTGTGTTGGGAGGGCAGGTCGTAATCCTTCCCTTTCAGATTGCATGTGACTGTTTCACAGTAGCGGATAAATAATGGGCAGAGTCAATAGCTCAGTGACGGAGCACAGGTTTTGTATGCACAAGGTTGCAGGTTCGATCTCTGACATCTCTACTTAGGTATGGGATGGTGTGAGCGGGGGACTGAGCCAATCCAAAATGATCTGGCAAGACTGGACCATCAAGACTTCTACGTCGCTTAGCCTCTTTGGGAATTATCAATCAGAAGTGTACTAAATGATCAAGCACTAAAAAAATTATTAAGACAGTAATTGTTGTTCAGCCCTCCCAGGGATGATAAAAGCTGCAATCCATCCTATCTGAACTAACTTGGGAGGATGCTACACTGAAAACAAGGAGGGCACTTCAAGAGTCTTTATACTTAAGGATGGTTGAATAATAAAGGAAGGGAAAAGTGATTTGTCCTTCCCATGCAAGCTCATACCTTCAAGTAGCCAAAATGTAATAACAACCTGTCCACTAGTGTTGACACCCCCCCCCTCCATCTTGGGTTGAGAAAGACTCCTATTTGATATCTTATTTATTTTATTATTTATTTCATTTGGAGAACTATGTTGTTGTTATGTGTCTTCAAGTCAATTCCTACTTATGGCGCCCCTAAGGTGAATCTACCATGGGGTTTTCTCAGCACGTTTCTTCAGAGGGGGCTTGCCATTGCCATCCTCTGAGGCTGAAAGAGTTTGACTTGCCCAACATCCCTCAATGGGTTTCATGGCTAAACCGGGATTCGAATCCTGGTCTCCAGTCATAGTCCAGTGCTCCAACCCCTACACCATGCTAACAAAATCAAACTAAAAACCAGATAAAGGCATTCATTGCAACACTGAAATTACACTGTCTAATAAAACACATACCAGTCAAATGTCTGATGGCTATATTTTGCACTAATGGTTTCAAGACTTGTATTATGTGACTTACATGTGTTTTCTGGATAGTTTCTAAGGGCAGCCCCATGCAGAGCCTGTTAGAGTAATCTAAACACAAAATAATAGGAAGGGGACACTGTGGCCAGTGGACTTAGGTTGGGGCCTTTTGTTGACACCCAGAGCTTTATCAAGTCAAATCCAATAGGACTGTTAGTGACACATAAAGCTCCCCCAGAATACTTATGCTGGTTATTTGGGAATAAAGATTCTTTGTTCACAGAATCATGTTATTATAGAATCATAAAGTGGGAAGAAAACTCAAGGATCATCCAGTCCAACCCTCTGCCATGCAGGAACTCACAATTAAAGTACCCCTGGCAGATGGCCATCCAGCCTCTGTTTACAAACTTCCAAAGAGGAGACTCCACCATTCTCTAGGGACTTTATCACAGGGGAGAAATCCCATGCAGAAATTGGGTTTTGAATAGTTATATGAATCCATTGCTTTGTGTCTTATTCTCTGGAGCAGGGGTAGGCAACCTTTCCCCTTTAAGGGCCGAGGGACTTCAGCTCCCAGAAGCCTCAGCTATCTTGGCCAATAGTCCCATGTTGGCCAATAGCTCCTGGGATTCTGGGAGCTGAAGTCCCTCGGCCCTTAAAGGGGAAAGGTTGCCTACCCCTGCTCTGGAGCAACAGAAAACAAGCTTGCTCCATCCTCAACATGACATCCCTTCAAATCTTTAAACAAGGTTATCCTATCACCTCTTAACCTTCTCTTCTCCAGGCTAAACATACCCAGGTCCCTAAGCTTCTCCTCACAGGGAATGGTTTCCATACCTTTCACCATTTTGGTCACCCTCGTCTTGACACTCTCCAGCTTGTCAACATCAACATCTTGTCAACAGTTTCCCTAGGTGCAATTCTGCCGCCTCCAGCCCCCCCCCCCCCGCCCCATGATAGGCTGTGAGGTTGTTCAGTTGTCCTTCTTCACCAGTGAAAGAAGGAGCAGCATCCACTAATTCCTTGGACAAGGAGAAAACCTAGGGCTCGTTCCCACTTACATTTAAACCGGTTTGTGATTTGCCTTCACTCCATGTCAGTGAATCGATTCCAAAAGGTATGCCGTTCCCACTATGAAAGCAGATCTTTTCATTATTCTCTTGTAATCACTTCTTTTTGGATCCGATTGTCATTCCCACTAGTTTGCACCGCTTCCAAATGCATGTCAATCATCCGCACGTCATCGGTGATGCAAGCGGCAACACGGTGAGGACAGGGCTGTTCCAGGTGCCGAGCGGGGTAACTTTAGCAACTGAGCCTTCCTCTGCCCCTCAGCAACCCAGGCTGGTCAAGCACACTATTTCCCCTTTGAGCAGCCATATATATATTTTTATTTTAAAAAATTGACAGAATATGCGATCCATTGGTTTTGCAACTACTTGCCTCACTGAGCTGCAGTCCGCCCGTAATTGCAAGTAGTTGCAAATACAATGGATCGCATATTCTGTCAATTTTTTATTTTAAAAATTTTATCATGCACCCATAGGTCACACCACAAGAACAAAAGCAGTGCTGGGGGAGGGGGGGATGGCAGATCTTCCAAAAACTGAGGAGGGATGGTAAACATCCCTCTGCCATTAGTCCCTCCCCTCCAGAATGATGCGATTCAGATTCGTCATTCCATCTTGTTGGAACACACTTCGGAATTGATTCTTTTCAAAAGAACTGCAAAAAACTAGTGTCAGGAAGCAGCAGTTTTTTTGCACTTGCCTTGCTTCATTGCGATTGCAACCGAGCTCAATAGGATCGGAACTGGTTTCAAGTGGGAACGACGGTCATATAACCTGATCTGCAATTTGCTTTAAATCATAGTGGGAACAAGGCCCTACTATGTTTTTCCTAGGGCCTGGAAGGGAAGCTGGGTGATGTCTGCATGCACTCTCATGGCTAGTCATTGCCTGGAAGGGTTGGAGCTGCAGTGAGGAGCAGTCCAGTTATTTGTGCTCCTGGCACAAAGGCAATGTGCAAGGAGATATTGGACCTTTCCTTGGTCAATACCTAAGAAGTTCTGATACCGGAGTAAATGGGGGGGAGGGGGGTTACACAAGTGCAAGCCACCAGCAGGATTGTGGCCTTTATTTGCAAGGAGTTCTGGGAGACATTTCTTAGATCTTTTGCAGCATCCACCTCTTTGGGCTGTATCGTACTGAGCCTTCATGCTTATCCTCTGACTGTTCTCATTTACTAGCCAGTTTTTCTGGCACCTGCTGTTTCTTGTAAACTCTGGCCTCTCTTTTGGGAGAGGTTTACTTTTTTAAAAAAGTGAGAGAGTTGCTAACTCTCCAGGCTTTGCTTCTTTTCCTATAATTTCTGGAAATTAAATCCTGAAGTGAAGAGAAGATAAGTTCATCTTGTCTCCACCGCTCATGCACACAGAAACCCATGGTTGTCAACATCAACACAGTGCACAACTCCATGGCAATTATGTTGTGTCTCTACTCCACCCCTCCCATATATTTTGGACAAAAAGGATCCACTCATTCTTAAATAGAAGGAAGATGGGTGGTGGCAGGGTAAAGGTAGAAGTATGGAAGAGTCTTTTCTGGTATCTTTACCAATAAAAGGTTGGAAGCTAGGTAGGAGGGAACAGAGCATGTAATGTTTACTTTTTGGGACTGCAACTTCCAGAATTCCCCAATCAGCTAGATCTGCACAGCTACTATTTCAAACAATATAGCCTATAGCACCTGATATTCTTGTTAGTCTCCCATCTAAGTACTAACCAGGGCTGACCCTGCTTAGTTTCCAAGATCAAATTGGACCTGGTGCCTTAAGGGTATTTAGGCCATGCAGGATCCTAAGACAACACTATATATTTTGGAAATGGCAAAGAATCATGCAATAATGTCTCCTTTCAGAAAAGGGTCCCAGCAATGTTGATTAATAGCCTTCTCTGTCCAGATTCAGCCTATTTCACTGCTTCCTGATGAATTGACAAAACAGGCTGAATCTGCAAATAACATACATTTATTTAAAAGGAAAGGAGTGAATCCTTAAGAGCTTCCATTGCATTTTGTTTGCATGGGAGGGTAGTACAGAAAATGCTAGAATGTGATGGGTTGGTAACTCTGTACTTTGCAATGAAGAAAGTATTGTAATTAAAGAAAAAGGCAGAGCTTGCAATTTGGGTAGAGCTTAGGACAGCTACTTTTCAGATTAGCACTCCCAGATCTTTTCGTTGACTAGTACGCCTTCCCAAACTTCCCAGAATAGTCACTAGGAATCCTGGAATTGGGCCAAAAACTAACTTGTTGAGCAATCAAAGTGTGTGAGCAATTTGAAAATGATAGTGGCTTGTGATTTGCTTATGGCTGTATTGCAATCTTTGGGGAACCCAACACAACTCTCCAAGACACAGTTCTCAGTAAACTCTCCAAAATCATGCATTGCCATTGCTTTTTTCCTCATGGCTGGAAGACAGGAAGAAAGCTTGAAACAAATTGTGTGTTTGTGCTATAACCAGTGGCAGTTGGTGGCTTCCATGTCAGCGGGGCAATTAATCTGCTCTGGGTGTTAGAGGAGCCACTCCGGGTGCTAAACCCTATCCCCTGAATAGGTTCAGTACTTTGGACAACTCTTATAAAGTCCATGTTAAACCCTGGAATGGATTCACAGTCTCATTGACGCGGAAGCCATCAGTTGCCATTTGGGTGGAGTAGAGAGGGTTGAGTAAGTCTGTGAGATGTAATCCAAAGAAATAACTTTTCCAAGCTTTGGACAGGAAGCACATCCACTTGAGTATCCATGCATCTCCATCTTTTTTATTCTTTTGTGCTACCAGTTTACTCCACATCTTCCCAGAGGAGCCTGATCAGAGCACAAATGAAAATAATTTGTGGTTACAGGATTAGAAGGAGACCTTATTTTGTCATTTGTACTTAAACTGTGAGCAGCAGGGCTTCCTTCTGGCTGGTCGGCCCTCATCTCTTTACCTTTCTCTTTCTCTCTGAAGCCCTTGACTCTCATGACATCCTTTCCATGACGTCAGTCCTTTTGGCGTTGACTCCTCTCTTTTGAGGCTATATAATTCTTGGCTCCTAGGGGTGTATTTCCATGTCATCTTTTTCTGCTACATCAAATTAAAGCCAGGAGGGGCTGAGTGTTGCCTGGAACCAGCCCTGCTCTTGACAGGGTCAAATAATAACCTCAGCAAGGAGCATGATAATTTTTCAGCCATTGGATATCCAGCTCCAAGCCCTTCTTACCAGAAATTGGCCACATGCTGGGGCCTTCTGCCTTGCATTATCTTGCTCTCTCAGGCCTGGATCTTAATGTTAGTCCCAAATAAAGAAGACAACTAATGATCACTGCTTGCTTGATTGTTCTGAATGACCATTATTGAGTGATCATGTACCTGACATTTCATATATGCCATACTGAATTCTGAGATAAAAGGAAGTTGGTATTTAAGTGCTATCTAATTTATTGGCTCTATTCATATCTTGCCTTTCCTCCAATGAGCTCAAAGTGACATAAACTGCCTCCCCAATTCTACTGTCATATCAACCTAGTGGGATGCTACCTAATCCCAATCTAAAACTCTAAATACCACATTGTCTCCCAAATTCAAATGTCTTCTAGCTGGTGAAGGTACTGTTATAGCAGAATCTAGTACAAGAGAAGGCATTGCACAGATCCAGAAGAAAGACACATTTTAGAATATTATACAGTGGTCCCTCCACATTCACCCCTATGAATGTGGAAAAATCACAAATTAAACACTATTCTTTTGACCTGAAAGAACACCTCTCTGGGAATCTCCAGGTCCTCCAGTGCAACTCTTTGGTCAACATATGCCAGAAATTGATCATAGAATCATACTGGAGGACCTACAAATGCCTAGAGAAGTATTTTCTCTAGGAACTTCTAGGTTCTCTAGCACAACTCTATGGACTCTGGAGACCACCCCACTGGGTGACCTTGGATGTGTTAACACACTCTCGGCCCCAGAAAACCCTTGTTATGCAGCAGAGCTGACCAGCTTTGATCAGTGGTTGATGCTTCTTTCCCAAGCAGCAGAGTTTCAGAGAATAGGCTGAAGACCCTGACAAACTCTCCAAGCCTTCTCACTCTTCTTCTAGAGATGTCTCCAAACTTCTCCAGGATTCTTCTGGCTTTTGTATCTTCCCTCAAGACACCAGACAACTCAGTAGTCTTATATAAAAGATCTACTTTATTCTACTATATACATAAATACTATAATCTCTACACTTCACAATATCTCCAAACTACTCCACTCCAAACTACTCCACAATGTACATTAGCAAACATTGCAATTTATAGCCATTGTTAGACACCACCCACCAGTCAGTTTCCACCCAGTGGGTGTGTACATTCATTTTGATTGGTTTACATGGATCATCCCATACTTAATACCAACCCAAGTGTTTCATCACTTTACCTTGACCACTTAATGAGTCTCAGGTGTTTGCAATCTATCACAGGTGTTCTCAATATACCTTCTATAACTTTGTCCTTGGCTCCCAAGGCTTCTTAATTATATTATCTTTTCCACCTGTGTATCTTCCTGATTGCTCCTGCTTAGTCACTTTGACATTCACATACATATTTTTTATTTCTATTACTGTATATCCCATGTTGCTTTTTCCTTAACAACAGCAGTGTCTCAACACACAAAGAACTGATTTTGACACTGTAAATCCCTCCTGCCAGAACCCCAAATGGAAGTGAGACTGGTTGAGACATGGTCCAGGACTTTTCTGTGATGTGTCACCCAATTAAAACCTTTTTCCCAGGGAGAAGCAGCTAGTCCTGAGGTTCTCAACCTTTTGTCCTTCAGATCTTTTGGACTTCAACTCCCAGAGGCCCCAGGCATCTTTGCTGATGATCAGGGGATTCTGGGAGCCAAAATCCAAAAGCAAAAAAGCAAAAGCAGCTTATTTATATACCGCTTCATATCACACTATGGGATGTCTAAGCGGTTTACAACTGTGAGCTGATTGCCCCCCAACAAGCTGGGTACTCATTTTAGCGACCTCGGAAGGATGCAGGCCTGAGTCGAGCCTCAGCCCTGGCTGGTATTGAACTCGCAACCTTGTGGTCTATGAGTGAGTGGCTGCAGTACAGGCATTTAACCACTGCGCCGCCAGGGCTGCTCAAACATCTAAAAGGCTGACAATTGAGAATCACTAAATTAGTTACTTCCTTGTACTCCTTTCTACAGCGATTGAACATCATTCATCTATAAAACCATTCCAATACCACTGATATTGGTTTTACTATACTCTTTTTAAAAGTATTGACTTGATGTATTTTTGTTGGCTCTTTAGTGTATTTTATATTATTTATAGTGGTTATGAAGAGAGCCAGCATGGCATATAGTGTTTTCAGTCTTGGACCATGATTCTGAAGACCAGGGTTCGATTTCAGCTCGGTGATGAAACCCACTTGGGCAAGTCATACTCTTTCAACCTCAGGGGAAGGCAACATCAAACCTCCTCTGAACCCCATGATAGGGTCACCTTAGGGTTGCCATAAGCCATAAGCGACTTGAAGGCACACAACAACATAGGTTATAAATGTACCATAGTTATTCCACCTTCCACTAAGTCACCTTCAACACCTTCTTGTAGAATTCAAAGATGTAGCCGTGTTAGTCTGTAGAATCAGTATGTAGTAGAGAGATCTTGTAGCACCTCTGAGACTAACCGAAAGAAGTTGGCAGCATGAGCTTTTGTAGACTTCAATCTAGATACTTCCTCAGATGCACTACACCAAAAGCATCTGAGGAAGTAGACTGAAGTCTACGAAAGCTCTTGCTGCTAACTTCTTTCTTTCAATTAGTTTCAAAGGTGCTACAAGATCTCTCTACATACCTTCTTGTTGGTGATTAGCAGTACAATCTTTAGAAGACCAGAAAGTCCCAGATTTTGTGTCTGTTCTTTCTGATTTTAATTTGGAAAGCCATACATGTTTTATTTATACCAGACTATTTTCTTTCAGCTCCTAGTATGATCAGAGACTTTTTATACCCGCTTGCCAGGTTGGTTTTTAATCCAGTATACAATCTGAAAGAACTGGAACAAAATCTGAGACTTGCCAATTAAACTGGATGGTCCCATATATATGTTTTCTTGGAAGTTACTTGCATTGTGCCTAGGGAAGGCATTTTTTCATTTCATGACATTTTCCCTCTCTCCTGTTTTAAAACTTGGATTGTCATAAACACTGAATATATATGACAGTACACACAAAAGTGAATGTAAGTTTGTGAAGAGAATTTATGCGTTCTGAAAATTTCTTATTTAAAAAAGGAAATTCTAATACGTGCATACTGCCTAATATTTGGTCAAATGATTGTGGGCTAATACATTCATAAAATAAACAGATGATCTACAGATGATCTACGGATGCCTTAATAAACATGATTTATAGAAGCTAAATTTTTTGAAACAAGTATCCCTATTCCATTCCTATCATGCCTTTTAGGAACTTCATTATTCCATTCCTAACATGCCTTTTAGGAACTTCAACTAGTATAAGTTGATATGATATAACATTTGGGGGTGGGATGTCAGACATCTCTTTGCATTTCAGGAAATTATATATGATCATATGGACTTGTGGATCCATTGTGACTCTTCATAGGAATGTAGAAAATCTGTCACTTTCATTTCTAATATCTTTCTCAGAAGTCAACAAGTATTCTGGTTAAATCCTAATTTCCTGTCAGTTTGTAATGCTTTCCCCCCTGCTTTTGCTCATGATACAGATTTGACTTTTTTCCTCCCTCCACCAACTACATTTTTGTGCATGTTTATCAAATATACATATTTTTAGGTATGAGATTTCCAAACATATAGCCAGTATTGTGTTCCTCTTTCTTCACAGGAACATACTGCAAGCCTTGGAAGTGTGCGAATTTCTGTGGCTAGATAAGCTTCATCCTAGTACCAATCTCAAGAGGTGCAAAATGATATTTTCACAGTGAAATGCTAATACGAATTTCTAGACAAGGTTGTTGCAGAATAAACAAATACAGCTTACAGCAGGCAGAAAATAGATTTAAACATGTTAGTGACAGTTCTAAATTTAAGGATCATGTACTTTATTCCCAGTTTTTCTTCTTTTACAAAAATATATTCATGGTGACTTGGGGAAGACAAGAGATGATCAGATTCTAACCTTGCATTTTGCTCTGTTGTATGTGTGGCAGGTACAGAATATGCTTTATCTTTTCCCCTGTGAGGTGAAAACCCTTTTTGAGGGGTGGGGAAGATTTTTAAACTGGAAAACTATGAAATCACCCCTTTATCTATGCACCATTCTACCACAACAGGAGGGGTAGACCACTTGTGTCCCAAGGGGCTGCATGCAGCTTTTGGTTGACCTAAAACAGACTTTTATTAACAAAGAGATTCACATCTCTGCACCGATTCAGAACCAATTCAGAATTGGTTTGGTGTTCCCACTATGTTTAACGTGATTGAATCTTTCTGTGCCATTTTAACCCTGTTGCCATTCACATTTGCCACCATATTGATTTAAAATGGAGGTGCCTCTATTTCTGGGAACGATGCAGCACGATCTGAATCAGTTCAGTAGTGTGGTCATGCTATTGAAGATCGGATCATTGCAGCTCTTTAAAAAGAACCCCTAAGGGGTCCAGTGCCAAATGCACCAGTTTTAAGTGGGCTTTTCAGCCTCCCCACCCCCCGCAAATTGCACCAAGTGCAGTCGGGGGGAGTGTGAACTACATGGAAAAAAACCAGTTCCACACTGGTTTATTTCCATAGTGTGAATGGGACCTAAGTTGCCCCTCTGTAAATGACCAGTTCCAGACTGTGCAAGAACAAATTACTTTTTTCCAATTGTCTCTAAATGAGGAGGAACAGGCAGGGAAAGAATAAAACAGATGGCACAAAGGCACAAAGAAACAAGGATGGAGAGAAGAGGTGGCAGAAAAAGGGAAGGCAATACAGAATACCCAACCCACATTGACTCTGGTCCTACTGGGGTTTGTTTGGTTCCATGCACCACTAGCTTCCAGCTCCTATTGGATTACCTTTGAGGAAATGTGACCCTCAATAGGAATAAAAAAGAGGCAGAATTTGGAAGAGTCAGCTTCTAAGAGATGGAAGAAATGTGGGCCAGAGCTAAGGAAAACAAAACGAAAGCAAAGTACCACTGGCCATGTTGGTTGCAGAATTCCAGGAAGTATGGTTCAAAAAGTAAATTTATGAAGCTGTGCCCCTGAAGAAAGGCAACCCCTGGCAGAAAAAGATTGCTACTACCTAGGGATGTAATTCTTTCCTAATTTCATTCTCAAAGAAAGTGGGGAATAATTTTAGCATGCTTCTTCCTGCAGCAAGAAAATATTTGAAAAAATTCACCATGTTTGAAGAATATTCACACCAGGAGATTTCTGTGAAGGAATGTTGTTTTCTGCTCAGAAAATCACACTTCTGAGGCAGAAGCATGAGTTGATATGCAGAATTTGTTTTTCTGCTCAAAATGTAATTTTTTTTTCAATGCAAAAAATCTGCTCTGTGCTAACTCTTGAGCTATAGGTTACAGCTGCATTTTATAAAAGAAAAATTCAGGGCCAAATAATAATGACTTGTGCCTGACAATTTGGCCCTAGAATTGTAGTGATAGCAGGCAGAATTACTAATTCATGGAAATAAGTAGGATTCACTTCCAGTAAATTTGAACAGAAGGATTAGACTTGCAATTATGCTATAAAAACATAAGAAAACAAGTCTCATCTGTTAAATTCTGGAAAGTATGGATTCTGGCAGATGTGCAGAGAAGCTTTGATTTACATACAAATTGGCCCCAATCCATCATAAAGTAAACAGCAGTAATGTTGACTTCTTTGGTTTGTAGAATTCACATATACAGGAACTTTCTCATGCTCTGCACATAGATCAGATTGCCACATGCTCTGCATATTTTATGTAACATCCACATTTTAATTAACAGCCGTGATTTCGCTTCAGCAAAGAAACCTTAAGGGTTGCAGTCAATTTAAATTTAAGATTATTGTATTAAATCAGCATAAATATGGTGCAAAAACAATAGGTCTGAAGCTAGAACACCCTTGATTTGTGTTTAGATAATGCAAAGCTATGACAGCTATTGTGTCAGATGATGCACTTCTCCTGTGTGAAATGGAAAGGAGAATGCTTGCCATCTGCAGTTGGTGTTTGCCATCTGCACTTTTTAGAGCTGAGCCAAAATATGTCAAGAGTATATTTTTCTGGGGAAAATATCTGTGAAAGACACTTTGCAGAATTTACCCCCAAATATTTTCTGCTCTAACTATATATTCCTAGCAGCATCTCTGTGCTCCCACATCATCCCCCAGAATGATGTTAGATCTGAGGTTGGGTAGAGGATCTAAAATAGTGGCCATTTACGTTTGCCACTTATATAAAGAGAAAGGCATACTCTCCAACTGTTCCAGTCTGGCAGTGATAGTCCCAACTAATCCTCTGTCCTCCCGCTTTTAAAACATCTCTGTTTCTCACTTCTCCTTCCACTTTCCCCCTTTGTCCTTAGCTTATTTCTGTTGTTGCAAACTGTGTTCAGAACGCAAAAGTAGTTTATACTCAATTAACTCAGCAAGAGGAGAGGTGACTCTTGCTCTTCCCAGTAGACTCAGACAAAAGCAAACTGCTGCAGTCTCTCCTAGCTTGTGTGTTCTTCCTCATTAATGACTTTTGCCATCTTGATCACATTCTGATGTTGCTTGGTTAATGTATTGGTGTATTGGTCGGTGTACTTCTGCCGCACTTGATTATTAATTCCCTAAGGAGAACTTGTAAAGGAATTCCTCCTCCGTTTGGAAATTTTGGTGAAATCCCCACCAACCTGGTGTGTTAATACACATCTACAGTCTCTCTCTCTCTCTCTCTCTCTCTTCCATTAATATAAACTATGTATGCATGCCTGTCTCTGCATCCATGTTAGTATGCTAGTAATATAACTTGTTAATCATCTGTTGGCCTGGGACACCTTTTAAGTCAATTAATCTAAAAATGTACTTAATTAACCTGTAGCCCTAACATATTATACAATTTATGCAGTGTCTTGTTTCTTTGGTGTAGGGAAAGCAAAGTACAAATTTCTACAGAACATGAAATTGAACGTTTTGGAAAACAACTGAAAATCACAGGGAATTAGCCTGATTATAAGAAAGAGACAAGACTCTAGGTTTGCCTGTGTGTCTTTTTTTTTCACCCTATTGAGGTGTTATGATCCATCATTTGCTAGTTAAAATGCAGAACTTGGGAAAGCTGGATTAGAGATAACAAAATTCTCCAGCCGGCATAACACCATGAAGGGCTGAAAGGTTCCATAGCATTTCCAATGGCCATACTGCCTCAGACACTTTAGTCCAACAAATAAAATTTGAAAGCTCTGTTCATTTGTAAAAGATACATCCACTTTCCCCATTATTTTTCTTACCACACACACACACAAAAAAAGGGCAGATGGTCAAACTTAGATGTTAAAAGGAATTTAAGTTCCTTCTCATTAACATCCTTTCTCTCAAGCAGTGAACATACCGGTGCCTGAGGTATGAAACTTGCAAACTAAGGCTTTGTTTAACCAGTCAGAAAACTAGCCAGAAAAGAAAGCATGGAATAATAGAGTTGGAAAAGACCTCAAGGCTCATCCGGTCCAACCCCCTGCCATGCAGGAATACACAATCAAAGCACTCCCGACAGATGGTCATCCAGCCTTTGTTTAAAAGCCTATAGTATAAAGAATGAGACTTAACTACATATGTGTGTGTGAGACAAACAGACATTTTTCATTTCTTGAAGGAGCATCTCTTCTAAATACATGCTAGGTATATCTTGTAGTTTGACATGAAGGAGGTATAACCTCTTTTGATTAGTATCATTAAGATCAGTTCATATAGAAGCACATTGAGGACTTGTATCCCAAAGCACAGTATGACTTCTGTCATCCTCCATTAAATAATAAATTGTGTGATGCAGGGATTTCTATGCTGTTTTTATTATGAAGTTATTTTGGTGTCACATTTCAATTATGATACATATGATGGCTAACTGAAAGATTCCTCAACAGATGGATTACTGTCCCTTAACTCTTAAGCTAAGTTTCTGGTTTTGTTCCTTTGCAAATCTTGCCTTTGGCTTTGCTGTCTCTACTATTATTGCATGCATATTGCTCCTAATTTAATGCATTTTCCAGTTCACCCTAAGATTAAATCAAAGAAACAAACCCTGCTTAATCTTTAAGGTGCTTCAAGACAATATACTAACTTAACCATCTCTTGCATTTTAATGTTATTAATATTATTAGTGTTTATATTTTTAATAATGCAGATAGTATTTGGCAAGAAAACAGCAGCATTGGCAATTATTTCCTCTGCCTTCCATCCCAGGACAAGTTCCTATATTGAAGACAAGAGCTTAAACTTTCCCACTGAAACCAAAGGGCCACAATCAATGCAAAGATAAGCATCCGTCTCGGTCCAATACATTTCTAGTGAGAACAAAGTCCCATTCCGTTGTGCCTTGTTATCACAGAAGTGGATATCTCAGTCTCTCCTATTAAAGCCAACTCTTCAAAATGCTAAATGTTGTCTGAATTGCACCCAAGGTTGTATCCATGGTTTACATTTGATAAATTTCAAAACATAATCTAATTGGGCTTTTAAGGTAAATTGGACTGATTTCCCCCCCCCCCCAACATACATACCCATACACACACACAAATTCCCAAATGTCAAAGGTGGGCTAGAGATGTGCTAGAGAAAGGTAAGAATCAAAAATCTATTCTACTTTTTAAAAACTACATATAGTACAGAATCCTCTTATCCATTTGAAAAGCATTTTTAAATATTTTAAATCTGTGACAGATTATGCCGTTGCTGTTGAACCTCTCATAACTATGTAAGATCTTTTTATAGAGAATTTTTAAAATATTTTTTAAAAAAACATAGAGCTGTTTAAAGAAAATCATATAGTAAAACCTAAATTAGTCACACTTAAAGCAGACCCATTGGATTTAGTTAATAAATCCCATTTATTTCAGTAATCTACTTTAATTATGATTATATCCAGATCCATTCCAAGGAATTCATCTTGAATCTTAATGCGTAGTGCTATACATTGCTGGTAAAAGGAGAAAACATACAACCCCTTTTATTGTAGGATTACTAGGTAAAACCCTCAGGTAAAATATCTGAGAACTGTCATCTAAAATATACATACTGGGAAACAAATCCCACAAAAATTCATGGGAGAATTTTCTGGTTAGTATGTTTGGAATTAGGAATAAAAACACAAATTGATATAAAAGGGGAAGTCTTCTCCTTTTCTAAAATCCTTGTTTTGCGTTCAGTTTTTAAAAAACAAATAAAATGGGGATATAAGTTGTGCATAATAGCTGCTCTGTGTCTCTCAGTTGCACACTTTGCTGTTCCATATTAAAGGGGAAACTAAAATAAATATTAAAAATGTTTTACAGTAGTCACTTCTGAGTTTTAAACAGGAAAACAAAATAAACATAAGTGCATTAACTGATGATTTCAGTTTCCTCTAGGATGGCACAATACAATATTCATTTTCTACACAATTTATATGAAAATAAAATTTGTCAGTGAGTAAATAGAACTGACAGTTCTCTCGAGCTGATATTCCCTAGAATATCCAGAAACTGATTCTCTAGCGTGCATGTATTTAACACATGTATATGAACGCTATGGCCATTTCACACACACTGCAATTGTTTCGGTAAATTTTGTGTTGTTAAAAAAATATTGTCAATTTTGTATTTTTTCCAATGTAACATTTAACCAAAATAACATATATTAGCTTTTAAAATTTCAGTCTTCTACACACTTACTTGAGAGAAGCTTCCACTGAAATCAGTTACACCTTTTTTTATATATATATAGTAAACATGCATATGATTGTGCTTAACTCACAATCCTATACCTATTTACTTCAAATTAACCCTTCTTTGGTCTCAGTGGGACTTGCTTTTGAGTAAGCATTTGTAGGACTACGCTGTCTCCAATCCTTTGTGTGCGAGGTACCCTTACAATAATAGCAAAACTGCAGTAGAACGGAAGTGTAGCCTTTGAAATTAATAACTATATTAATTATACTGCAAATAAAGTGGGGGAAGATGTGCGAGCAGGGCAGCTTGCAGCAGTAGTTTTGAAACAGATAACTTCAAAGGAATCCTTTGTACACTAATTTCTCTGATGGTGAACCCTGGTGTATTGCAAAGAATTCTGGGATATATTCTATCTTGGGCGTTAATGCACAGGGATCTGGCTTTTGAGCTTTACTGAAGCCTGTTGAGCCTCACTCTCCCTCTGTGTGAATTGAGAATATATCCTAGAATCATACACATACCACTCTCTTCAAGCAACACATTTCAGAGGAACACTGGCTGTGGTGGAAAAGCATAGCTATCTTGCAGCAAAATTTGTATTATTCTCCTCATAGAGGATCTTCTCTTGATTAGTATCCAAGGGACCTGAGGATTCCTTGGTGTTAACAGTGTTTTAAAACTACTGGATAGACTGTTAGAAGTGTGAGAGGAGAATTCAGATATTTTTCCTGCCATAGTCATTGTCTTGGACATGTCATCCTCCCATCATGTAAACGCTGGTTGTTAAATGACAATAGAAAGGCTTACCTGAAATCAAAGGCTTTCATGGCTGGCATCCATAGGTTTTTGTGGGTTTTTCGGGCTCTGAGGCCATGTTCTAGAAGAATGTATTCCTGACGTTTCGCCTGCATCTGCATCTCTGAAGATGTCAGCCACAGATGCAGGCGAAACATCAGGAATGCATTCTTCCAAAACATGGCCTCACAGCCCGAAAAACCCACAAAAATCTTACCTGAAATCTCTGATGGTGGTGTATAGAAATAATGTTGTAAGAGTACGGAATAAAGAATTAGTTATTAATAAGCCTAGTTAACTCGCTCAGCACTGCCTAGTGCTCCAGAAGTTGTTGTTGTATGCCTTCAAGTCATTTCCGACTTGTGGCAACCCTAAGGCAAACCTATCACAGGGTTTTCTGGGGCCGAGAGTGTGTTAACACATCCAAGGTCACCCAGTGGGGTGGTCTCCAGAGTCATAGTCCAATACTCAAATCACTACACCATGCCATGGCATAAAACAATAATATTTAGGGGGTTAGGATTAGCTTCTTACTCTGTATCCCATTGATCTTAAAATGGTAATTCATTTAGATATTATCACCTATGATGATATCTGAAATAGCTCATGAAGGCTTTGCATAACATCACCTATCACTAAAGTGCTCAAATACATTAATATACAAGTTATACAGGTTTCCCCCATCTTTTGACACCTCGCTTTTAGATGCCTCACTCTTTCAATACTTGCAAATTACAGACAAGTTCCATTAATTCAACAGGGGTTCTGGCCTTTCATCAGTTCTTCTTGGCTACAAGGCTCGCTTGGGATCACTCTCTCACACTTTTATATATATTTAGTGTGTTAATTTAGCTTTTGCACACATTCAAAAGTGATATATAGTGTGTTGTTTACATTTTCAGTGGTCAAGCTGAAAAAAACTGGGCTTCACTTTTCAATTAATTCCATTTTCTGACAGCCCATCAGAGAAGTGAAGGTGTCCAGTATACACCTTTGAGGGGTACTGGGTGGGCTATTGGCAGAAAGGCCTTAGATGGCCACAAAAGGGCCATAGTATGACTATCCACTATACAGTGTGCATATAGTTTTCCTTCATAATCCATTCACATTCTTTTCTGAGGCACCAGTTTAACAGGACAAGTAGAAATTTTCTCAAGTGTGTCTACTGGTCGGCTGGAGATGCACAGAATTTGTCTCTAATAATCAAGCATGATATTCCAGTACAATCTTTGATACAAAATGTACCAACTTTCCTAGTATTTACCAAGCTACAAAACTCAGGGCTAATGGTAGAATGGACTGTAATATTTACATTCTAGTTTTAGAACACAAAAGTATACAGATCTGAATAATTGTGTGTGTGAAGGAAAATGTAGAATCTGAAGGCTTCAGAAACAGTTTAGTAAGGCATGCAAAATGCCAAATCTCATGAAAATGGTTATTATTTCACTTTTTATTTCCAAACTCACAAGAAAACACAGCCTTGCACCTCAGGGGGGCGGGAAAGCAGTGTTGGATGGGAATAATGAGCTAAATCTTGATGTTCACCCCCAGAGTCCTTGAATTGTGTTTCCAATTTCTTAACCCTTGTTTCAATGTACTTTTTTTCATTATGATGGACATTTCAATTCCAACTTTGATTTAGAGAACAAAGCATTTAGGCCGCAATCCTATACATATCTACTTGTGAACAACTGCCATTGAACTCAATGAGACATTTTTCTGCATAAACATGTATATGACTATGCTGTTAATCTACCTGTCATCTTCACTATTAAATTAAAACACCTGCTGTTGCACTTCTCATAGGTAGTTACTTGTAGAAGAGGAGGAAAATATTATACCCAAAATGCTTTACCACATAACCTATGAAGAAGCAATTTTTCCATAATAATAGCTTGTCTACAAGCAGCAATTAAGGTTGGAGTACATTTTATTTTATTTTATTTTATTTTGAAAAGACAAATTCTCCTCAGATTTTTGTGTGTGGTGATGGTGGAGGGAACATTGCATTTTGACCTTTAGTGAGCACTCAACTTCCATGGCTCTAATTCTGAAAGAAGAGACTATTTCCAAAAAAAATCAAGGGCCTTCTTCCAAACTAAGGACATTATGGATTCTCAATGTGTTTTCAGCTACATTCCCATGGGCACATAAACAGTGCGTGTGAACCAATATACAAGATTTGATTCTTCTCCTTGAAAACCACAACTGTTTAGGGAAAATATAATCGTTCCTCAAATTATTGAAATATATACATATATGACAGTAGAACTGACTGGATACTTAAGCTGCAGTTCTTGAATAACATGAAAGAACTGCATGTTCGTGTCTGCTGAAGCAATAGCAATTATACAGAAATTGTTTTTTCTTTATACAGCTAACATCAGTGTAACATTACCATGGCTGTACTTATCACTCATGTTTGCAGAATATTCAAACCAGCTCATGTTCATTTTGTGAGCTGAGCTAATCTCACAAAACATTATATGGAAGGTCACAATAATGTCAACAGATCATTTGGGACAGCTTGAGGTGCTTTCTTCCTCCATGTTTTCAGGCAAACAGAGAAACAGAAGATGGAAAATTTTTGAGACTCAGACGACAGGGGAACTTTCTCCCCTGCCTTGTATATTTTTGCCTTGTATATTTTAGCACTCCTTGAAAAGCAGTTCTACTTCCCCACAAAATTGTCACTGAGCCCAAAAACATAAACAACCAATGAGCCATTTGCTACAAAACCACTCACGTTTCCCTGTATCTCTTACACATTTTATTACCAAATGTCTCCTGTAAATATGGACATTAGCTGTCTCAATTGCTAATCTCTATCAAATTTTCCTTTCCTGCCTCAGCTGAGGTATTACAGCTTCATTTGGATAATGCTGCAGTATAAACATTGCAGACTTTTGGTGTCACACATCTTGCTCTTGAATAACTGTGTTTGCATTCTGTTCCGTTTCCTATCCAGGGTATTATCTATCTCCCATTATACGACAAAACATTGTAGTAAGGCCAAAATAATGCAGATAATGTCTCCATACGAATGCTGCAGATCTTTCCGCTTCAAATATTTCTCTGATCATATTTTTCAGTTTTGGCTGCTTACGCAGGCTGCGCTAGAATTTATCATGCATCAGGGAAAAGAATGCAGAGAAACGATGTGATAGAATAACACAATGACACAATACAGCAATGATAGCAAACCAACCAACCTTTTTTCCGCCCCTCCTGACAGCCACTTCTGGAGACCGCGTCCACCACTCTCTCCACTGAGGTTTCTGGAATCCGATATGAGCCAGGCTGGAGTTTCTTAAAAATGAAACCCTCTTTGCTAGGAGTTTATGAGGAAGTTTGGCGAGTTTTACAAGCCCTTGGGTAAATGGCAGACGGTCACCCCTGTTGAGTTAGATTGGATCCACGGATGGGGAAGGGGTAATAGAGCATCCAATGATCTGCTGCAGCATTAATGAACTAGACAGGTTTGGATAGTCAGGTTTCTTATCCAGTCCTGGAACCCTGAGCCACGGGTGGCAAAAGAGCTTTCCAGAACTCTGGAGCTTTGATCTGAGGTTGCTGCATTCCCAAATGGCACCGGCCTGAAGGAGTGGGCTCCGACAGTGATGAACAGTGTGTCAAGGAGAGGGGGCAAACCCTCTGACAAGACAGATGCCCAAACACATCCGGACAGGTGGGCAAGTGGTGCAAGAGGGAGAAAGACAGAGACGGGGGCGGACGTCCACACAAGTGGAACCATGCATATACCACAAAACAAACACCAATTGGACGCGCCACAGTTACGTCAATGTTCAAGGAAAAGTGAGAGCCAAGAAATACACAAAGAAGAAGGAGATCTTTGTGTGTATTTGTGTTTAGGATTTGAGAGGGCTTGGGTTGTGGTTTTTTTTCACCTTTAAGGAAGAATGTGAAGGAGAAGAGATGAGAAGCTCGAATATTGTGGCTTGTACGTTCATTAGCCTACTTTTGTGGAATTGGTGGCCAGCACAGCAGTGTTTGTCGTCAGAGGGAGATGTGATGGAGACCAGGCAGCTGAGGAGGATTGGAATTCAGACATTTAAAGGCCTCTTCTGCCCTTACAATTTAGATTTAAAAGCATCTTTAAAAGCATCCTCATCTTCTGGTGTGTCCATTTGCACAATCATCTCCACAGCTGGTGGAGATCTCAGGTCTTGGGATGTGCTGTTTAAAAACAGGTTCATGTAAAATAAAATAGCTCTTGTCCACAACATGGGTGAAGTTAAAAGAGCCACCTGTTTTGTTTAAGTGAGACCTGGAAGGATGGCAGGAGTGAGCCTCAGGAAGGTTTGCCTTCTAGATAAAGAGTCAGGGGCCAGGGAGACATATTAATATGACGTCCATCTTTCTGTTTGCCACTCTGGGTACCCCAGTGGTTGTTGGCTTGTGAGAGTTCTGGACAGGTAGATTTTGCCGCAAGTACAGATGGGGAAAGCCATATTTCCAGTAATTAGTTTAGAAATGATAGCATCTTTTCCCCAGACCAGTATAATCTGTGATCTGCAGAGGTGAGGCAAGACTGGCCTGACCATTATACCAACTGTGCTGAATACTGGAGGAAACTTATTTTGAGTGTCCTAAAAGGACAGCAAATTTGTTATTTTATTTTTACTTCCCAGGAGGGGAATGTTTATGGAATGTCTTACCCCATGAAGCAAAATAACTTGGCTGGCCTTGTCTAACAGACATATTAGCTTAGATCAGAAGGCACCATTTGCTGTCCTGGCTCAGGCATCACAGTATTTGGGGCATGCCCTGCACCAGGGGCTTGGGGATGTTCTGCTTTTATTTCTTTTCTGAGACAGCTGATACAAGAGGGTTGCCAGGTATTGAAATGATCCCGGTAGGCAGCATTGTCTATATTCTGCTTTTCAGGCCTGCCTTTCAGCCTTGGTTACAAGGGGATCCAAGCAAAATACATTTCTATTTAAAAACAGTGTGCAAGGTTGTCTGTTCCAAAAGCAAGATTTTACCCTGACGTAGGAGCAGTTTATGCTGTAAACTTTGTACAACCATAAATCCATATTTGAGTGAAGTGTTTAGGTGAAAGAAACTGTTTTAAAAGCCTGAGCTATTCTCTCTTCTTCATATTAAGCCATTTCCCATTGCAGCTTCTTTAGCACAAAAAACCGTGGCAGGGAGAGTTTGTACAGCAACAAGAACTGCCAGAGACCTGTCACCAGTGTCATAAAAATGGCTGCACACACCATCCAGAGTTTACATGCAGTAGGAAACATGAAATACACTACAGACAACATGTTGAGTTCAACCCAAGAGATATGACTGAACATACACAGATCAGCTCATAGCCTGATCACACGGGATGGATCCTGTGCAGAAACTGAATTTAAAGTTGAAAAAAACCCGCAAAAGCAGGTGGATTTTCAGACAATGTTGGGGGATAACCTGAAAAGAAAGTAGGCAAAACCTGCAAAAGCGGGTTGATTTTCACATGACGTTAGCATTAGTTAGCATTAATGCGACATTAACCCGAATGGAAACTAGACAAAAACCGCTCCTTTTTATTTTTTGAAAATCCTGAAAGTAAAAAGGAGCGGGTTTTGTCTAGTTTCCATTTGGGTTAATGGCACATTGACTCTGTTGTGTCTGAAAAACAACCCACTTTTGCCGTTTTTTTCCGGCTTTTAAATCCCATTTCTGCATGGGATTTCTGCAGTTTGCCCCCATGTGCTAAAATCCATAGCCTGGACTGGAGCTAAGAAACAGATAACAAGGTTATCACTTAATTCAGGGAGGACTATTGCATTTTTTTAAATCAGAGGTTGAAAAAATTACTTTTTTGTACAGCTCCCAGAATTCCATAGCCAGCATGGATTCTGGGAGCTCTAGTAAAAAAAAAATAATTCACTTTTCAAAGTTGCCTGGGTGATGCTGAGAACTCTACTCCCAAACTATTCCAAGCTTTGGTTTAAAGATACATTGCAGCAGTCCACACAGACATAATAACTCTCTTCCTCCATTACAAAAAATGCTGAAAAGTGAAAAATTATTCTCATAAACCTTGCAGGAACCTTGCAGTGATGCAGGGGGGAAATGTCTTATCCAGCTTTTTAAAAACATAAGTCTACTCAGTTCAGACATTTTGAACCTATAAGGGTATAAGAATGCATATGTGCACTGCCATCTTTATTTTTTAGATTTTTTAAAAATCCAACTCCCATATTTAATAAAAATCCATGTATCAAAGGAAATCACATACAAAAATACATATATCAATAGAAACCACAGGCAGAGATATATTATGATACAGAAAAACCTTTCTAAAAATTGCACATGCTAAGGAAAGTGCATATAAAACTAAGCACATTAGGGAAAATGTACAAAAATGCATAAAGTTTTCTTATAGACTCTGTTTTTAAAAATAACTCTTGCCACATTTACAAACTGTTGTTTTTACACCCACTTCCTATAGTTGTCATTTTAAAATGCAGTCACTTTGATTTTTCTTTGCAGCTAGAGATAATTAAAGTTAATGATGCTTACCACATAATTGATATTCATATTCATAATACTTAACTGAAATCATTACCAGTATCAATTGAAATGTTTGTTCCCATTGAAAATATTATTAGTATTATTCATCTATATATTATTAATAATATTATGTTATATACAACTTTCCCCAAAAATATGATATTCACTTTTCTTTTGTTTTATTTTTAAATTTGTTTTTATGTATTTATTGTTAGATGCTCTCAGTGCTATATTTAGCAGGGTATTTGCCCTAACAAATAAACAAACAAATAAGGAAAAATAAAAATAAGAACAGATGAAGCTGAATTTTGTTATTAGTACATTTTTGCTAAGGTTTGTTACTGTAGTAAGGAATATTCTGGGGTACTTACTTCATACAGAAAGCATTGCTTAAGGTGGCTGTTAAACTAGTTTATTAAACTTGTTAAACTTTTGTTTCAATATCCTCAAAACAGAAACTATACTAAGGGCTTGTTGTTTTTTTTTTTTTAGAAATATGCAATTTTAATTTTCTAGTTTTGATTATATTTAAATAATCAACAAAATATTTGGAAACAATTGATATCACAATATATTTCATATGGAGGAGAAAATTAATATGGAACCAAAATGAAGAGCAGGAGTTCAGAAATGTTAAATAGCAATGGACGATTATACACATTTGCTTAGAAGTAAGTCCATTTATCTTTTCATTTCATTAGATACGATATGATACGAATAAAACCATAATATAGACCTAAATCCCATTATGAATGCCAACTACAATGGTAATATTAACTCCGTGGTAACTTGGTAAGCCAGCACTTGTGTAAACCCTATTAATTCAGAGGGCATGTTGTTGTTGTTGTTGTTGTTGTTGTTTTTATTGTTGTGTCCTTCAAGTCGTTTTTGATTTATGGCGACCCTAAGGTAACTCTATTACAGGGTTTTCTTGGCAAATTTCTTTCAGAGGGTGTTTGCCATTGTCGTCTTCTGAGGCTGAGAGAGTGCCCAGGGTCACCCAGTGGGTTTCATGGCCAAGTGGGAATTCGAACCCTGTTCTCTAGAATCATAGTCTAATGTTCAAACCTTTAGTTTATTTTTAGTAGATATATATAGGATTCCATTGCAAGACTACAATTTTAGTTTCCGAGACACCCTTATGCGAGTTAACCCTATTGACAAATGTCCCTTTTATTTCAGAATGAACACACTTAGGATGTTGATGCTGTAATATAGAATATATGCATTCGTTTAAAAGATTGGTAAGCCCTCACAAGGTTGCATTCAAGAAACACATAATAAAACTAGAAGAACAATAATAAAAAAGAATCTAGGCCATTCATACTTGACTCAAAACCTGGAGTAAAGTAGGAACAGTACACTCATTTTTGCAAATATCCATGTCAGATATAAACAGAATACAAATGTTCAATAATTAGTTTTTTGGCCCAAGAAGATGGATGTTAAATGTCAGATTCATATTTTAATTTAATTGATTGAATAGATATGGTATGAATATGATCATACCATAGACCTAAATCCAGGTCTTACAAACTACAAATAGAGTAGACTCACTGAATCAGTGGGAATTACTTAACAGTTGATTTACCAAACTACTGGGAAAATCAACTTGTCTATAAATCCCATTGATTCAGTAGGTCTACTTTAATTGAGACTAACCATGGAGTTCAAGACATTACCATCAAACATTTTGAAGCATATGGCAATTCACCTCACATTTCAAGATCAATTTCTAAACTGTGCCAACAATCCAAACACTGTAATTTGGATTTGTGAATTGCAGTTGCCAATTTCCCAACCAACCTTTGTTGTTGTTGTGTGCCTTCAAGTTGTTTCTGACTTCTGTCAACCCTATGGTAAACCTGTCATTTTTTTTTTTTTTGGCAAGATTTGTTCAAAAGGGATTTTGCCATTGCCCTCCTCTGAGGCTGAGAGAATGTGACTTGTGCAAGGTCACCCAGTGGGTTTTCATGGCTGGGTGGGCATTTGAACTCCGGTCAAATTCCAATGCTCAATCCACTACACCACACTGGCAACAAACTTTCCCTTAAAGGCAGACGTGAGCAGATAAAATTGATCTTCCAGCTGTGAAAAATGTCACCCTTTGTTTTCTGCTATTCACGCTGCTTTTAAAAGCACAAGATCAGGCCAAGCTGGTTTTCTCCCCATTAGTTGGCAACTATATACATACATACATACATACATACATAAGGAGCCAGTGTGGCATAATGGTTTGAGTGTTGGACTGTGGGCCTTTACAGACTGCCAGAAATAATGCAGCTTGAGGCCACTTTAACTGTCTTGGCTCAGTGCTAGGGAATCATGGGGATTGTAGTTTTTTCTGAGACATTGAGCCTTCTCTGCCAGAGAGCTCTGGTGCTACAATAAACTACAGTTCCCATGATTCCTTAGCACTGAGCCAGGACAGTTAAAGTGGCCCCAAGCTGCACTATTTCTGGCAGTCTGTAAAGGCCCTAGAGACCAGGTTCGATTCCCTGCTTGGTCATGAAACCTACCAGGTGACCTTGGGCAAGTCTCATGCTCTCAGCCTCAGAGGAAAGCAATGGCAAACCTCCTCTGAACAAACTTGCAATGAAAAACCCATAACAGGTTTACCATAGGGTTGGCAGAAGTCGGAATCAACTTGAAGGCACAGAAAATAACAACAACAACAGCGGGTTGGAAACTGCAATTCACAAATCCAAATTACAATGTTTGGATTGGTGGTACAATCCAATGTTTGGACTGTTGGCCTTAGAGTCGCCATAAGTAAAAAACAATTTGAAGGCACACGACGACAGTACCATAGGCCCTTGTTTTCGGCTGGGGTTTGCTTCCAGGACCCCCCATGGGTACCAAAATCCGTGGGTGCTCAAGTCCTATTAAATACAATGGCATAGCAAAATAGTGCCCTTTATGTAAAATGGCAAAATCAAGGTTTGCTATTTGGAATTTATGCTTTTTTAAAAATATTTTCAAGCTGTGGATACTTGAATCTGTGAATTAAAAAATCCATGGATAAGGAGGGCCAACTGTACATATATATATATATATATATATATATATATATACACACGCATACGTATATATTGCAGTTCCAGTCTGAAAAGTCTTCCCCACCAGCTCCCAAATTGCATTTCCCCCTTCCACCAGCCACTGCTACATGTCTGATGGGTTCCTTCCTCCTCCTCCTCCCCCCCCGCCCCCCAGCTGTCCAAAAAGTCTTGAAAGTGAAGTGCCTGGTTTGTGGTTAATCTCCCCTGTTGTTTTTATGAGGCTCCCCGCCTCTCCTCCCCTGGGCACCCCTTACGGATCAAAGGTTAATTAATGCAGAGCAGACCGTGACTGCAGTTATTCTGACCCCACAGGGCCAGGTGGTCCCAGGGCCCCGATATACAAGATGCGATGAAAGGGTGACACAGCCCTGGAATCTGCAAGATTATGAGGCATGGCGGTGGGAGGGCAAAGTGGGGAGAAAGAGAGCAAAACCCTTGGGGGAGCTGACCCCTCTGGGTCTGCTGGGGGGGCAGTTGGGGGGGGATGAGGGAATAAGGAGAGCCAGGCTCATGGCCCAAACCTCTCATAGAAGTTGGGCTTAACAAGTCACAAGAACACGCTTCTCGGTAACGCGTTGCTTTTTTTGTAATGAGAGCGTAACCGAAATACATCTCTCCCCCCCCCTCCAAAGTTGTTAGGGTACCAGCGTAATGAATAACTGGCTCTTGATGTTTTTCTAGCCCAGGGGTAGGCAACCTAAGGCCTGGGGGCCGGATGCGGCCCCCCAAGGCCTTTGGACCGGCCCCAGGCCGGTCCTGCTGCCACCGCCACCACCCGCCATGATGATATTGATTATTGTTGTTATTACTTGTTCTTGGGTTTTTCTTGGGAAAATCTCCACAGGGGGTTTGCCATGGCTTTTCTGGGGCTGAGAGAGTGTGCATGCATATTTTTTTATTTTTTATTTTTTTAAAAATTTATATTTATTTATTTATTTATTTTTGGTGTTTCGGCCCCCCCAATTGTCTGAGGGACAGCAACCCGGCCCCCGGCTCAAAAAGGTTGCCTACCCCTGTTCTAGCCCATTTGACAAGACTTTAATTTATATTCTTTTTGCCAGTCCTTCATGGCTCAAGCCAGATGTAGAACTTGGATGTAACAAGTCAGAAGAACCCAGTTCTCTGTAACTAGCTGCTTTTTTTCGTAATGAGATTCTAACCAAACTACATCTCCCCCCCCTTCCAAAGTGATTATGGTACTGACGTAATATACCGACGTAATATATAACTGGTTCTTGTTGTTTTTCTAGCCAACTTGACAGTACTTTAATATATTGTCAATCCCTTGTAGCCCAAGCCAGAAATAGAACTTGGACATAACAAGTCACAAAAACACAGTTCTCTGTAACTAGTTGCTTCTTTCGTAATGAGATTGTAACTGAATTACATCTCCCCCATTCTCCAAAGTAATTACAGTACTCCCATAATGAATAACTAGTTCTTGCTGTTTTTCTAGACAATTTTATAGGATTTTAATTTTTATTCTTTTTACCAGTCCAACACAGTTCAAGCCAGACACAGAACTCAGACGTAACAAGTCACAAGAACACAGTTCTCTGTAAATAGTTGCTTTTTTCATAATGAAATTGTAACCGAACTACATCTCCCCCCACCCTCCAAATCGGCTATGGTACCACTGTAATATATAACTGGTTCTTGATGTTTTTCTCCACAATTTGACAGGACTTTAATTTTATTTATTTTTTGCCAATCTCTCAGGGCCCAAGCCACACAGAGCTTGGACATAACAAGTCACAATAACACAGTTCTCTGTAACTCGGGGGTTATTCAAATGGTGAAAATAATCCCAGTAGAATGTGGGTTGAATCTTTGTTGTTCGCATGCATGTTTAATGCACCCAAATAAGTTTTTTTGCGCGGGGCTGCCAAAAAACCCACTGAACCCAATTGATCTCCAGCTTTTTTCTGAGTTTTCCTAAAAGATTTGCATTGTCAGCTGTGTGAATAACTAATGCGAACAGACCCAAGACAAACCGGAATAAAACTCTGCATGCCTTGAATGTGTTTCAAATACATTTGCACCATCGACTCCATCTTTATGAGAGTGCTGATATGTGTGAGCAACAGAACTTATAGAAATGCACATAAATGCAGTTCTGATAAAAAACAGTGTGAAACAAAATTGAAATGTGTGAGTTTATTCGCATAGTTGCACTAAATAAAGTCTGAATAACCCTTACTTGCTTTTTTTGTAATGAGACTGTAACCAAACTAAACAAATAACTGGTTCTTGCTATTTTTGTAGCCAGTTTGGCAGGACTTTAGTTTTTTCTTTTTTTTTTTTCCTTTTTAAAAAAGGCACTTTTTCCCATAAAAAAGTAACAGAAAGTAATGGGAAGGTAGTATGTGCTGATAATATACCCACTAGTGTGAATGATAATAGCATCAGGCTACTTTTTAAACAAGTACAGCAATAAATTACTTCCCCAAAGTAATTTCCCATGTTCTGAGAGAGTTATGTTGTTTGAGCTACAACTCCCAGGATCTTCTACCAGGAATCAGAAAGTTGTAGCAAGCATAGTGGTTTGAGCATTGGACTATGACTCTGGAGACAAGGGCTCAATCCCAGCTCAGCCATGAAACCAAGCTGGGTGATCTTGGGCAAGTCACACTCTCTCAGCCACAAAAAATGGCAATGGCAAACCCCCTCTGAAAAAACTTGCCAAGAAAATCCTGTGATAGATTCACCTTAGGGTTGTCATGTCAGATATGACTTGAAGGCATACAACAACATCAAAGTCCAAATAAATAACTTTTTCTAAACTCTATAATTATGTCAGGATCTGGCCAGTACAGCCAGCACCTTCTTTATAAATATTGCATATTTGAGGACTGCTGCATGCACCAGACGTCTTCCAAAAACTTGACTATTTGTTATTACAGTTGAACGAACTCATGTCAGAAAAACTTGGATGGAAAGGGGGAAGAGCAAATTAATCATAATGGAGAATTGTCCCAGGTTACTGATCCATCTCAGCCTAAAATTCTTCTGGTCCCCACGGAGATCATGCCAGTTTCATCACTCCTACTGACTTCTGCTTTAAAAGTGAAATTATTTCTTCCAGAACACTCACAAAGTCTTTGCTTGCTGAGCTTTCTGGCTTGCTTCTTAAATAAACAGAACCGAACAATAATTCAATATATTGTTCAGTGTTTGATTTAGTGAACAGCTACAACTGGCCATGTTTCTCTTTGGAATGAGAGTCTCATTGCTAGACCCTGACGTCTCCATTCCTCAAAAGGTCTGCTTATAAACAGGCTTGCTTTTTATTTTCTCCTGTTTTATCATTCTGAAGCATCTAGGGTGGCTTCCAATTCCTTTCCAGGCTTAGTTCAAAGTTCTAGTTCTTACCTGTGAAGCCCTATATACCTTGAGGCTTGAATATTTCACAGAGCACCTTCTGCTGTATAACCCACTCTCTTAATCTTCTGATGATATTTCAGGACTCATCTGGACTGGCAAAAAGCCTTGAGATTTAGCAACCCTTGTACCAGTTCTCCTCTCTCTTTTAAAATATCTAAACAATATACCTCCTGTCCCAGTTTATTCCCTGTGAATTTCCAGCACCGGATGCAACTTTTCAAACCCAAAGTAGAGTATGTGGTGTTTTTCCCCCCTCTATGTCCCAGAGGTTACTGAGACAGACAAGGGTTCATTTCCCATGTCCATTTTGATTATCTTGGGTCCAAAACACACTGCAGAAATAATCCAGTTTGAAACCGCTCTAACTGCCCTGGCTCAATACTAGAGAATCCTGGGAATTATAGTTTATTGTGTCACCAGTGGTCTCTAACAGAGAAGTCTAAATGTCCCCCAAAAGTTCACTTTCAAGAATTCCCCAGCATTGAGCGAGGGCAGTTATCCTCCATTTTGAGTAGCACTAAAAAGCATGAATGTATATGTATATGGGTGTTATTTAGCTTTGTATTTGGTTGTGTCCTATGTTTTTCTTGAATGTCCAACATTTTGTGGTGCCTTGTCTTCGGGCCTAAGCAGACTGCCAGAAATAGTGCACATTAAATTGAGGCACTGCCCTGGCTCAGTGCTGGGGAATCATGGGAACTGTAATTTATTTTGGCACCAGAGCTCTCTGACAGAGATGTCTCAATGTCCCAGAAAAAAATACAATTCCCATGATTCCCTAGCACTGAGCCAGGGCAGTGCCTCAATTTAATGTGCACTATTTCTGGCAGTCTGCTTAGGCCTTTCCTTTAAGGTTAGGACATCTAGTCATCCTGAGTTGACCACGTCTCATGAAGGACAAAGAAGATGGACCAAACCCCAATATATTCATGGTGTGACTGGATGCAGAGGAAAAAACAATCCCTATGAACTCTGCAATCGAGAAACAAAATAGCCCAACATTTACCAGGAACATTAACTTAGAACCCCTTTTTCATCTTATACGGAAGCTACATTGGCTTCCACAGGGACAGTGGTTTGTAACTTGTAGTTATAAACAGAAATAAGTTGAGAAAAGTAATTGCACAACCTCCTTACCTGTTCTCCCCTCCCCAGTTTATATTTTTATTTTCATTTTCATATTATTTGAAAGATCTGTTATCCAACAACAAAGCCACTGCTTTTAATGTGTTCCTCTTTTATTTAATTCTATTGCTATCGTTGTGCTAGTGGTTTATTGTTTGTTTTTAATTTTCTGCATTGATTTGACAGCTTTTTATTGTAAAAGTTGGCTTTGGTGGTGTTGCAAATTCACACTTGTTTCGACGAACTGTGGTGTAAAAATACTTTAGAATAAATGGACATTGAGAGTGGTAACAGTTATAAAACAGGAGTGAGTTTGCATTTGGACAGAGAGAGGATAGGGATGGATAGAAGAAAAATATCAGTTTAACACTAAGGGTAGAAGACACAGGACAAAGATTATATATTAATTCTAAAATATACAGTTGAAGGTTTGCACAGGCGAGACCTAATACTGTATCTAACATTGCTTTCTGTGCTAATCCTGAGGGGTTTTTATTATGGTATCTCACAAAATAGTTTGATCAGAAACCATCTTTCATAATTTCTATCAGTCCTATTCTGCTCCTCCTTCTCCATCTCTCCCAGTTATGTTAAAACAGAGTAACCATATGTCATATCCTCAAAGGAGGACACGGCACTGCAAAATTCAAGAAAAATGGATGCCATGACCAAATAAAAGCTAAAAACACTCAGAAATGTAAATTTATGCTTCTTAGGCTCAAAATGAAAATGACATTTTGAAATTCTTCCCGGACAGAAGGCTGAAATATAGGACATGTCTTGGAAAAGGAGTACATCTGGTCACTCTGTGTTAAAATCTTTCAATGGCAGAAGACTTGTACCTACACACCCAGTCATCATTTTTCACAAAATAAATTGTTTCCAGTGCCAGACCTGATAAACATTTGGGAGTACTGTAGTTGGAAGTTAAGCTCAAAATTATCACACTCTTTGACCACTACAAAAGTAGGGATCAACTCTGCTTTACAATATATCTGTTGTTTTCGTTGCTTATTGTGTGCCTTCACGTCGTTTTTGGTCAGAAACTATCTTTCATAATTCCTATGACGACCCTATCGTGGGGTTTTCTTGGCCAGATTTGTTCCTAGGAGGTTTGCCGTGGTCTTCCTCTGAGGCTGAAAGAGGTGACTTGCTCAGGGTCACCCAGTGAGTTTATGTAGCCAACATGGGAATTGAACCCTGGTCTCCAGAGTCACAGACCAACACTCAAGCCGCTATGGCTCTTATATCTTTTGCTACTCTCTCCTTTTTCATAGAATGATCACAGCCATTTGGGGACAGTGGAAATCAATCCATTGCTTCCAATTGGTTGTGACTGTGAGCATGCAAGCTTTGTGATGTCACCAGAATGACAAGTCACCTCTGGTCAGTCCAAGGCCTCTTGCTGGCAATCGCAACACAAGATGATATCTTGGCTAGTGTTTTGGCTCATAGCGCAAAGCATCGCAGGATCCCAAGGCTGCCTGAAGTGCAGCAAGGAGGCCATGGCACTTAAGAAAGAATTTACAGATCATTTCCTGGAGAAGAAACTCCGTCGGGAGCCAGACCTTAAAAAAAAACTGCAGAAGCTTGTGGATGATGCCATAGAAGGCCTGTCACATCAACGCATAGACCCTGAAAAGTACATGGCTATGATTGGTAGGTCTGCATCCGTCCCACATACTCCCTCAGTGGTCTCAGGACAACTAAATTCTTGGGTGGAATTTAAATTTTGGACCAAACCCTGACCCTCTACCCCAACAATCATGCATTTTTAAAGCTCTGGGGGTGTAACTCTATAGTATTACTTCACAGTGTGTACATGTCCTAATATTAAAATGCATTCATTCTGTCGCTCTTTTGATTTGTATATTATAGAGGCCCAGTTTTAAAATACAAATCTAGGGCATATTTCAAATGCTAAAGCCAGCCCAAAGCTGGTGCCACACTGCAGAATTGAGCTATGCACTCTACATTGAGCCATGGCAGTTAAAGCAATGTCAAACTGCATTAATTCTCCAGTGTAGATGCAGCCTATGACAGTAATTGTTTCTAAATATCTCCGTAAAGTCCTCAGGATGTGCTGCACCACAACTCCCACCATTCCTGACCAACATATTGAACAGCCAGGAAGGTTGATGATGATGATAAGGGCTCTCTTTCAACATACATGGAAGTTGCTGGTAAAAGCTTTCTTCCAGAGCCTAATGTACAAAATAAACATTCCCATTGATGGGCAAGCAAGGTATTTATGGGCTTTTGAACATAGAAATTTTGTTACTGCCAATCAAAACCTCCTTAGTGCTGTGAAAAGTTAGTTTTCAAATGTTAAGTGGTTTATTAATTTTCCTATTTTATTATTAGACTAATTTCAAGCCTGTCTCACCCCCACCTCCCAATATGTGACTCACAGTAGACTTTCAATAATATTTTGCTGTTATTTGTCATCATGTCAGATTTGACTTATGGCAACTCTGTGAACAAGAGACTTCCAAGTACATAAAACATATGCAATTAAAACATAAGCAAATACAAACATAAGAGATTTACAACGGAGTTTTTAAAAACATAAAGAAAACATACCACCACTTCAAGCCACTGTAGCAGAATCTGTAAAGTTACTTTTAAAAGGAATTCATAATGTCGCTGATTTTTAAAACCCTCATTTCAAAAGTGCTCTTGCCACTTTGGTTACAAAAACAGTAACTAATGCATAGCTTTGTGGTGCTTGTAGCTTTTTTTGTTTAGAAACCACCACCACCCAATTAAGAAGAAAAACATAAAAAATTGGAAAAACTATTCCCCCCCCCCCCCAATGCATCTAAACAGTTACAAATACGCCCTTTAAAAGTAGCTAAAAATAATTGGGAAACATTACTAACATCCTCAACATGGCCATTCCCCTGCATTTCTGCTTTTGAAATGTAATGTAGTCACCCCTTAACTCTTTCCAAAAGTAACTGTGAATAACTGTGTTGCTTGTAACTCATTAATTCCAAGAGCTTTACTATAGTTGCAGAGTTCAATGATCCAAAAAGCTGTTAAATGCCATTCTAGTTTCATGTTTTAAAAAGGAACCAAACCATTATTGAATTATTGGCAAGTGTGTGTGTATATCGACTAATGCAACCCCATTAATTTCATAGGGTTTTCGACAAGTCAACAATCTGCTCTGTGTGTGTGTGTGTGTGTGTGTGTGCCTTCAAATTTCCTGTCGACTTATAGCAACCTCATTAATTTCACAGAGATTTTATGCTGGGGTACCTGTGTTGGCCATTTAGCAAATTCAAACAAAAATCCACCAAACAGTGATACCTTTATTGGACAACCAAAATGCACAGCTTCGAAAGCTTGCAACAAGTATATTGTGTATTTTGGTTGGCCAATAAAGGTATCACTCTTTGGTGGATTTTTGTTTGAATTCACAGAGTTTTCTTAGGCAAGGAATCCTCAAAGGTGGTTTTGACAGTTCCTTCTTCTGAAATATAGCCTACAACACCTTGTATTTGTTGACAGTCTCATCCAAGTACTAACCAGGGCTGATCCTGCTTAGCCTCCAAGATCAAGTAGGATCTGGTGCCTTTATGGATATGCAACAACTGATTTGTAATTAGTTACTTCAGAGCTTCTGCCTCCCTTACCAACTTATTTTTGTTGTCTTACCTCTCTATTACTGTATGCATTTCATATTTATTAAGAGTACAATTGTACACATACTTACTTGAGTTAAGTCCTATCGAACTCACACAAACACACATTAGTCTACTTTTATGTCATCTTTCAATGTACACTGGACCCTCCACATTCGCTGGAGGTAGGAGCACAGGACCCCTGTGAAATTGGAAAAACCACAAATAAAAACACTATTTTTAAAATCTGAGATCACCTTTCCAGGAATCTTTAGATCTTCCAGGGCAATTCTATGGTCAAGATCTGCCAGAAGGTTACAATGAAATTGCACTGGAGGGACTACAAATGCCTAGAGAAGTGTTTTCTCTAGGAACTTCTAGGTCCTCCAGTGTGACTTCTGGCAGAAGTTGACAATAGAGTCACATTGGAAGACCTAGAGATTCCTAGAGAGAACATATTAATCAAATTCGTGAATAATCAAATCCGCAAAAATGAAAGCCGCAAATGTGGAGGGCCAACTGAAAATCTTTACTGGTCAATAAGAAAAGTGCCAGAATATCTTGTTAGGGTTTACCTCTGATTGGGTTGTAGAAGATTACAGGACAGGAATTTTTTGAGACAGAAGAAAACTAGTAAGTCTGGATGCTGAAGCAGATTCCTCAGCCAAATTCCCTCTCAAGCGCTTTGCTTTATTTGGTGTGCAAAGGGATCTTGTAGCACCTTTGAGACTATCTGAGCAAAAGAAGTTATAGCATGAACTTTCATAGACTTAGGGCCTCTGCAGATGGGCTGTTCTGGGCTGCCCTGGGAAGCAGCGGATCGGGGCTGTGGCAACCTCATGCCGCAGCCCCGATCTTCCTTTTTGACGCCCTGAAAAGAGCAGCAAAATGCTGTTCCGTTTAGGGGCGGCAAAAGGCTGCCCAAAGAGCCGGTACCATGGCTCTTCAGTGCCCTTTTGGTGCAGCGTGTTTAAACGCTGCGCCGGCAGGGCGTCCTGATGCCGCACACCATGCGTAATGGTGCGCAGCATCAGGACGGCATCAGCAATGGGTTGGGGTGGCCAGCGTGCGGCTGCCCTGCCCCAACTCTACCCCCCAGGCCAGCCCTTTGGCCTGGTCTGCAGAGGCCCTTAGTCTCTTTCCTCAGATGCAGAATAGTCTATGAAAGCTGATGCTACAACTTCTTTTGCTCGCAAAGGTCCTACAAGATCCCTTTGCATTTTGATATTCCAGACTAAGACGGCTATATGTCTCCAAATTCTGCTTGATTTAGTTGAATCTAGCAGGCCCATTAGGTAGGATGAGAAGATTTCCTCAGGCAGCAGGTGTTATAAAAGGGTAGCAAATGGTTAGTTATTTAGGCCTGAATCCATTTGGTTTCTTTGGAGATCAGGGTTCAATTCCTGCTCAGCCATGAAACCCACTGGGTGACCTTGGGCAAGCCACACTCTCTCAGCCTCGGGGAAGGCAAGGGCAAACCTCCTCTGAATAAATCTTGCCAAGAAAACCCCATCATAGGGTCACCTTAGGGTCTCCATAAGCCGGAAACAACTTGAAGGCACACAACACACACACGCTGTTTGGTTAGTCTCAACTAGAATAGACTGACTGAATCAATTGTTTAATGGTGAGTCAGCACATAGGTAAAAAGAATAACAATAGGGTTCAAGCCTTCATTTTTATTTTTGTAGTCACTGCAGGGAGATGACTGTGGTAATTTTCTGCTTCTGGTGCCAAAAGAACATAAACATAACTTTCTGTATTTTGGGGGGTGGGTGTGAGTTTTTCTGCTGCGCCTTGGGTTGAAAAATATTTTGGACTACATCTACTCTGCTGAATAATAATAATAATAATAATAAAATTTATTTATACCCCACCCCTCTGCATAACAATCTATGCAGCTTGACATGGCTTTAACTGCTTTGGCTCAATGCTATAGAATTCTTGGATTTGTAGTTTTGTGAGAGATTTAGCCTTCTCTGTTAAAGAGCTCTGGTGCCACAAAAACTACAGATCCCAGGATACTATAGGATGGAGCCATGACAGATAAAGCAGAGTCAAACTGCCTTAATTCTGCAATGTGGCAGGAGCCCCAGAGGTACTACTAAGCCAATTTGGCTTTACACACAGGTTGACCCGGTGTCCTAAGTGCAAAGGAGGATAAGTCACTGCAAAATAGAGGGCATTCAGGAAAAATGTAGAACATGACCAAATAGAAGCTAAAAACACTCATATAGATGTAAATGCATGGATTTTAGTCATGCTTGTTTGTGTTTAAGTTTACAAGAGAAGAAAGGGACAGAGGGAGCTAGTTTCTCCTTCTAAACAATTTACTCTCCTCCATTGTCTTCAGATGAAACGACGCTTGGAATACTTGCCACCCACTTCAAACGCTATATGAACCGAATAATGGAAAGCGACTTTGAAGGTACAAAACTTGCTAACATGAATGATACCGAATGGCCATATGGAATACGTGAGAGACTGGTTCCTTCTGAATGGTTGACAACATATATATGTGTGTTGCATTCATAGGCATGGAAATGTGTTAAACAAAAGGTGAGTCTATGTTTAGCTTTTCAGGACATGACCCTCCAAGGTATGTCAGACTAGCAATGCTTTGCCTGTCCATTTAATTTACTTATAGAGAGATAGATGGTGGGTCTTGATGATACTGCAGGCGCTTTGTTTAGCAGGTAAGTGGATAGTGCCATCTGGTGGCCCTTCCAAAATAGAACCATATATACTCGTGTACAAGTCGACCTCATGTATAAGTCGAAGGAAGGCTTCAGAGTCAAAATCCTGGATTTTGAAATGACCCGTGGATAAGTCAAGGGTAAAACATAGAGGGCTATAATGAAGGATGGAAAGGGGGAAATACCACTTCCGTCCCTCTTTCTCCTTCTCTGGACCACTCCGGATCACCTAACACTAATTCCCAGGTGCAAGAGGAGAGGTTTTAACATCGGATTGAGAAGGGAAGCAAGTGGTGTTAAATGGGAAGTTTCTTCCATGGGAAAAGAAGACTTGTAAAACAGATTGGGGGGACAAGCAAGTGGTGTTAAATGGGGAGTTTTTTTCTTGGGAAAAGAAGACTTGCAAAAAGACTGGGGAAGAGAAGCAAGTGATGATAAATGGGGAGTTGTTTCCGTGGGAAGAGAAGCCTTGCAAAGCAGACTGGGGAAGGAAGGAATTGGTGTTAAATGGAAAGTGGGACATCAGGCTTGCTTATTTTTGGACCTTTCTAAGCAGTATTATTGTATTAACACATATATGTCAACCCAGAATTTTAGGGTCAATTTTGGGACATAAATTTCTTGACGAGTATATACGGTATATTGCTATTTATTTCCATCAAAACAGATGGAAATTTGGAGGCATTCACACTACAGAAATAACCCGGTGTGAAACTGGGTTATTTCCTTGCCATTTACACTTGCCCCAAATGCACTCAGTGCACTTTGTGGGGTGGCGGTGGGGTGGTTATCCCAAAACCCACTTAACCTGGGATATTTAATACTGGGTTCCCCCACACACACATCTTTTTGAAAGAACCGCATCAATCCACATCTTTGGCAATGTGAATGTGTACCAAATTGGTTCAGATCGCTCGGTATTATTCAAGGGAATGGAGGCAGTTCCACTTTATCCCAAAATTATCACATGTGTGAATAACAACAGGGGTAACATGACTCGGAGAGATTCGGGAACACAAAAGGTAATGGGAAGAACGATCCTGATATGCATTGGCACAGGGATCTGCATCTCCCCAGGACTAAAACCTACTGTGAATGCCCCCTTAATTTGGATACATTTCACTTTCACATGTGCTCACTCATCATAAAGGTCTTGCCAAAAAAAACCCAATGATAGGCCTGACTTAGGGTTTTGGATTTTGGATCATTTCAAATTTTGGATTTCTGGATAAGGGCTACTTTATTGACCTGGGTGCTCTTCACCCTGAGCCTGAACAGAACACCTGAACCCACGAACAGCACTTTGAAGGGATGGAAGAGGTACTGTTGTTATCATTCTAGTTGTATGCCATCTGAAAGACAAATCTGAAACACTTCTGGCCTCAAGCGTTTTGGCCCCAAGCATTTAATCTGGATCTAACTAGTTGAGCTGAAAACTGTCGGAAGGAATTGGGATGTTTGGGGAATGGAAAGGCATGCGAGTGTATAGTAACGTTCTGATCTGTACATTCGTATGGGATTTGAGGATTAGGTCAGTTCGTACTGGAGTTCACAAAGATCAAATTCCTCAGGTGCTCTGACTCTAATGAATGTATTTGAAGATGCTCTTTTAGAATAGCAGGAGAAGTTTTAAATCTTGCACTTCATCTTCTATGGCCCTCAGCCCTGACTTTTGCTTGCCCTTTGCAGATGGACAGCTTTTTAATGAGGTGAACTGGAGCCTTCAGAAACTGTTAGCTACTTTTCAGGAGATCATGCCAACAATTACAAAGCGTAAGTTGTAATTAATAACTTTTTTAAAAGGAGGAGTTCTGGGGTTCAGGGATGCCCATTTTGTTAATCCTGCTAAATGTGAAAGGGCAGATCATGGAGAGGGGAAGTCATTCATGATATGCTTAGAAACACCTATTTTTATGATTATTGCATATAGACTGAGACCTTTGACTTTGGGGCTGGGACGTAATGTCTCACATTGAATTCTGAGAATTAATAGCTTTCATTTCAACAAACCTATGCCTCAAAATGGTTCCTATTAATCTGTTGGGATGGCTATTAATCAGTCTATGAGGCTGAAGAGATGGCACTTGGTGATGTAATGATGTGAAACCTCCTGATGTTCTAGGACTGTCCATTTTTGAAACTCAAAAAACTGGGTTCAGTCTGGAGGGACAGAACTGGAAGCATAGAGGTTTCAGGAAAATGGGCATGTGCATGTGGGTGAAAGAGACATAGAGCACAGGCGGGATGCTGGTGTTTTATGTTGAGTTGTTGAGGAAATTTTAAAACAACCTAACAACAGATCTGGCATCTTTATTGGAGTTCGTCTATACTGTAAAAATAATGCAGTTTGATGCCACCTTAACTGCCATGGCTCCATCCTACAGAATCCTGAGATTTGTACTTTTGTGAGGCACCAGACTCCAAGAAGGCTAAAGACTTGGTAACATCCATAATTTGACAAAGAATAAATCAAATCCCCACTCAGCCATGGAAATCCAATGGGTGATCTTGGGCAAGTCACATATTCTCAGCCTCAAGGAAACCCCCTCTGAACAAATCTTGCCAGGAAAACCCCATGATAGGTTTGCCTTAGGGTCACCATAAGTCAGAAACAACTTGAAGGTGCACAACAACAACGACAACCATTTTAGTCAGTTTTCAAAAGAAAGGTTACTGTTATTACTTTTATAAAAGGAAAACTGTAATTGTAACGAACAGCTTTTGAGGGATTTGGCCAATAACTGTAACTAATTACTGTCAAACAAATCTTTCCAAGTTAAGCCTTCTTAAGGCCTTGATAATGAACCCTCAGATTTAAATCAGGGATTCAAGCCTAACAAAATTGCTGTGTCTGCCTTTTTACTTGCATTGTTTATACAGAGGACTGTCTTCTCCTGTGCAAACATGCTTGTACACTATGATCATAATCGTCAGCCTTTCCTCTGTTTGCCCTCTCTCCTAATTAAATGGATGGCAACCAGATCAAACCACTGAGAAAAATGACAGTTATAGAGGCCAGTTCAGTTCAGTTCAGTTCAATTCAGTTATGGAGTCCTGGCAACCCTAGCTGGGTAATTAATACTGAAAGTGTGAAATCACATAGATTCAAATGTCATTCTTTTTCCCCTTTCTTTTTGCAGTGCATTGTAGCAATGAATGTGGTGAGTATTAATTTGGATGGAGAGGAGAGTCCCTATCTGATCAGCGTTGGAGGTTTTTGGGTGCCTACTTTCCCCTCCTTGGCATAATTTACTAAGTATTGTCAGATTCAGACTACAAGGATGAGGGCAAGAAAGTAGCATTAAGATATATTCAGGAATACAAGCAAACACCTACTACATAGTAAGGGTATTAAAATGTCCCTTTTGTTGCATAATTCATATTTCCAGTGGCACTGCTGTCCTGTCTCAATTTCATGGATGCTAAAGTCCAGTTATATACAACAAGGTAGTAAAATGGTATCCCTTATATAAAATGGCAAAATCAAGATTTGCTTTTTGGAATGTATAAATTTTTTTTAATATTTTCAAGCCATGGATGCTTGAATCCATAGATAAAGAATCTGTGGACACACAGGGCTGACTGTATACACCTTTTAGTCATATAAATTTTTCATTTCATTTTCATTTCATTTCTTTTTGGTAATTTGACATACAGTCTTGTGCATGGCATCCCCCCCCCCCCCATTGCTTTGTCTGTCCTAGAAGGCACAAAAGGGATATTTCTCATAGGGAAATGATAGCCACATATTTTCCATCCTATAGACTGGCCAGTATTCCTGATCTGTTATCCCCACTCTATATTTTTAAGGTTATAAAAGTTTTGACAAAAAACAGTGGTCATGTTGGCCAGGGCATTCTAGGAGCTGTAGTCCAATAAAAGTTAATCCTACCCAGCATGGTATAGTGGCTTGAGCATTGGATTAGGACACTGGGAGACCAGCGTTCGAATCCCAGCTTGACCATGGAAGCTTACTGGGTGACCTTGAGCAAGTCACGCTCTCTCAGCCTCAGAGGATGGCAATGGCAAACCCCCTCTGAAGAAACTTGCCAAGAAAACCCCATGATAGGTGCACCTCAGGATTGCCATAAGTCGGAAATGACTTGAGGGCAGCAACAAACAACAACAATCTGGTAGGGCAGACTGCTTCCTCTTGCCTCATCCCATTTGCCTGCTTTTGTCCCCTGTGCACCCAGACACCTGCTATTCTTCCAAACTAAGCCCTGCCTTCCCATTTTCTGGTTCTCTTCTGACAAAGGCTCTTCCCCTGCAGGTGTTATGATGTATGTCTCCACCAACTGCTTCAACTGTATCACGCGTTCCCACACGTGCAACAAGGGCATCTATTGTGGAGGTGAGACCCTGGACACCAGAAGCAAAATGGGCAAACATCTATTCTGAGCTGGTGTGATGGGAAGTGTGGGCTGGAAAGGAATCTGTGATATAAAGAATGAGGCCTTAAATTCAGGGACTCTCAACTTTGCTTGGGTGGGACTGAAAGCAAGTCCTGAATCCCATTTAAGATTTGGTTTGATCTGATTTAAGATTTGACAGATCAGATTTAACATAGCAGCTGATGAGGCCTGGCAGTGGAATAGATCTTGATGGATTTTGCAGAGAGGAGGGTACAAGTGGAAATGGATGAAGATCTGATTCTGGACTGTGCTCTGAGGTGGCACAAAGCGAGCCACGGTGTCAAGAAATATAAGTTCTACCGGGTAAGCAATGCTCTGGCAACTTCCCCAACAGCTTCTTCCATTGACCCAAAATGTTAATCAGTACTCCCCTTCCAAGAAGCTGTGTATATATCATTTACATTTTTATCTTATCCATCCTCTCAGGGCTCAGAATGGCATGCATCTTAGGTCCCCTCTCTTACCTTCAGAGAGGTTGGTCCAACGTCAGCAAGGGAACTTCATGTCCAAGTTTGGATCTGAAACCAAGTCGTCTTGGGATTTGAATCAGATCTTGGGAGCTGAGTTGGCATTTGAAGCCAAGTTGCCCCGGTCCTTTTCTGCAACTCCACCAGAGTGAGGAATCTCTGGCTCAAAGACCAAATTTGTCCCACTGATTCAAATTTGAGAACATGGGGGGGGGAGAGCAGAAAATTGTAGAAAACCATTGTAGAAAATTGCCCAGAGTAATTTGAAGTGGTTTACAGAGTTTCTGGCTAACAACTCCCAGATGTCTCAGGCAAAATATCTATTCCCTGTGGTAGCTGGGGAATCTAGAAATTGTAGATCCTTTTCACACTAAACAGTTTTGGCACTTTGATACTGCTTTAACTCTGACAGCTGCATCTTATGAAATCCTGGGGTTTGTAGTTTGGTGAGGCACTAGAGCTCTCTGAAAAGGAATTATAAGCACCTCTCCCTAA
The DNA here is from genome assembly GCA_026167975.1 of Phrynosoma blainvillii. NCBI lineage: Eukaryota > Metazoa > Chordata > Lepidosauria > Squamata > Phrynosomatidae > Phrynosoma > Phrynosoma blainvillii. The sequence goes on along the minus strand of JANUYF010000005.1, from coordinate 134,768,316 downwards.
ACTGCAAATCCAAGTAATCAATAGGATAGAGCCATGACAATTAAAGCGATACCAATAGTGTGAAATCACTCTATTCTACATCTGAAGAAGTGGGTTTATATCCATGAATGCTCATGCAAAAATAAATACCAGTTAGTCTTAAAGATGCTGCTAGATTGCTTATTTTCTCTCCTCCTCCCTTCTTCTTTTTATGCTGCAAGAGATTGAACACAGCTACTTCTTTGAAAACAATACTGAGAAAGAGACTATAGTCTGCAAAGAAAGCTTTTCAGGCTCTTCCTTTAATTACCTTTTTCTAGCTGAAAAAAGCAAGGAATGAAGGTAGCCTGCTTTGACAAGAGCTGGTGCTTCAATCATTTTTTTTTTAGAGGATGGAAGGGGTCCCCTTCATTTAGGGGTCTGGCCCACCCAAACCACTGCTGGCACATGGCATTTGAATTGTTTCCCTGGAGTCAATTGAGCCCTTGGAATAAAACATGTTGCCCAATTTGCTGGCTCTCACTTTTAAAAGATGAGTTATTGGAGCCAGCCTTCCATTACAATGAGGTGGTGGCTTCAGGCAGCAGATTTGGTATCTCATGAAAGGTCAGCAAAGTGTTGTTCAATTTGTAATGATTGTGTTTAATTTGTAATGATTGTGAAAAGGAGGGGAATTTTACTGCTGGGAGAGTGTGGGATTTTTCTGCCTCATGTGACAAAATAACACGTATCTTCATCTGGATACTATACACTTTGACATGGCTGGCTGGGTGGCTGGAGAGTCACCATTTATTTATTTAGAGTATCTACATCCCACTCTTCAGCCACAGTCTGAACCTTAAAATGTCTTGAGCTGCTCCTGTGGGTCCAAATGTATATAAGTGATTCCTTCTAATTCATATCTGGTTGCATAGAAAAACAGACATTATTATGATGAGTGGAGAGCCAGTGCTGAGTAGTAGTTTGAGCATTGGACTATGATTCTAGAGACCAGGGTTTGAATCCCTACTCAGCCATGGAAACCATGGGCAAGTTACACTGTCTCAGCTTCAGAGGAAGTCAAAGGCAAACCTCCTCTCAACAAATTATGCCAAGAAAATCCCATGAAAACCTCATGATAGGGTCACCACAAGTTGGAAATAACCTGAAGGTACACAACAACAACAACAACAACAACAACAACAACATGATGGGTGAAGGTGAGAGGAAGATAAAGTACGGGAAGACCTATGAAATGCCTGTGGGATCCTGTCAGTGAAAAAAATAATGTTCAAATATACACATGGAACAAGAACCAGTGTTGTGTAGTACTACAGGCCCTTGGTATACGTTGGGGTTTGGTTCCAGGACCCCTTGTAGATACCAAAATCTGTGGATGCTCAAGTCCCATTATATACAATGGCATAGTGTCCCTTATGTAAAAGGGCAAGATCAAAGTTTGTTCAAGCTATGGATGGTTAAATCCATAGATAAAGAGTCTGTGGATATGGAAGGCTGACTGTAGTTTTGAGCATTGGACTATGACTCTGGAGACCAGGGTTCAAATCCCCTCTGAGCCATGAAAACTCAGTGGGTGACACTGGGCAAGTCATTCTCTCAACCTCAGAGAAGCAAATCTTGCCAAGAAAACCCCATAACAGCTTTGCCTTAGGGTCACCATAAGGCAGAAACAACTTGGAGGCACACAGCAACAACACACAGAACAATTTCTCTCTGGACAATGTTGTTTCGTTTCAACCTTGTCCTTTCCTCAGGTGGTAAATGGCAAAGAGCAAGTGATGACAACTGGGGAAGATTCCTTTCTGGTGAAGAAAGAGGCAAACAGCAATGACACAGGCAGATATCGGTGTGAAATGCTGGATCCAGAGGGACATCTTGCCAGCCGACTTGAATTCCACGTAGTAGGTGAGTGAAGCGACCATGGGCAGCTTTAGTCTGGTATATTTCCCCCATTACTCTAATTTTTTTTAGGGGGGGGGGCTTTTCCAAGATGACAGCCCATCTAGAGCAGGGGTGGGGAATGTCCACATCAATGATGTTGCGGACCAACAACATCTGGAAGATCATGCATTCATTCCCCATCCTTGATCTAAAGATGAAGAAAGCAGTATTATTTTCCCCTTCAAAAGTATCTCACGTATGCAAGCGGATGAAGATTTAGGGAGCTAACAGATAAGGCAAATATTGCTGGGGTTTCCAGTATTTATGGTTATTGGGGTTTTCACTGCTAGAAGAGGAATTTTATTGCTGGGGGAGCACTTGTGGGATTTTTCTGTCTCCTGTGACAAAATAACTTGGACATGGCTGGGTGGGTGGAGAGTCACCATTTTCTGCCCAAAGGACATTTTTGTTATCCTGGATTATTTGTTGCCAATTCCCAGCAACAGCTGCAACTTTTTATTCTCACCGTTAATAACCGTTGGAAGATTTTAGCATTCTCTTTCCCCCTCCATAGATAATAGGGATTTCCTGCATGCAAACTCCTCCCTCCCTCTCTCTCATACAAACTAACCATGTGACTTAGGTCACTCACCTTTTGAGATTAACAGACATTCTCTCAAAGATTTTCAACTGGGCTGCTGTGTTTCTGTCTTCTTGATCTCTCAACTTTCTTTAGAAAGATGGTAAGATAAATATTTCATTTTATCTGAACCATTCGGCGCCCCTTCCTCCTCCCGAGGTTGCCCTCGGAGCTGCCGGCCCTCCCCACACGCTGCGGTGGAAAAGTCAGTGAAAGTGCGCCCTACGCTTTTGGGGCGCACTTTCTCTGACTTCTGAAAGGAGCGCTGATTTAGCGCTCCTTTCAGGGGCGCCGACGGTGCGCCGCGGTGGCGTCCTGGAAGCTCTCGTCTGCTTCCCCCCATAGTTAGACAAGAGCACATTTCTGCTACTCTGCTAATTTAAAGCTAGACCCTAACAGGCTTTGCTGTGACATTTTTGATATTCAATATTTTTGTTTCCTTAGCAAAGGCTGAAGCCTTAGGAAACTTAAATTACCCCACAATAACAAAGGGCCTCGGCAGACGGCTTATTAAGGTGTCCTGGAGGCAGGGAAGAGGAGGGGCAGCCGCACGCTCGCTGCTCCTTCCTCCTCCCGAGGTTGCCCTCAGAGCTGCCAGCCCTCCGTATGGCTGGCGCTCCGGGGGCAACCTCCCGCCGCAGCGTCTGCACACGCTGAGGCGGATAAGTCAGTGAAAGTGCGCCTCACGCTTTTGGGGCGCACTTTCACTGACTTGTGAAAGGAGCGCTATTTTAGCGCTCCTTTCAGGGACGGGGACGGAGCGTCGCAGGATCGAGGCGTGGGGCTGCCTCGGTCCTGCGGCGCACCTTCCCGGGGCGGTGCAGAGCCGCCAGTCTGCTTCCCCCCAAAGTCTCTTATTCATAGGGCCTTCCTGTTGAAGTCAACTTGATAGTAGTTAACCATGATGTGTTGCCTTATTAATGAAGGATGCCTTTTAAATAGCTTTGAAAGGGTTTCTAGTGCAGACTGCCAGAAATAGTGCAAATTGAGTCCACTTTTAGGGTTAGGGTTAGGGAATCATGGGAACTGTAGTTTATTGTGGCACCAGAGCTCTCTGACAGAGAAGGCTCAATGTCTCAAAAAAAACCCAATTCCCATGATTCCCTAGCACTAACCCTAACCCTAAAAGTGGACTCAATTTGCACTATTTCTGGCAGTCTGCAACCTCATGATCACAGATTAAGCAAATGAAATTGTTCTCTTCCATCCCAGAAACAAGAGCCTAATTCCTCTTTATTAGCCAGAGTTTGGAAGAGTTATTGGCTCTCTATTAGGACCTTAGCAGATTGCTAGAAATAGTGCAAACTGAGTCCACTTTAACTCCCCTGGCTCAGTGCTAGGGAATCATGGGAATTGTATTTTTTTTCTGAGACATTGAGCCTTCTCTGTCAGAGAGCTCTGGTGCCACAATAAATTACAGTTCCCATGATTCCCTAGCACTGATTCAGGGCAGTTAAAGTGGACTCAATTTGCACTATTTCTGGCAGTCTACAAAACAGTGGCCACAGTGGCTGGTGGGATTCTGGAAACTGTGGTCCAAAACACACAGACATACACAACCCAACCAACCTCAACTTTCCCAACAAGCTCTGTTCCTACTCATACATCTTATGGTTTTTTCTGCCTTCAGTATTGTCTCCAGTTGGGAAGACCACTTGGTTTACACGACCGCATCTAACTACGATGGAAGGATCCCTTGCCTTAGGCGTTTCTTCCAGGGCACCACCTCCCCAAGAAGACTGGACAGCTTGGATAGTGATTGCGTGCACCGGAGGCCTCCTTTTCCTGGTTGTTGCTGCCTTGTGAGTCTCACCATTCCTCCACACGTGTAGCCCCACTACTGAAAACGAGAGTATCCACAGCCTTCTTTTCTACTAAACATTAATTTGCAAATAACAGAGGAGTTTATCACATGGGGAGTCCTGTGCAGAAACCCTGCTTTAAAGTAGAAAAAAAACAACAACGCAAAAGCGGAAGCGATTTATTAACGGGATTCCCCAGTGTGAAAAGTGAAAGCGATGTTAAAATGGGGTTAATCCGAACAGAAACTGCTTCTTTTTACTTTCGGAAAAACCCGAAAGTAAAAAGAAGCAGTCAATGAGGGGTTTCCGTTCGGATTAACCCCATTTTAACCCCAGTTTAACAGCAACGTCGTCTGAAAAAACATCCGCTTTTGCGGGTTTTTTCTACTTTAAACCCCCGTTTCCACACGGGATCTCCCCCGTGTGATAAACTCCATAGTATTCAAAATCATCCTTGCTGAAAATGGTGCCATCTAGATGGATGGAGGAGGTACATTCCAGATGAAGAACTAGCCATTTTCCTGTTTTCTGTTTCAAATGCCTCCTCATCCCCACTCAGAACACTGCAGCAGAGGTAAGAGCCACTTTGGGAGCTGGTGGAGTGTGATTTGGAAAAGCTTGGAGGAGAGATTATGTACGGTATTTGATGGAGATAAAGGTTAAGCATCCCCCCCCCCCAAATCTCCTGCTTCCTTGCCCAAATGATCCCCTCCTCCAAGATGTCTCACTTCTAAAAAATAAGCAGCCTATAAAGTAAGTAGGCCTAAGGGAAGCTTGGAATAGGGAGAAGAGGAACAAGCAGGCAGAGTGACCTGCAGTAAATGTAGACAGCTGTAGGAACAAGGTTCGAATTTCACTCTTTAACAGGCTGAACCACAAAGTTATAACTAGGTTATGTTAACCCTGCCAAACTTGTTCATGCAAATCAACAGTAAATCCCAGGAGATAGGACTGGTGCCCTATGAGAACTGTAGGTTGCCCTAGAACATCCCCCAGAATCCTCTAGAAGACAACTGGGCAGATGCACAGGGGCTCATTGGTAGACCAGGCGGAACTGAAAGTGTTCTCTGAAGCTAAATTATTTGGAACCTGCTATTTTAGACTTCACCTTCTCTTCTGCTTCACAACCTGGGCCAAAGCTAACAAAATGAATTTCAACACAGAGAAATGTCAGGTACTGCACTTAGGGCAAAAAAAATGAAATGCATAGATATAAGATGGGGGACACCTGGCTTAATGAGACTACATGTGAAAGGGATCTAGGAGTCCTAGTGGACCACAAGTTGAACATGAGTCAACAGTGTGATGCCACAGCTAAAAAGGCCAATGCAATTTTAGGCTGCATTAATAGAAGTATAGTATCTAGATCAAGGGAAGTAATAGTGCCACTTTATTCTGCTTTGGTCAGACCACACCTGGAATACTGTGTCCAGTTCTGGGCACCACAATTCAAAAAGGATGTGGAGAAACTGGAGCATGTCCAAAGGAGGGCAACTAAAATGGTGAAGGGTCGGGAAACCATGCCCTACGAGGAACGACTTAGGGAACTGGGTATGTTTAGCCTGGAGAAGAGATGGCTAAGAGGGGATATGATAGCCCTGTGTAAATATTTGAAGGGATGTCATATTGAGGAGGGCGCTAGCTTGTTTTCTGCTGCTCCAGAGAACAGGACTCGGAACAATGGATGCAAGCTACAGTAAAAGAAATTCCATGTAAACATTAGGAGAAACTTCCTGACACTGAGAGCTGCTTGGAGTGCAGTGGAGTCTCCTCCTTTGGAGGTCTTTAAATAGAGGCTGGGTGGCCATCTGTCGGGGATGGTTTGATTTTGAGTTCCTGCATGGCAGGGGTGTGGACTGGATGGCCCTTGTGGTCTCTTCTGACTCTGATTCTAACCTCTTTTTCTTACAGCATGTTTTATTATCGCCGTATGAACAGGGAAGATGAGGAGGAAGATGACGAAGAAGATAAAGAGAATGAGAGTGAAAGTGAGTCTTCAGAGATGGTAGAAATGTGAAACTTTTTCCATCTTCAAGAAGGTTCATCTATGTCAAATGCTCCTTATATTATCCTTGCTCTTTGAATTTATTCATTTATTAATGTATAAAGACAGTGGGTATATTTTACTAAATAAAGACATTGCTTAGGTTGTATTGGAGAGAATTATGTTTAACTTCTCGGGAGGCTACAGGCTTACTGGGTATTTTTCTCCATACAAGGCCTCTGATACTGCTTGAATCAACCTGTTAGTTTCATAAAGAAGTAAAAAACAAACACAGAACAACATATCTGAGGCAGCGAGAAATGATGTTTATTTGGAGAGTGGGAAACACAGATTGAAAATGATGGTATGTACCACTTTGAATGTATGGGTGTTGAAAACATGGCAGAAAGAACAAGGGTGCCTTTTTGGGCTACAAATCTCACAGTCCCCTAGCCAGCAATGCCCACTATCTATGCTGGCAGGGAGATTCTGAAAGACATGAGCTAACTTTTTCAATCTCTAGTACAATGTGCGTTATTGCTTTTCCTGTGAGGTCCACTTTGTGAGTTTTTCCTACGGCAGGCTCGTGCTTGCACAAAACTAAGTTCAATAAGGCAAATTACCTCTTTGAAACAAGCAATTTATGTGTTAAATGCCACCATTTTGTCTGGCCATTTGGCTGGTTCACCAAAATCAGGAAGTTATAGGAAAAAGCCAAAAACAAGGACCTCATGTGGTCCATGGACCCTTCAGTTACAGAGGTTATGCACAGTGGAGGGGTGCGTTTAAACGCTCAAACAATGTCATGAAGTACTTCATTTTTCCACTGTCAGTCTCCATAAAATGACAGCATTACAAGCCAAAGTGTAACATAGATGATGTACTTTACAGCTAAAGCAGCTGTTTTGAAACTAACTGCAGAAGGTTCATAAAAACAAAAACCCTTTCCCCCATACGAGGTTGGTTGTACTTTCTTCTATCTTTTGTTCTTTAAATAACAGGCTTACAGCCACTTGTGTGTGTGTGTGTACAATTTTTACCCCAGTTTGGACCCTCCCCATTGCTTCCGGTAGACTGTCTACTTGCTTACATGTATAAATTATACAAAAGAGGTCTAACAATTATGTGGCATTTGTCTAATTTTATTAAGCCATTAAAAATACTTATTTGTTCTAAAGCTGAAAAACTGTTCTGTGGAAGTGAGGAAGAGATAGTTAATGATGTCACAGGTATCACTTTAATTGGCAATAATATAGGTTTGACTTCTGCTTCAAAAATGTACTGTCTCTTGAGCCAAGAGAAGATCCTTCGTTTAAGACAACAGTAGGGTAAAAGAGCATGCTCTCTACAGTGGACTGGCTCCTCTTGCTCTTCATTTTTTTATTTTGAGAGCACATGCATAAATGCACCTTAAGAACACATATGTTTCAAATTTTAGTTGTTTATACCACTTTAACTGCCATGTTTCCTCCTACCTCTGCTGCTACTGCTTTGCAAATCGTTCTGGGAAATGTAGTTTAATAAGGGTGATGATAATTCTCTATTAGAGTGCCCAACAGAAAGGAGGAGAGAGCAGCTGGCATCCTGTTAGTGACATGTGCACGTGGTGCTAATATCTGTAATAGCACAACAGACATTCTGCTGATCACACTGGATGCAGAGTTGTGCATATGGTAACATTATGCATTGCAACTGGGCATTACACAACAGCACCCATTCACTGGCATGTGTTGCACAATGTTTCTATTCTGCATGGAAGTTGCATAGTGCTGGCACAAAGTATCTCCACATGCAGGTATTTATGCTATGCTGAGGGGATGCTGGATTGCAGCACACAACCACAGTCCTGTATGGCTCAGCATAGCAGGTTTGTATGCAGACCTGGTATGCTGTGCTAAGCCATATGCTGTCACTACCACTTTTACTTACTCAGCAGCCTCTGAAGCCTCTTGACAGTCATTCGGTGTTTTGTGGGGAGCAGGCTGGATTGCAAAAACATCTGGCTATATCCCTGTAGCCAGATGCAAAATGATTACAACAGCGCTGAAACATCAGGAGAACTTCTCAGATCTGAACGCTGATATCATCATTTTGCATCTGGCTATGGGGAAATAGCCAGATGTTTCTGCAATCCTGCTTGCTTGCCACAAAGCATGGAATGACCATCCAGGGGGCTTCAGAGACAGTTACAGTAAGTTGAGAGGGCTTTGGGCATTACAGTGGGAGGAAAGGAGTATCAGCTTCTGCAGTGCTCCAAAAAAGACACACGGAAGAGTCAGTTTCCCTCATATGTGCGTGTATGGCCCTAACAGGATGCCAGCCAATCTGACCCTGTAAATGTTGTTGGACCTCAACCTGTATAATTCCACACTTTGCTAGTGTTGATGAAAGTTGCTAGGGTTGATGAAAGTTTGTGGAGGGCATCAAATTCCCCATCTCTCATCCCAAACTCTTGACAGACCTATAATTCCCAGGAATTCTAGTGGAGTTGGAATGACTATAATTAAACCAGATTAAGTTTTTGGTTAGACAGGTTATTATACACATAGCATGAACAGTACCACAACTATATCCTTTCCCTAGCCTATTTAGTTGAGATTTTCCAGTAACCTTAGGTTACTGGAACAGGGTCCATCACCACCATCTCTCTGCGAATGTGCCCCTCTTTCCATCCAGCTCCCTTAGGGAGCTGGCCTGCCACCCCAACCCAGCCCAAAGAATGTTTTTTTTAAAAGCTCTCAGTATGCTTACGTTCTCTCCACATTGTAACACCAAGTAAAAATAAAAATAAACCTAAGAGAACAGCATGATCTGCTGAAGATGGCACCTCTTCTTCCAATTTTTTTTGGGCCAGCTATAAAAAATATTGTACAGTCCCCAACACAGATGGTCATCTTCTTTCCCTTCTTTTCAAGAAAACATGGGGTTGCCACTGCTGGTGCACTCCATTTTGACTGGGCTTTGGAAATTATAGCTTCTGCATCAGCACAGGGGACTGAGACTCCAGAATCCAAACTGTTTTAAGAATTGGCACTTTCCTTCCAAATGAAACAAGGTGGCATGTCCTCAGCAAGGTAGAATATGTGTTTTTCATCTTCAACATACTGCATCTAAATCAGTGGGACAGTCCAGGTGTGTACAGAACTATTATCCTCATGCTTCTATGAAGCCATCATGGCATCTTGAAGAGGCCATTATCTTGGATGACAGCCTACCCCATTCTATGAATGACTTCTAGAGTTGATGCAATGTTGATTAAGGTGGCAAGTGGAAGTGACAAAATTCATATGCCAAACTTAATGCAAGGTGGTCTTCAGCAGCATTAAGAACCCAGATGTCTGCAATTTGGTCCCTGCCAAAACGACATCCAAGGTTGTTAAGATCTCAAACACCAATGGTTTGGTTCCAGGCAAGACAGCAGCCAAAACTGGTTTTATTCCAAATGTTGGTTTACTTGCTTCAGAATGAATCAGAAGTTGATGACACAGAAAAACATGTTTAAAAAATCCCAAACCACAATTTTATCCCTCTGACATGTCTCACTGATTTTCAGTCTTCCAAACACTGGCTTCTTCTGTCTCCAGATGGGTACAAGCAACACTTGTTTCTGGGATTTCCTAGCCCTTCAAGATGAGGCACAGCACTGATACAACCAAACTTCAGTGACTTAAGAAACAAGACCATCTATGGTGAAGCTTGGTGTTGACCACTCAAACACTGCTATTTTTGCCCATTCAAGATGGACTTTGAAGGATATAAGGATTCTCCCCCCTTTCCTTTATGTCTTGGGCACCAGATGGATCACTCAATTTACCACTGCTCCACCATTAGGTCTATCATGTGGTTGACACCAAGATCAGATGAATCAAAAAAGTCTGTACAGAAGATACTGCCACCAACAGGGCTAGTCGATCCCAAACCTGATGCAGAGCCTGAGGTCAAGGCTTCTAGCCAATCAACAGGGTCAAATCCAGCACGGGTCCCACTCCCTTGCCAGGTGTCTGGGGGAGATGGGGGCATCTCCAGAGAGTCAGGAGAGAAAACAGAGGACAGTGAGTCCAGTGATGCAGATGAGGAGGAGGCTGTTGAGAGGAAATCATAGGGTCCAGGGAAATCAAAGATGGCAGAGGACACCAAAGGAAGTTCATTGCTGGCCCGGGCTTTCTTTGGTGCTGATGCTTCTGGGTGGGCAAGGGGAGATGGAGTAACCTGATCATCAGGGACTTCTGGAGTCAAGACATGTGTCTGAAGAAGGTTGTCTAAAATAGATTGAAAGAAAAAGATGAATTACTTTGTTACAGTAGTAAAATGACTGAGCTCTCCTAGTCCAGATCTCATCATGTCGAGGCTCAAAAAAGCTGAACCTCATCACCCATTAATTGGATGTGAGTTTGCACTGGACCATGTAAACTAATGACTGCCTAGCATTTGGCATGGATGGAGTACTAATGTAGTGCCACCATCTGACAGCTAAGCTGTGGGCATGAGTGTATGGGGAGTGGCCCGTCATAGAGGTTCAAACAGGTGCAACACTGTCAGAGCTGGCCTCAGCTAGCCCCAGTCCACAATCAGCCTCTGCATTAAAAGTCATGCTGCAGCACAGAGCAAGTGCTGGAAGCAATGTCAGATATCTTGTAAAAGACATCCTGACCTGTTATGTTACCTTGGCCTAAATTCATGCAGCTTCTAGCAGTGGCTCCTGGCAGCTCTCTATTTGGTTAGTTCCACCTGGCTTCTTATGAACTTTCAGTTTCCTGATCCTTGGATTCTTTTGACTTATGCTAGCTGTGACTTATTCTTCTACAAATAATTATTTATGTCTCACCACTGGGTAATAAACAACCATACTCTACCTTCCCATGTGGGTTTAGGGACCATATTGCAAGTACAGAGAATCTAATTCTGAAGGAGGCTTGAGACTCAAGAGATCACACTTCAGAACAGGGATGAACAGTAAAGTGTGGCCCTCTACTTGTTGGAAGGCAACTTCCATCAGCCCCAGCCAGAACAGCCAATGAACAGTGAGAAATGATCAGATTTGTAGTTCAGCAACATCTCATATGTTTCTCAGCTCTGCTTTAGAAAAAATAAGTCTTGCCCTATCTTTGCTCCTGCCAGTTGTTATCTGCTTGTAAATTCCCTGTTCACGCAATCCTGGTTGTAGGCTGCATTCTAGTGGTTAGCAAGGATACTGGAACCATTTTCTCACCTGTACACATCAGTGGTTCTTCCAAGATGTCTTCAATTGACTGACTTGGCACCAGCTGCTCAAAGAGAAGATAAGAAGAACTTATGTTAAATAAATCTCTCATTCAACCTAGTTATTCATCCAACTCTGGGACAGGTAGTGTTTTCTTTCGCAAAGGGCTTCCTTGTATGTTTGCATGTAATATAGACATTCCAGCCAAGGCTGGAAGTTACCTCAGCTGCTCCCAAAGCATTGGGCTTTCATCTGCTATCAAGAGAAGGATAATTATCCCCTCCTGAAAACAGAATAGAGAGCAGGAAAGGAAAATGGTTCCTCAGGGGTAGGGTTATGTGCAAACATTCCGAGAAGGAGTGGAAGGACTCCTCAGTTTGAAAATATTTAAATGGATGGTTCCAGAATTGCCCACATTCCTGCTCTCTTTCATTCTCCCTTGCTTGGTGAGAACAAATAGATTAATGACCATTGAAAGGTTTGTTGAACTGAAGCAAAAGATCTCATTAATATGGGCAAAGCAACCACCAGTAAACAGACTGCAAAAGAGTTAAGGGTGGAATGCTGATGATGGCCACTCCTTCCATCCCACTCCATGGTACCTGAGCTTTCTGGATGGCCTCTTGGAGCTCCTCCTCAAGGGAACGGGTTCCTGCAGGGGTGGGATCAGCAGGGCTGGCTGTGATTTCAAGGGGCAGCTCCATATCAGAATTAATGGGCTCACAGGATGGAGGGCACAAAACCTAGTCAAAAGATTGAAGAAACATAAAGAGGTGAGCCTGATTTCTTTTTTTCTGTGCCAGACAAAAAACCCTTTCTCTAGTTTTAAGAGGAAGTGTGGGCAACTGTGGCAGTCTAGGGCTACTTTTCTGTTCCCAGGATCTTTCAGTGGCCACACAGACTGTCAACCCTCAAAACAAAACAAAGCCCAGAAGTTCAATACACTCATCCCTCCACATTTGCAGCTCTGACTTTTGCGGATTTGATTATTCACTGATTTTATTAAGCAGTTTACATGTTTTTGTTATTTGTGGTTTTCCCACATTGACAAGGGCCTATGCCCCTAACCGCAGCGAATGTGGAGAGATGAGTGTAGTGTTCTGAGTGTTTTTTTTTAACTGAGCACCCATCCAAAATGTCAGGTGGACCAGACTTAGGACGTTATCACACATGGGCCAGTTTCGTTGTTAAAGTGATAATAAAGTGGAAATGAAGCATCCCGAAAAGAAAGCGAAAATAGAGCTTAATTAAGCAAAAGCTTTTCACACGTAATTACAGTAATAACGGAATTAAGTTAAAAGCGAAAAAAAGATGTTTTTAACTTTCATACACAAGTGAAAAGAACCCATACATGTACTGGAAATGGGTGTGTTTCATGACCAGACTCCTCCTTTTTCCAGGGCGGGTCCTGCATTTCCCAGGAGGAAATGTCAGACTGTCCTCCATTTGGGGTCATGTCCTCCTGCACAGGTCCTAACCCCCTTCCGTTGGGGTTAGGACCTCTCAAGAGAGCAGAGGAGGAGGAGGCTGGAAAGGCAAGGCAAGGCAAGGCAAGCCGAGGCAAGGGAGAGATTGAGAGGGGGAAACTGGAGGTAGCTCCCATGCCCCCCCCCCATAAGCCTTTCCCCTTTGTAGGACCTACAGGGTAGTACTTCATGGTGAGATGGATTTCCAAGTTGCTCCACAAGCACACCCCACACTTGCACCCACATCCACCCACAGCTGCTGCGAGGGAAGCCTTCTTTCCCCTCCTTTTCCCTCCATCCCAAATGCCAAACTTCTCCTCCGTCCCAAACTTCCCTTGCCTTGCCTTGCCTTGCCTTGCCTTCCCTTCCCTCCCCTGCATGGCAGGAGTCCGGGACTCTCCCTCCCTGGAGGCTCCTCCTCCTCCTCCTCTTGGCCCTCCTCCAGGTTTTAAAAAAGAATTGTCTGTGCGTATTTGCTTTTCACATTACATAAATGCAAAATTACTGTAATTTCGCAAATGCATTTCCTCTAAACTCCCGAAATTAAAAAGATCTCGAATAATACCAGTTTCTGACCAGTTTCTGTGCGACGTTGTGTGAAATCGTGAGGCACAAATTCAGTTTTTGTTTGGGATTTGTGTGGATTAACCAACAGATTTCCCCCGTGTGATAACATTCTTAGAACACTATGAATCAATCCATTAGGTAGTGTTTTTCAACCTTTGGCTTTACAGATATTTCAGAATGCAACTCTGCAAACCACATGCCAGCATGGCTAATGATCAGAGATTCTGGTAGCTGATGTCCCAAAACACCTGGAAGGCCAAATGGTGAGAATCAGAGCATTAATCTATGTTCTGTACAAGGACAACCGAAGACTGACTGACTCACTCTCCCCTTGTCACATCAGAGGCTCTCACTCTCTTTTAGGTTAGCCAAGGAAAGTCTGCTTGCTCACCATAAAACCATCATTCCTGCTTCCTCCCTCTTTGGCGGATTCTTGCTTGGGGATATATGGTGGAGGAGCCCCCTGCTGGTTGGGAGATGGCAGTGTGCCTTTGTGGCGGTTCTTGATCCGCTTGTGCATCTCCAGTTCCACACGCAGATCATCGTCGTGATGTTTCTGTTCCCGGTGGAGCTTCAACGCCAGGTTCTGGGCCACCCGTTGCTTCTCCCGCAAGGCCTGAGCTTCTTCTTCCAGGTCAGAGGGAGCCAAACGAGTGCTGGTAGAGAGTGGGACAGGTGGAGGCTTGGCTCGGACCACCTGGTAAGGCTTGAGGCGTTTGAGCAGGGCTGGCTTGGTGCCAGAAACAGGGAGGCCCCGCTTACGGAGCTGCTGACGGAGTTCAGAGACCTAGGAATCAGATGAGTGGCCACAAGATTTTACACCATAAAATAGTATGCTGTATTTATTTATACTGTTACACAGCCCATTTCCCCAAACAGTGAAAAGATCAACAAGCTAGTCTCTGAAATGCCAACTATATGATGAGTTGCATGTAAGTGGGCCTACAACAACACAATAGTATGTGCTAGCCTCTCACAGGGTAGCAGCCTTCCTATATGTTGGATTACAATTCCCACTGCACTAGGCAACATATCTGTGCTAGGTAGAATGATGGGATTGTAGTCCAATGCATATGGAGGGCACCCACTGCCCAGTAGAATCCAACAGAAGAATTTTAGTCCCAATGAGGTGGTTTTGGCCTACCCAAATTTGAAATTATACTTTGCCGCATGTTGTTTAGTGTGTGCTGAGAAATAAAAGTTGTTAAAATAGAAGGACATGATTTAAGATTCAGATGGCATAGATATTTATGGTGTGATAAGATCAAGGTGAATGTGGATTTTAGTAATGGTGACAGTGGCAAGGATATTATATGCTCAGAAATGGGAAAAAGACTTAATGCCTACAAAAGAAGATTGGTTATCTAAGCTGAAGGATTTATTGGAAATGGACAAATTGTCCATTTTGATTTAAAGAACATTCATTAATAAGGTTTTGGAGAAATTAGAAATTACTAATTGACTTTTTGAAAAAGAAGGAAGGTGATTTGATTATTGTTAGTTTTATCAATTAATATTAGTTAAAATATAGATGAAATGTAACTAATAGGTGAGATAGAGAAGGGTGCAGAAAAGATAGTTGGAAGTCTTTTTTTGGTCTTCTATTCTCTTAGTTATAGATTGTGTTGTTTGTATTGTTTGTGTAGTCTGTTGTTAATTATGTTATTCAATTTTTATTTTGTGTAGCTTTTATTCAATCTTTGAATAAAAAGAAAATTTTAAAGATAATTTAAATCCATCTGGCATTTGTGCGCATACATGGGTGCAGTGGAGAGAGGATGTGGTTTCAGATGGCAGCTAGCAGTTACAATATCCAAACTCACCGTTAGCTCTTCCAAGTTCGCAGGAAGCAGTTCTGGTTTGGGAGGAGAAGGGGAGGTTGGTGTAGTCGGAGAAGGAAGAGGGAGTTGAGGAGGCCCACTTGGTGGAGCGAGTGTCCCAGGAAAGCTCAGGACCTGCTCTGGAGCACTGCTAAGCAAAACAGACAGGGAAATATTGTGTGTGTGTATGTGTGTGAGTGAGTGTGAGAGAGAAAGGGGGGGGGGAAGAGAGAATGAAAGGCATTTGAATTTTTCTTTGAGTCACGATGCTGACTGGGTGATCTTGGCCCAATTACTACTTCTCAGGCTAATTTGCCAGAGAAATTAGGCAAGGTGGAAACCTTGAATGCTTTCCCTGAGCAATTTGGAGGAAAAGATGGAACATGGATACCATAAGGATAGAAAAATAAACAATACACCATCCTGGCCTTCTGTAATACAGTCTGACCACCTTGTCTGACAAAACACCAGGGAAACCACTATGTAACACTGATGTTTTAGGAAAGTTATTTTGGAATATAACTCCCAGAATCCTCCAGTTAAGATCGCCATTTGCCATGCTGGCTCAGGGATTCCAGTAATTGTGAGTCCAAAAAATAATTCTGTAGTCCAAAAAAATCCCTTCTTTGTCCAAGCCAGGGGTAGGCAACTTTTTTGAGCTGGGGGCTGGGTTGCTGTCCCTCAGACAATTGGGGGAGCCGAAGCACCAAAAATAAATAAATAAATAAATAAAAATGTTTAAATAAAATAAAATAAAATAAAATATGCATGCATATTTTTCTCAGCCCCAGAAAAGCCATGGTAAAACCCCTGTGGAGATTTTCCCAAGAAAAACCCAAGAACAAGTAATAACAACAATAATCAATATCATCATGGTGGGAGGCGGCGCATCCGGTCCTCAGGCCTTAGGTTGCCTACCCCTGGTCCAAGCTCTGGAGTGACCCCATTAGCAGCCAAGGCATTTTTCTGCAGCAATTCTACTGGTCAACACACTACAAACAGAACTTGTGAAACTTCTACCAGAAGGTCAAGAGTCATACCTGGCTGGGACAGTGTGCAGGGCTTGCACACAGAAAGTGGTTGGTGAGGTTGGCGTGGGCTGCTGCTGCTGGTTCAAAATCTGGAGCTGCAAGAAGACCTGCTGCTGTTGCAGGAGGCGGGCATAGGCGGCATCCATAGGCACAGGTGCCTGCTCCCCCTTCTGGTCAGGTGGCATGTACTGGTGGTACTTGAGCTTCTTCACTTTGGGCCGTGGCTCCTTTGCTTTCTTAGGCCGTTGAGGTTTCCTCGCCTCAGGAACCTTGGGAGGAGGCTTGGGGGAAAGGAGGTAGAAAAAAGAAGGGAGGCCAATCTAAATGTTTGAATAGGAGAGGCAAGGGGACAATTCTAAGAAGGCAGTGATTCACAGTGGTTAGAACATGGAGAGTCTACAACAGTGATTCTCAGTCTTTAGTCCTCCTGATGTTGTCTGAATCTCTGTCTATTGGCCAAGCTGGCTGGGACATCTGGGACCTTATGTCCAAGACACCTGAGATCTGAGGTTTAATCAGCATTGCCCAAGAACTAGGTATGATTACCACCTCCTTTTTTCTTGTTTAATTTCTAATAGAACAATATAATGGTTAGCAGGTAAGGGAAGAGAAAAAATATTTTTTTCTTTTCTTGCAACTCCCAAAATAAACCAAACTGACATGGCCACTGTGATATTCTGAGTACCAAAGTCCCAGAAAGTAACTTTTCCAAGCTTTGCCAATTATAATGCTTCTAATGGTGGTATTTCCACTCTGGGTTTAAGCCTGAACTTTAAAGAGCTATCCAAGGTACTGACCTCCAACTAGGATGGACTAAAACCTGGAGCAGAATCACTGCTCCGGTGATACTGGAGCCATCAGCTGTCCCTGCCAAAAACTGCCTTCAGCTCTTACTGTTGCACCAAAGATTAGCAACAGAAGAATAGGTCAAAACCAGCCTTCCCTCCTAGGGAAGTAAAGAGTATGAAAAGAAAAGGAACTTGGAGGATGTGGTTGGTTGGTTGGGACAGCTAACAACATGGCTACTGCCAGGCATCTGAGGAAGTAGGCTCAAGACTATGAAAGCTCACACTACTAGATTCTTTCTTTCAGTTAGTCTCAAAAGTGCTACAAAATGGCTTTGCATACTGATTTTCCAGACTAGCTATGGACTTTATCACATGATGAAAAATGACAGGAGCACAGCGCTATGCTCCCATCCATATTGTGCTATAATGGGATGATCTTCACACAACACTGCGTGACATCGCCATTATCACACAATTATCCCATGAATAAAACAGCAGAATTGCACCACTTTTTATTCATGAGAAAATCCCGTGAATAAAAAGCGGTGCAATTTTGCCTCTTTATTCATGGGATAATCACACAATAATGGAAACGCCATGTGAAAATCATTGTGTTATTGTGTGATATTGAAAGAAGCATAGCACTATGCACCCATCTTTTTTCATTGTGTGATAAAGTCCCATGTCTTTGAATTCTACCAAAACGGCCATGGTAATTCTTAAGATTTTTATAATAATGTTGATGTGATTTTTATACTATAAATTGCTAGAATTGCATTAAGGTTTTTTTCTGAGTGTGAACTGCCATGAACATGCTAAAATAAAGGCTGTTTTTTTTAATATATTTATATAGGGTTTTTAAAAAAAAGTTACAGGCAAAAAATCAGCAGGTAAAAGTTTCCACACTTTCATCTTGGGGAAAGCTTTGCCTGATGAATTTCTTTCTGCCTCTGAGGTAATGTGGCTCCATACTACTGGTATCAGGCAGCAGTAATATAGCAAGGATGGAGAATCTGTGGCTCTCCAGATCATGTCTGACCAAAGGTCATGCTGAAGAACCACACATTCCTTACTTCTGCCTTGGGGCCAATGAGGTCTAATAATATGGGGCCTGAAAAGTTCTAAGCATTGAATAATGGTCTTGTAAGGACTAGAGAGCCTTTGGCCCTCCAGTAGTTTTATTCTTCAATTTTCATAACCCCAAACCCACATGACCAACGCAGAGACGATGGAAACCACAATCTAGAAAACCAAACATTCTCCACCCCTAGTCTGGTAGATTAAGACTTAAAGGTGGATTACAACATTATTTGCCCCTTTTTGGTTTTGGCTTCTGCCACTTGTGTTCTGCAGTGGGTTGATGGCAGGATTAGCAGTGTTTCTCTTCATGGTTACCAGATGATTTACCATTGTGTCCCTTCAACTCATTTCCAACTTATGTTGACCCCAAGGCGAATCCATCATGGGATTTTCTTGGAAAGATTTATTCAGAGGGGGTTTGCCATTGCTTTCCTCTGAGGGTGAGTGCTTTATCACACCAGGCAGGTAAACTGCAATTACATAAGGATAATAGTGCCTTCAGTTGGAGATTATTACATGATGTCATCCTTTTCTGTTGTTTGGAAAGTGTTTGGAAAGTGTTTCTTTTTATTAACACAAAAATCTGTTATTGACCTCCTTTCCTGCTACTTAACATAACATCAGTAATTTGATTAAGGTTAACTCAACACCTTTTGCAGGATATGTTTTAAAGATTCTTTTCTATTTACAGGGGTGTGGGAAGGAATATCAGATAGTTCAAATGCTGGCTCACACACACACACACACACACACACACAGAAATGTAAGTGGAAAATAGAAAAAAAGACTTTAGTTAAAAATGATTTTGTTTAATTAACCCTATTTTGCCTGTTCTTGTTGCTTAGAGCTTCAGACTTGATTAATTGCTAGTAGATAAAAGCCAGCAACTTTAGTCTGAGCTATTCAAATCAGGAAGCTCCCCCCTTACAAAGGAAAAAGAAGTCTTTTGGAATGTACAACTGTTTTCATTTATATTTCAAGGAAGGGTATCTGTGTGTGGGTGTGGGTGTGTGCGTGGGTGTGTGCGTGCGTGCGTGCATGCATGTGTGTGTGCATGCTCCAAACTAGGTAAAGTGGCAGGAATAATGTCTTGGAGGAGGTACTGATTGGTAGTGGGTGGGCAATACGTCCTATGTGATATAAGCTTTTAGTGTAAACAAAGTTTGCAATCCCAAAAAGGTACGAAAGAACAGAAAGCAATCCCAATTGCATAGCATTCTGAACATCAATGCTATTTTAGTGGGAGAAGAGCCTGGTGTGATAAAACCCAGAGAGAATGTGATTTGCCCAAGGTTTCCCAGTAGAGTTCCATGGCTGAGCAGGGATTTGAACCCTAGCCCCAAACTCAAACCACTACACCATGCTGGCTCTCTACCAGATGGTAGCTGCCATTTTTACCTCTCTGGAAGTGCTCTCACTGCAATGCTACATCCTGAGGATCAGGTCATGCGCAAGATGCTCCTGGGGGAATAAAAACCAGGAACCCCCTGAATTTTGCTGCCTCTACCAGTAAAGTTTGTCCCTTAATCAGAATGAGCACCTGGCATCCAGCACTTTTGGAACAGAGGGTCTCCCAGGATTATGCCTGCAGCCAGCGCCTTGAACTTACTTTTTTGGACTACAGTTCCCAGAAATAGGGAAGTTAATAGCTCCAAAAAGTAAAATTCCCAACCCTCAGGCCACACTTTTCTCCACTAAAAACAACAAAAAAGACATTTCTCATGCTTAGTTTACAGGCAAAACCTTTCCCAAAGAACCTTGGTCTGCCAAAGACCCATTTCTACCTTGAGGAGTGGAGCTGAAGACTTGTTAAGGGGGCTTCCCCCTAGGAGAGGGAATTCAGCCTCAGAGGTGGATGACGACCCAAGGGGCTGTTGATCTGCCAGCATTGGGGGCATATCCAGCTGTACGGAAAAAAGGAAGAAAATAGAACCCAGGTGTGCCAGCTCTCAGATTCAGCTCCTGAACTCTCTTTCTCTAATCCAGGGACCAAAGTTATTTCTTTCTTCTTTTTATAAACCCCTATCTGGTGTCCTTCAGGCTGGCCATCATGCACCTCTGTCCTTTCCATTAGCAGTGAAAGCCAAAGTTTCCTATACATAGTTTGGTTATGAGATGTTTCAGAAGCAGAAAGCTGTGAAGCAGTGGGACTGAATAGGAAGAGGAGGAGATAACATGTAGGCGTTGGAAGGAGATAGCATGTAGTTGCTGAGACAGGACAGAGCAGTGCTGCACTCCCTGGATCTTACTTGTCTATTTCCCAATTTGGTGTGCTTGTTTATTTCTTTATTTCATATTTTCTTTATTGGTCAACCATTCACTGAGTGGTTCAAAAAAAAACAAACAAACTTTAAACCTATTAACACATAAGAGCCACAAATTGGGGGAAATTATTTCTTTGAATGACAACTCAGATTTTGCATGCTGCAATCCAAAAAAATTATTGTTTTGCAGCTCTGATAGGAACACAATAAAAATGATTCCCAGTTTATGGGTCCCCAGATGTTACCAGACTATGATCTGCAGAATTCTTGGCCATGCCAATTTCTGGGAGCAAAACTCCAACCTCATCTGGAGATCCAATTTGGGAACCATTATGTTTAAACATAATGTGAAAATGGAAACTTTCAAAGATGAACACAATAAAACCAAAGTAAAATAATAGCAGCAGCATAGTGGAGATTTCCTTAACTAAGATGCTACCAATGAAAAGACCCTCAAGATTTCATGCCCATTATATGGAAGAGAAAAGAAATATGAAAACCTCATACTCTGTACTGAAGACTAGAATGGGCACTCTTTGGTGTTTATATAGAGATCAATGGGTCTACACATACACATACACACATACAGAGTGATGGGTACATTTTTTGCTCCTAAAAATGTCCTTTAAAATATCTTTTGACTAAATAGAAACTGTTACTTTTTACACCAAAAGTAATGTTGGCTGACTCATTAAGTTGATTTTGAAATACAACTTTGTTGCTCTCTAGTTACCTACTAAAATAGTTGGTAACAAGACTATATTTTATAATAAACATGAGCTCTGGTTTGAGAGTCTATCTCATATGAAGATGGAAAAAGTAAAGGATAGGCTAAGAAATTTGGACTCTGAGTGACTTGTAAATGTCTCTTGAAATGCACAGTTTTATCATTCCATTTCAGCCATCTGATACAGTACCAGAGTTTAGCTTTGGCTTGGACTGGTCTCACACATATATTGCAGCCATAACAGGAATATAGGAAACCCAGAGCTTTGAACATGATTTTTAAAAAGATTTTTAAACTGTTAATGTTCTTGTTGATTGTTAAGAAGTAACACCTTAAAAAATTACTAAATTGGTTTTGCTTTACTCTCTTTGAAAACTCTTCAAAAGAGATTCAATGGCCAACGGGGGAAATCCTCCCCTCCCACAAAATCCCCTATAATGACATCCCAGCAAAGTTTGGGAACTTTACTTGTTACATACATATGTACATAAGTTAACATATTATTTTTTTAAAAAAAGAAAGTCATTATATTCTCATTTTTCTTGCCATGCAAAGTAACACGTGACAGGTAACATCAATATTTGGAACATGTTACTCTGAGACTTCCCCTCTAGTCAGCTTCTGTTATTTTATTTTATTTTTAGTTTATATGCTGTCTTTCTTCCTCTATGGGATCCTGGGTAGCTCACAATGTTTAGTCACAAATTTCTTAATCACAACTCTTAGTCACAATAGTCAGCTAAGAGTTGGACTAGTTACCTACCTATTCTTCTATGTTTTGTTATACAGAAAGTAGAGCAAAAGCCTGGAAGGCTTATTTTGGCCTGGAAGGGACAGAAGGGGAGAGGAGTTCCTGTGCTACGCCTGCTCTTGGATGCAGTAGAAGGTGCATACCTTCCCAACTGTCCCAATCTGGCAGGGCCAGCCCCAACTAACCCTTTGCCATCTGATTTTTCATCTGCTTTTAAAATGTCCCAGCTTCCCTCTTCTCCTCCAATTCTCCCTATTTGTCCTCAACTTGCATCAATGGCTGCAAACTAAGTTCAAAGTAGCTTGCACTCAACTAACTCAGCAGGGAGGAAAGGTGAAATTTTGCTCTTCATTTTCTTTTAGCTTGAATGTTCTACCACATTAATAACTCCAATTCTCCCTATTTGTCCTCAACTTGATCACACTCTCCTGTTGCTTGGTCACATGTTTCTTAATTTTTGTCTGTGGAATGTTGTGGGGTATGAGGATAGTGTCCCATCATCAGTGTTAAAGATCTGGTTGGTATCTGGGGAAGATGGAATATTGTGATGACCTTTGATCAAGGCGGCAAAATGATTTGCGCTGATCCCTTGCTATGTCTCTTCCCCTTGCAAAACTCACAAGCTGCTACTTCTGTGCCCTGCAATGTCTCAAGTGACCTTTAGAGGACAGCAAAACCATACATAAAATTATTATAAGTCTCCTGTCATGAGTGACAACTCCATGAGGGCTCATTCCCACTATTTGTTGCTCAGTTTATATGTGCCACGTTTACACTGGAAACGATTTCAGACCTGACTGTGTTCAATCTGAATTGTAGAGAACCAAGGTAAAGCAAGGCAAATGCAAAAGAATCGCATTCTTTGAAGACACATGGTGGTTCTTTTGAAAAGAATCGTTTTGCAAGCATGTTCAACAAATGTGAACAACGTTTGGATCTCAATCACAACACAGGAGGGGAGGGACTATATCGCAGAGGG
Source organism: Phrynosoma blainvillii (assembly GCA_026167975.1). Lineage (NCBI taxonomy): Eukaryota > Metazoa > Chordata > Lepidosauria > Squamata > Phrynosomatidae > Phrynosoma > Phrynosoma blainvillii. The sequence goes on along the minus strand of JANUYF010000005.1, from coordinate 134,745,357 downwards.
TTGGTAGAGGGGTGTAACCTATCCTGCCCCAGGTTTTGGGAAATCCACTATTCTCTCCCCCCGCTCAGCGTTGCCTCAGTGCTGTCTTTTGACTACCATAGGGGCTTTCGAATTTAGATTTTAAACACTGCCAAATGGTCCCTGTAAATCTCACTGGTTCTGATCCAGTTGTTTTTGCACACACACCCTTCCTGGTTGTGCCAGTATATTTTCAAGAAGTAGGACAACTCTGGGGGTGCTTTCCTTGGGGAGGGGGGGGGGTTAGCGTGCTTTTTTTTAAAATTAAATTATGGATTTTGCAATTACTCGCATTTCTGTGAGTTCTCTAGAGCGAGTAATGGGTCTCCTGGTTGCGTCACCAATGACGCATAGATGCACATCATATGACTGACATTTAAAAAAAAGGCCAGGATGGATCAATCAGATTCGATACTGAGCATGCATTTTGTAGCTTCACAAATCTAATGTGAATGACAATTGTGTTAAAAAGACACGAATGCATGCGATAATGAAATAATTTGCTTCCAATAGTGAGAACTACGCATCAGTATGAATCGATTCAGCAACTACGTGTCAATACGACTAGCAAACCAGTTTAAATGCAAGTGGGAATGAGTTCTGAGTTTCATAGGGTTTTCTTATGCAAGAACTACTCATGTCAGTTCCTTTCTCTGAAATATAGCCTACAGCATCTGGTATTCATTGGTAGTCTCCCATTCAAGTATTACCCAGGGCTGACCCTGCTTAGACTCCAAGATCAGATTTAGGGTAACTAGGCTACAGTTATTTTATATGGATGCATATCCACACACAAGGATCAAAAACAGAGTGTTGGCCACTGGCGATTTGGGACAGGGGGTGAGTAGTTTTGCTTTTCCAATATGTATAGTTGTTGTTAACTGCCATCAAGCAGATTTCGATGTATGGTGACCCTATGGATGAGAAACCTCCAATATTTATAGTTCTATAGACTTAAATATCCCTTCTGATCTCTGAAGCAGGGTCAGTTCCAGTTAGTACTTGGATTGGACCACCAGTGAATACCAGGTGCTATAGGCTCAACTTCAGAGGAAAAAACTGGCAAAACCACCTCTGAGTATTCATTGCTTAAGGAAATGCTATGAAATTCATGAGGTCACCAAAGGTCAACAGGTGACATGAAGGCAGGCACACACACACACACACCCACACACCTAAACCCACAAATGAAACTTGGATTCAAACATAGTTCCAATATTTTTCTTGTGAAGGTACACCATAGTTTTGACAATTCAGTGTGCTGTCTCACTCTGTGGCCCAGGGCCATAGTTAGAGGCATAAGAAAAATGCAGCTAGAGAGACTTTTGCTTTAAATATGTAAAATATAAAAGAAAAATGGGCAGACCATAGAAGCCCATTTGGCTTAGCAGACAGTAAACCCTGAACCTTAGGAACCATTGCTGGTCAATGTGTGTAGGCCTCTGTGATTAACTGTCAAGCACTGAGCATGTATTTTAAAATTTTAGGGCATCATATTTTATTCATATGTAATATAATGACATCCCTGGAAACCTATTAGACCACCTGTGTTAAGGACTGTTCTGTATTGATTCTTCCTGCTCCTTTTGGGTCTCCTTAGTTTCCCTTAGCACATAACCTATATATAATCAATTGCTTACCGGAAAAGCTGTCCCTGAGGTGGAAGGATTCCCATTAGTGCTTCCTGGAGACAGAGGGAAGCATGGGGAAGAGGATGAAGATGAGCTACTAAGATCTTCCTCAAAGCTGAAGGAACTGGGAGCAGCTGGAGTTGCATCTGGAAATGGTATTGAGCTTAGTGTTAGTACCTCAGTGTCTGTGAAAGGCAATGCTCTCTTCCCACTGCAATCTGTTATCCTTTATCTATACAAAGGCTGCCTTGTATGGAGTTTACCATTTAGATTTCTTCAGTGCAATTCAATTCAGTGCCTCACTTTTCAAGGGTCTCAGGCATTGCTACTGCTCTTGCATGGCTGGAATATTTTAGTCCACAAAAGTAACTTCTCTAAGCTCTAGTAACGGGGCAAGTTGAAAAAGATGCCATGTGAAAAGCCCACTGCAGAGAGGGATCTTGAAATCCAACTTTCAGATCTCCCATTTTTTAACTGGCTCTGTCCTACTATGTAGATTTCCCAAGCCTGGTGTCATCCAGACACATAGAATTCCACTTTCCATCATTTGTAGCCTTACTGTAGTCCAGCACACCTAAAGCCCACAATGCTGTTAGTGACACGTGGCTTACGTGCACATATGTCTCTTTCTCGACAAAGCACAAGCTACTATTCTACAGCCCTTTGTGCAACATCTATAATCTCCCACACCCTACAGCTGTCAAACCTTGAGAGGGGCCACTGATGCTTACCAGTGGAGAAGGAGGAGGGGGAAAACAGTTCAGACAATGCAACTCCAAAGGGAAGGGATAAGAAGGTGCACTCCCCCTGTGAGCAAATCTCCATTTCCTTCCCCCTCTGAGAGGTTATTCACACTGTGAAAATAATCTAGGATGAATCCGGGTTGAATCTCCATTATTCACATGCATCCCTAATGCACCTGATTAAGTCAGGGGGCGGGGGCTGCCAAAAAAACCAAAACCAAAAAAACACCACTTTGGTCCAAAACACACTGCAGAAATAATCTAGTTTGAGACTGCTTTAATGCCCTGGCTCAATGCTAGGGTATGCTGGGAACTGTAGTTTTGGGAGACATTCAGCCTTCACTGTCAGAGAACTCTGGTGCCACAATAAACAACAATTCCCAAGATTCCCTAGCACTGAGCCAGGGCAGTTAAAGCAGTCTCAAACTGGATTATTTCTGCAGTGTGTTTTGGGCCTTAAACCAGGATCATCGATATCGGATTGTTCCCTGATTTTTTTTTTAAAGATCCACATTGTCAGTAGTGTGAATAACCAATGGGAACAGACCTGAATAGACCAGGGATAAAATGCTTCATGCCTCAAATGTGTTCTGAATGCATTCGCATCATCAACTCCATCTTTATTTGAATGCTTGCACATGCGAGCAACTGAACTCGCAGAGACACACATCGATACGGTTCCATAGTGTGAATAACAAATCCAGAATGTGTGAGATGATTTCCATCGTTGCACTAAAAAAGCCAAGACCAGACATAGTTTTTTGTGGGTTTTTCGGGCTGTGTGGCCATGTTCTAGAAGAGTTTCTTTCTGATGTTTTGCCAGCATCTGTGGCTGGCATCTTCAGAGAATGAAGATGCCAGCCACAGATGCTGGCGAAACGTCAGAAAGAAACTCTTCTAGAACATGGCCACACAGCCCAAAAAACCCACAAAAAACTATGGATGCCACCCATGAAAGCCTACGACTTCACAAGACCAGACAGTCCTTCATTGCCTGACCTGTCTCTCTACTCTCTTCCTATCCTGTCTGGGGTTTGACAACTGTGAGATGGAGGAGATTTTGTATAAGGAGCAAAGGGCTAGAGGATGGTCCACTGCACTACATGCAAAACAACAACAACAACAAAACCATACACAGGGGGTAAATATGGAACTGCACAAATGGACGCTTATTCTCCACCAGCTTGTAGGAAATTTAGGATCTTGGCTGAAGGGTGCCCAATTGAGCAAGGCCAATGTTAAGATGTTTCCTACCAGAAAATTTGGAGCCCAAGGTATTTCCCAAGGTTCCCATTTGGACCTGGTCTGTATACATCCAGTCCCAGGATTCCCTCACTTCCCAAACATGCTTTTTTCCATCCCATAGGGAGGGAGTATTCCCACCCATTTGCAGCTGGAGCCTTCCAGCATCCACCTCAGCCATTACCGATCACAGCATCCTTGATGCCTGGATCCAATGGAAGGATGTTCTTCTTCACCAGCTCAAGTGGTCCTGGGCGATGCAGGATCTTCTCGCTCAGGTCTTCGGCCAGGCGAGCCTTTTTGTCCTGCAATTCAGAAGGGTCCCCTGGAGGCACTGGAGAGGAGAAAGGAGAAAAAAAGGTAGAGTGTTCATAAGAAGCACAAAAAAGAATATAAGAACAGCCTTGTTCCGTTAGGGGCATCTATAATCAGTATTATAATCCCCAACCAGCCTGAGAATTATATTCTAAAACAAGAACTTTTTCAGGTTCTATGGAAGAGTCTCATCTAGAACTTTTGGCACAACCCTAAATGCCAAAGAGTCAGGATGCTTGAGTTTATAGAGGAGAGAGTGTGAATTAAAAGACTAAAGAAAGGCAATGCAGTCTGACAGTCTGGAATCTTAAATCTCTTGAAACTTTGATAAAATGATATAAAACTGGGGAGCCCAATATTTAAACTTCTATTTTTTTAGATCAATGCATATTATCCCTTCAGTGAATAGAGTAGGACTGACAATGGCAAATAAGATAGAATGTTGCTCCCTACCTTCTACAGGTTGAGCCTTTGTAATGCTGGTCTTATGGGGCCGAGATGACGCTTTGCAATCAGCTTTCAGCTTTGCAATGTCATTGGCCTGAGCAAAAGCAAAAGAAATGCATCCTTAGAAATGCATGTAGTCAATCAAGCCATCCATCCCAGACTCTCAGAAGGTAATAGGCAAAGCCAAAGTGCTGAAGCCTTGCACAGGGATCTTGACTGAAACAAGAGCTGGCAAGCATTACTTTATTCAAATTACACTTCCCAGAATGGCCCCGATTCTAGCTGAGAGATTCTGGCAGTTGTAGTAAAAAAAGAAAAGGAAAAAAAAGAAATAACATTTCAAAGCTATGGGCAAAAGTCACAACCACCAGCATTCCAGCTTGATCTCTCTATAGCTCTTGTCTCCACCAAGCAAAAAACCCCCACAATGAACCACAGAGTTTGGGAAGCTTTTGTCTAGAACAGATGAATCTTTAAGTAGGATATCTTTGGTACTTCTGCTTAACAATGTGAAGTCCCAGAGGGGGGCAAAACTTGAAAAAAATTTTTTGGGGGAAACCAAATACAGTTCAATACCTTCTAGCACAGCTGGTAACAAAACATGAAAATTTAAAAAATTATGTTAAATTATATTGCACAAAATTTACTTTTAATATATCAACATGATAATTTAATGCCAATGAAGTAATACAGAATGCATTTTATGTGTTGACAATACCAAATCTGTGGATGGTGCCGATACTGCATTTTTCAATTTCCCCCCAATCTTTCTGTTTTTTTCTGTGGGGGGGGGGGGGGAAGAGAAGAAAAAAATAGGCTCTTCTTCCATGGCTTCAAAAATTCTGGAAATCTGCTCCTGTTCCAGATGAACTATTCCCATCGTGCCTTACCACTGGCTAGGCTGGTTAGGGATTATGGGAACTGGAGTTCAACAACATCTGAAAAATCAAAAGTTCCCATCCTTGCCTTACAGAATTTCCATAAGCATGGCTGAGAGAACTTTTTTATCTGCATGAATGCTGTTAAAATGTAGCAGTAGCGGAAGGAAACCTTTGGTCCTCTGGATATTTTGGATTATAGCTTCTATAAATCTTTATCATTAATTATGCTGCATATGGTTGATGGGAGTCAGATGTTAAAACATATGAAAGGCCAAGCAGAGGTTCTCCACTGCTGTCCCTGGTCCAGTAATCAAGAAGGGCTGATTTAAAAATCAAATCTAGCTTCTAGTTGGCATAACTGTGTCCTTATCAAGACAATCATGGTTTGGCTTAGTGAGCAGAGATATGAGCAAGATGTTGGCATGCACACAACCCCTTTGAACAAGTGAGCAAACCAATGAGAAAATACAAAATGTTTCCCTTGTCATGACAATTGGAACTGTTTTGACGGTGTTAACAGGACTGATGAAGCCAGGAAATTAAGCTATGGTCTGAAACTGGCTTAATAAACTGGGTTATTCTGAAGTTTTAAATTGTTTTCCCCAGGTTGGATGAGACAAGACCTATAGTTAATGGACCATCTCCCACCCAGAAGCAGGACTTTAAGGATCTACATGTACTACCAAAATGCTAGCCTTGGTCTATGTCTTCTGTGAAACTTCTTTTGCTCAGTTAGGGGCTCAACAGACGGCCTCTAAGGAGTGGCCCCGTGCCACCCCTGGGAGCGCCAGATCAGGGCCACAGCAACCATACACTGCCGCTCCAATCTGGTACTTTGCCACTCCAAAAAGAGCTGGCAAATGCCACTCCTTTATGGAGTGGCAAAAATCTGTTTTTGCCACTGTGGCAGCAACTTTTCTGTGCTTCTTTGATGCAATGCGTCTATACGCTGCGCCAAGGGATCGCCCTGATGCCGTGTGGTGGGGCACATGGCATGACGGCAGCATCAGGGCAGATTCGGGGTGGCCGGTGTGTGGTCACCACGCTCCGACTCCACCCCTAGGCCGGCCCTTTTGGCCGGTCTGTACAGGGTGTTGGTCTCAAAAGTGCTACAAGATGTCTTTGCTTACTGATATTCCAGACTAACACGGCTACACCTCTGAATTCTACCAGAATTCTAATTCATCTTTCATCTTATCAAACCACAGACAAGTTTCAACCACAAAGTCTAAAATGAAACTTGGACAGTGGTGAAAGCTGTTTAGTGGTATAACACATGCTGTAAAAGCCGGAGGTCTTGGGTTCATTCCCTTGCATTTCCACTTAATAGGATCACAAGTAGGAGACCTGCCAAAAGAGCATGCCCAAGTGTTGAGATCTTCTGGAAAGGGTCACCTGAAATGATTCAACAGTAAGAAAGGGCCAAGGCTGGGAGGGAAAAAACTTGCACATATTTAGTCCTGGTGATCCAGCACTCAAAGGTGGGGGCTGATGCCCAAGATGGGGCTCAGTTAAACACAGCGTCTCATTGGGGCCAACTACCCAAACACCTGACAATAGTTTGCCCCACCCCCACCCTCAGCCCCAGCCCTGTTTCATATATTACTGGAATCCTCAGATCACACTGCTACTCACTCTGGTCTGGCTTTGTGTCCCACTGGGTTGTGAAAAGGTTGCAAGGGGCTTGTTGAGTGCTGGAGAAATCAATAAAGGCAAACAGGTTAGTATGACCACTGAAGGAAATATTTACCTTTTGTGAACTGGTGTACCTCAGTTTACTAAGTAAATCTCTTCCTGGGCATGTCCTCTTTCACAGAAAATATGGTACCAGAGGCAGCAAAAACATGGAAAGAATACAGATAGTTTCCTGCACTACAAAAAAGAATAGTTCAACATGCTTCAGCAAACATTTACCGCAAAATTAACAATATGTACACATGAAATGAAATGAAGCAACAAGGTCAGATAAGGGTTGCATAAGTAAACAAAAATATTCTGAACTTTCTAGAAACCCATTGAAAACTTCTTCCAAACAGAAGCAAAAGTGTGACATGATGTGGCTGTCAGTAAACTAAATTTTCAGATGTAAAAATGAATTTTAGAACCCCTTCCTCCTGATTTATGCTTCCTCCACCCACAGATCCAGCTATAATAGTTTTTGAGAGGTTGGTCTCTCAGAAATCAGAAAAGTTAGAAAATATAGCTGCACATCCCTGGAACAACATGAGTTATGAGGAATGCTAACCTTTACCATGAACTATCTTTAGATTCTTTCATTGTTATCAAAGAAACAGACAAAAAGGGAGCTATTGTAGTTCAGGACAGTGTGGATTTTTAAAAAATAAAATAAAATATTTCAGCAACATTCAGGTCACCATACAGCCTATGTAAGGATAATCTCATGGTTGCTATTACAAATATATTAAAACCACTGTGGATGAGAGCTTCTGGGTTACATATTAGAAAGGGGACACATTTTTTGATAAAATCTAACCTTACAAAACCTATATCTTATTTATTACCAAAAATACATAAAGGGTTAATTCCCCCTCTATGACACTAAATCGTTTCACGCTGCAGATTGGAGCCTTAACGCATTTGAAAAGAAAAAGAAACACGAAAGCCAGAGACACAGAAACAGCTTCTGGATTACTTTCCCGCATAACACTGTAGTACTTACGTTCTCCCTCCAGAAGGAGCTGGTGGTAAATGCATGGTTTTTGCCAGATGGATTTTTCCAGCAAGTCAAAAGCCATGCGTTTGCAAAGTCTTACTTGGCAGTAGAATGGAAGTGCTTCATAGGCATGCAGGAAGGTAAGCCAGAAGCTGTTTCTGTCTTGCTGGCTTTCATTTTTCTTTTCAAATGCAATAAGGCTCTCAGTCTTAAAAACATTTACTCAATTTGTGGATTTATTTTTTTTACAAAAACCTTTTGTACCCAAAATTCCATCTTATATATGGGACTCTTCAGATTTCATTAATAAAGTAGCACCTCTGAGGTTAGAGGAGGGAAATTTGTTAGTTACTATGGGCCTGAAATCTCTTTATACCAGTAAACCTTAAGAGGAAGCTTTGATAATCATAGAACAAACTTTAGACAGGAGAGAAGTGAGACATTCTCCTTGTCATTCCCTAACCGCTCTGGCTGAAATAGCCTTGACAAAGACCTACTTCAAGTCTGAGAAAACCTTTACTGGCAGATAAAAGGAACAGCCATGGGATGTCATATGGCAAGTGAGATCACTTATCCTTCAACTGGGTTCAAAAACAATTTGATATGGAATGCAACAATTCAGAAATCCACTTTTTGGATTTAAAAGGAAAGAAAAAGGAAAAAAAGGAGATCACTTCACAACTTCCCTATATAGAGTTTTGTAATTCCACTCAGAACTATTTCTAGCCAGCTTGCAGGATATGTTCTTAATGGCTATCTCACTTCTCCCACCCCACTTTTTTCCTGACCAGAACATTAAAAAAACAACAAACCCAACCCCTGAACTTAGTTCCCATTTTTTTCTGGCCTGCAAATGGAATGAGATTCTCAGCTCCAGAAATTTCTGCAATCACATTGGTATGTATAGGCTTTAAGCAGTATACAAAGGACGTTTTCACACTGGGCTCCCTAAAGCCGGCTGGAGCCCTTCTCCTAAAGCTGGCTGGACCCAGTGCCGCTGACACCGGAATGACTCCGGCGGCGGCAGGCTAATTCCTTTTGCCAACCGGAATTACCTGAAGCCAGAGTTAGCCAGGAATTAGCTTGCCGCTGCCGGAGTGAGGCCGGACTTAGGGCTCCGTGTGTTTGAACACACGGAGCCAAAAGCCGGCCAGACGCAGGGATGACACAGGAAGGGGCGGGGTTTGCCGCCGCGTGTGTCTGAACACACGGGAAATGGCGACGGAGTGAGGCCGGCGGGAGGCCGGCTAGCGTCCTCAATAAGGCCAGTGTGAAAACGTCCAAAGACTACAATTATATGTATTATGTATGTACAGTGGGCCACTGGTATCCACTGGGGTTGGTTCCATGGCCTCCCCTTGGATACAAAAATCCATAGTTGCTCTAGTACCATTATATACAATGGTGTATATTGTACATTATATATAATGGTGTAAAATGAAATCCCTTATCACAAAATCAAGGTTTGGTTTTTGGATTTATAAAAACAGTATTTTCAAGCTGTGGATGACTGAATCTGTGGATACAGAATCTGTGGATAAAGAAGACCTACTGTATTTTTACATAATTATAGTATGCATTGTCCTTTTAATTTTAAATGTATATTTATGTTTTTATGTAGCCCACGATGAAGGCCACTGACATACATACAAGCAAAATGCATTGGACTGTTTCAAAGATAAAAACAGCCATCCACTGAGCACTTGGAGACATGTCTCTCTTTTCTTCCTGTGGGCTTTAGCCTCTGATTCTATTTTTGAAGGGGCATTTTTAAAAAGGTGGCAACCTTGCCTTGCAGTCAGAAGACTGGCATTCCTCAGGCATCCACCACTCTCTTGAATCCATGTTGGCATCCTTTTTGCAATATGATTCCATTTACTTTGGGGGCACTCACCTGGAATTAAGTGGCGTTCAGAGAGTTGCTCCTGGGACCGGCGATGTTGCATTCGCAGCTGGAGTACTGTGGAAAAGTGACAAGAATATGCACAATGATCATCAGTTTATCAGAAATAATTAAAAGTGTTTTGAATTTTTAAAAAAGTGTTTCAGGGGCTGTACAGATGGACAAAAAGAGGTGCTTTCAGGAGGTGTGGCATTTAGATGACGTATGACTAAAAGCCAGCAGGAAAGTGCACTCTAGGCGCCGCATGCCGGGAAAAGCCGCTCCAAAAAGGAGCAACTTTTTTCCGCTTCTTCCAGAAAGATGAGCACCTTCGCATGTGTGAATGTACGCAGCGACACTGGTGTGTCAGAAAAAGCGTGCTAGAGATTTAAAGCAGCCGTATAAATGCACCGCTGCACATGCGGCAGAAATTGAGTTGGCAATCCAGAGCATGCACCCTATGATGCAGGCTTTAATTTAAAGTGTCCTCTGCTTCCAGGTGTGGATGCACTGCTGCAGGTGTGCTTGAATATTAGAACTCTAACCCCTAACCCTACTTGTAACCCTACACATGCACCCTATCAACTGTTCTCTATTATGACAATAAATGCATTCCGTGGCATGTACACTTGCTGTCAGCAGGCACAGTAGTTTGCATGAAAGAGGTTTTTGTGACCTCTTCTGCACAGGTGTGCAGGTGTGCATAAGACCTGCACACCACTTCCTTGCATGCTTGGGGTATGGGCTCCTGGATTAACGTTTGTCTGTGTGTCCTGTTGACCATGTCCCTTGCATGACCACCACCTGCATGTATCAAGTCTGTCCACACAAACCTCCCTTGCATGTACCTCTCCCCTCCCCCCTGATCTGTGTGGGACATGTTTTGTGGAGGATGATGGAATAGGTGTCTTTTCGGTTGACAAACTCGTTCCTCCTCCCCAAGGGTGGCACAATCAGGCAGTGGCACCTTTCTACGGCACCCACTACTTGGGGAAAGTGAATCCTTGCATGATCTGTGGGTGTATGACAGGTCCTGTGCAGGTGCACAGGGATGCTGAACATCAGTCACCTTTGTACAGACAAAATGATAGACTGTATGGCACCCTATGACATGTTCTGTGCAGGTGCACAGGGATGCCAAACTTCAGTCACCTTTGTACACAGAGAGTGACAGAATGTATACCAGCCTATGACATGTTCTGCGCAGGTGCGCAGGTATGTGTTCCTGAGCATGTGTGCATGCATCTGAGCGAATGAAAAAAAAAAAAAAAAAGCAGCCACTGCCGTCCCAGTGCAGTTGCTCCGTCCCCATTTAGGGCATCCTTGGGGCAGTTGGTGCGGTGCTGCAACTAAGGGAAAAGGCAGCTTCATGCCACCTTTTCCTGCCGCTCAGTTATCTCAGTTATCTTCTTTTAAAAATCATACCTTCTTTTGAGATCTACTGATACAGGGCAAGTTAGAAATATTTATTAAATAAATACATTCGTCCCTCCACATTTGCAGCTTTGACTTTTATGGATTTGATTATTCACGAATTTTATTAATATGTTCTCTCTAGGAATATGTAGGTCCTCCAGCAGAACTCTATGGTCAATTTTAACCAAAAGTCGCACTGAAGGACCTAGAGATTACTAGAGAGAACACTCCACTAGGCATTTGTAGCTCCTCCAGTGCAATTCTATGGTCAGTGTCTGCCAAATGTTGACCACAGAGTTGCACTGGCCAACCTAGAGATTCCTAGCGAGGTGTTCTCTCAGGTAAAAACATAGTTTTTGTTATTTGCAGTTTTTCCACATTCACAGGGGTCCTGTGCCCTTAACCCCAGCAAGTGAGGAAAGATGAGTATAATGCACAATTGTGTTATGAATTAAGCACTATTTTCCCCAGAAGGTCTTCACCAACTTGGAAAATAAAACAAGATTTTTGAGGTTTTGTGAATGCTCAGTCAAGCAGACTAGCTACCTAAATTCTACTCTTTTGCAGACATGTGAACAGAGTAAACTTTGATGCTAAACTATGGAGTTTATCATATGGGGAAAACTGCAAGTTTTAACGGGTAAGAACCCATGATTATCCAGCATATTAGGCACAATTGAGCAAATGGTTTTCACACGACGTTGTGCGCTAACTGCATAGAATCTGACAGCAAAGTGACATGAACCAGCAAATTGGCATTTTCAGTAAAGTATAATGAATTCATTTCCGTTTCATTCACGATATCACTTTTTTGCACAATTGCTATAGTGTGAAAGCTATTTGTGGGATTTTCCCCATTTTTGTACTTGTTGCCAGATTTCCCATGGTTCTTTGGGGCAAGTTTACTTCCAGTGCTACTTTCTTGTGCCAAGAGGGATGCAGCCTTTTAAGCTTCAGATCAAGCTCTTAGAGGAACAGCTGCTGGGGCAAAGGCAGGGACACACACACACAGAAAAGCTTGCTTCCCCATTGCGCACCTCTCTGTGTGTGGATGTCTCTCCTCCTCCAGCCTTCCCCATTAGCCAGGGCTCTTAAAGGAACAACTGCTGAGGGAAGGCAGGGACACAGCAAGTGTGAGAGAGAAGTTTTTTTTCTAGCTTTCCTACTTCTTTTGGGTAATGTTTTGTTCTTTTTCCTTAAGTTGGGTACCATTTCTTAGAAAGTAAGGAACAGTCAAGCATATTTTTATAAATAAAATTGTTTATTTCTCTGGGTGATTTCTGGTGACGCAACTAGTTCTTTTGTGCGCACGCGCAAAAAAGTTATTTCCAAATCATCAACGGGATTTGTCCGTATCTGTGTGAAAACCAAATGTGCTTCCTACCCACTTTCTCACATTAGTAATGAGCTTTTAATGCATTATTGTACTTTGCATGTGAAAATCATTTGTGCATTTGCGCATTTTTCCGGGATGTGGACGCTTTAATCATTTTCAGGATGGAAGCACATATGTCCCTGTGTGATAAACTCCTAGCCTGATTAAACTGTTACTGTGATTCCAAATGGCCTCTCCACTATAGCTGATGCTGGGGACTACAATCCCCAGACAGCCATATGAAAAGATACATGCTTGCATCATTATACATGCACCCGCATTACAAGAAAAAAACCTAAAATCAAATAGATGATGTTCCTTTCTGAATGTTCACAGAAGCCCATAACTATCATATGTCAAAACTGAACTCAACTGAATTTGCTGATCATTATTTGACTTTTTAAAAGCAAAAATTAAGCTGTGAAACACCAGCAAACTTACAAACACTGCTGAAGGGAGGTTAAGATATGGACTTTATCACACGGGGGAAATCCCATGCAGAAATGGGATTTAAAACCTGGGGAAAACCCACAAAAGCAGGTTGATTTCCACAAACGTCATTGTTAAACTGTTGTTAACCTGAATGGAAAATAGTCAAAAGCTGCTCCTTTTTACTTCCGGGTTTTGACTACTTTCTGTTCAGGTTAACAACAGTTTAACAAAGACGTCGTCTGAAAATCAACCCATTTTGCACAAGACTTCCCCTGTGTGATAAAGTCCTAAATCATAATCAACTCTCCACTTGGCAAGGTGCTACCATACTCCAAAGCAGGGGTAGGCAACCTTTCCCCTTTAAGGGCCGAGGGACTTCAGCTCCCAGAAGCCTCAGCCATGTTGCCAATAGCTCCTGGGATTCTGGGAGCTGAAGTCCCTCGGCCCTTAAAGGGGAAAGATTGCCTACCCCTGCTCCAAAGGATCAGGTTTCATTGGTGTTAAATCTGTGTTCCAGACTGATACTGAAACAAATTATTCAAGGGGATCCCTATATCCAAAGCTCTTCTCTTCCCCTGAGATTAAACCCCTCGGCTACCTGAGTCTGGAACAGATAAAGCTATTTTTTATGCTGGGTCCAAAGCCCCTGTTTTCCTGAAGACTGTGCCCACTAGCTATGTCTGCCAGGAATTTAGGTAGCTAATCTAATTTTCTGCCATTGTGATCAAGGGGAATATTCTGAAAAATTTGACAGGCTGTCTAAAACTGTCCATACCCTTCTAATAGTTCTTACGTTGATAGCAAAAGATATCAAAGGTACATGATGATGTCAGTTCAATATTCTGAACAGCTGACAATGGACACTCTGTCCAGCAACTAGCTGAAATATGCATTCTTCACCTTTTTAGTTTTCATTTATACGTACTGTGTCACAGTACACATAGTGCTTTGCAAGCAAATTATTGCTAGCCCTAAAGACCTTACATTCTAAAAACAGACAATGAGAGAAATGAAGACAGGGAGAGAGATAAAAAAGATGGGTCTGATTTGGAATATGAAAAGTTAGGGTTTTTACGTCTCACACAATCCCTAGCCAGCATGCCCATTTTCATAGCACAGTAAGGACTAGGGACCATACTGGCTAAGGACTACAGTAAAAATATAACTTTTCCAACCTTGGAAATGGGTCTTATCCCAAAATACCAGGATGCATTTTGAGGAGCATCTGAAGGAAGGATGAGAGGTGGTACCACATTTGATTCCACTGAATTCAGTGCTGTCTGCAATGTACTGAATGAGACTGGAATGAAATTAACTAAATATATGCTTACTTGCCTGAAGAAACCAAGAGAAACCGTACTACAGAGACCACACAGTTCAGAGATCTTGACTGCATCTAGGGTTGCAATGGAGTGAAAAAAGCAACAGTTTCACTGAAACTATTCCCTCCAGTTCTGGGATTGTTGCTCAATAAATTAAACTGGGAGCATGGAGTTTACACCAACAGTATACAACAAAGGCTTTTAGCTCTTGGCAATAACTACATCATATTTGCTAGGGATACAACAGAACTGGAGAGGGAGAACTGAACAGCTGGACTCAATGTTGCACAAATTTAGACTGGAAATTAATATCTTAAAAAATAAATGAATGCACAGTGAACATCATCCAGAATGTTTAGTTCAAAGTAATGCTAAAGAACCTAGGAGCAGCATCTATTTTGGCCAACAAATGATTAAAGCCAATCTTTTGAGAGAGGTAAATGCAGCAATACATGAACAGCAGCCTGAGGTGGATTGAAGAGATCAACATTGTTGTGATGCCACAGCCTCAAACATTTCACAGATGAAAATCAGGACCCACATGGACAAGCAACATCAGAATGTAGTCCCCATGACAAAAGTTATGAATAAGGAAGAACTCAAAGAAAGAACAAACAAACTAGGGGGGGCTGCAGCAGTTTTCTTTTGCCTGAGCCTACTGGGAACAACAAGATTCTGCCCTCTCCTCTCCCCCTTGCTGAATTGAGACCAAACTACTTGTGCATACAACAGTTGGCATTTGGGCCCGGACTGACTGGTGGCCCAGGAACTTTACCTCCACCAATCAGCCTAACTACACCTTTGGTGGGCCACTTTAGTGGTTCAGGAAGTTAAGTCCTCCCTTTGGACCTGTCATGGGATGCATCACCTCTTTGAATCAAAAGTGGATGGCCAAAATTCCCTATCAGCTACTTAGCTACATAACCAACACAATTACATAGCTACACAGTGACTCTGACCCAACCCTTGACAATCCACACTTACCAGGCAGCTGCTGCTGCAGTCAACAGGGATCTGTTTCCCTGTTGACTGGGCAGCAGCTGAATGGAGTTCCCACGCCGCCTGTGAGTGATCTCACAGTGATCTCCTGTGAGGCAAAAACAGGGTCCTTGTCACAATTTTCCCTTGTGCCACAGATCATTTGTGCAAGGAGATGTGCTTCCTGATCAACAGGGGAACAGATTCCTGTGGATTGCAGAGGCTGCTGCCTGGTACATGGGGATGGTGGGACTTTCATAGTGCCTTTGTATTCCCTTAAGCAGCACTGAATATGCAGAGATCATGAATACAAACTAGTTATGAATGCCTAACTCTAGGTTATGTATTTATAATTGCCTTAGTGAATTCCAGCCAATGAAAATCCAGTCTCAGTTTCCTAAAAACAAAGTGTAGTTAAGGGTACAGGATTTAGCTAGTTAGCTATCTACCTACCTATCTATTTTCTTCCTGCCCTTCTCTCAGTATGGGATTCAAGGAAGATAATATGAGTGTGAATATTAAAATACAATTAAAACAATGGATAATAAAAAGTTAGATAATACAAAAACAATTATTAAAAACATCAGTTTAAAACTGTTTCAAAGGGCCATTAAAGTGATAAAAATACAACACACACATCAGCTGAAACCCTTCTGCCTCATACAGTTGACACTCGAAGGCCTGAGTAAATGGTGGAAAGAGAGCAGAGAGTGGACCAACCTAACTTCTCTTGGCAGAGAAATCCATAGCCTAAGAGCAATCACCAAGAAGGCTGTTTCCCATGTCCTTATCAAACGTACCTGTGATGGTGGTGGAACTGAAAGTCTGCCCCATAGATTCTTCAGACTTGGGCAGGCTCATACTGGAAGATAGGTCTTTCAGGGGGGTTGCAGACTGCCAGAAATAGTGCAAATTGAGTCCACTTTTAGGGTTAGGGAATCATGGGAACTGTAGTTTATTGTGGCACCAGAGCTCTCTGACAGAGAAGGCTCAATGTCTCAGAAAAAACACACAACAATTCCTATGATTCCCTAGCACTAACCCTAACCCTAAAAGTGGACTCAATTTGCACTATTTCTGGCAGTCTGAAACCCCCCTCAGATAGTTTGGGCCTTTTTTAATCAGAAAATCTTATTCTTCCATTTTAAATTGAAATGTTGGGCAACAGATCATTCAGGGGGTTCTGGCAACCACATAATCCTTTTGGACTGCTTCCCAATCCCAACGATGTGGAACATTGGCTAACCATATTAGCTGATTTAAAAACTTAGCTAATACATAAAGTGTTGTGGAACAATGTAGGTACAGAACACTTCTTTGTGAGAGCCTATCAACTGAAAAAATATATCAGTCCATTGGTGTAATATCTGTGGTGCAGGCCAGTTATGACACCAACATAAATGGGTTAAGCCATGTGGTCCCCTGGCAATATAACAGGTGGACCTCCAGCCTTACAGATTGGATTCTAAGGGATCAAGTACGTCCCCTTGGCAGACTTAAAATGTGTTTGGCTGATCCAATGACATGACTTTTTGCTCCTTGATGGAAAACAACATGCTTGGGACAGAATGGAATGGTGTGTCATCAATGCACATTTATGGAGGAACAGACATGAAAGAAGCAGGTGTAGTTTACATTAGCGACCTTGATTTTTGCAGTAGCCAGAGCAAAATTTGCAACCTTCTTAGCTAACTCTACATCTTTCATTCCCAAGTAACTAAACCCTCATACATCAAATGAATTTGGCAGGTAATAATGTATCATTTTCTTTGGAATATCCACTTTCTGCAGAGATCAGGAAATAAGAAATTCTTAGCACACTTAGAAAAACTTCAGTTCCCATCAATTCTGGGGGAGGAAACTTGACTAGATGACTAGAGATATCTAAGATTGGCTCTAATTTTCCCATAGTTCCTCTGGCCTAACATTTTAGAATAAAAAGCGGATTAGTTGTAATAAGAGCTAGAATGAAGAAGAGATCAGTTTGATTCATCAGTGGCTCCTTTTGCTTACCACATGCTTCCACAACTTGATGCAATGCTGGCTGGGGGATGATGGGAGGTGTGATCTAACATATCTGGAGGACAGGACTGTGAAAAGTTATTTTTGGACAAAAATCCCAAAATCCTCCAACCAGCCTAGGGAGTGGCAGTATTTCCTGTTTCTGCTGGAAGGCTCCAGAGAAGGGAAAGCTGGCTAACCACAGAGCCAGCACAAAGGCATGTTGTTAACTGCTGTCAAGTCAACTTCGACTTATGGTGACCCCACAAATGAGAGACCTCCAAGTCCCCCATCATCAACAGCCCTGCTCAGGTATTGCAGACTCCTATGGGAAGGGAAAATGATACAGTTGGCACAGCAGCTATGGCCCAGCTGCACTGCAGAAATCTAAAATAGTTTTGCTATATTGCTTTGAAATCAAGAGCTGTGTGTCAGCTCTTCTCTCTGCCTTTCAGATCCTAATACCATTCCCCAGGGACAATAGCTCCTTGTGCTGGAAAGTATAACTTTGTTCAAGGCACAGCCTAAAGTGGGTATATTTGAGTGGGTAAGATTCTCCCCTCTCATTGCCCCACTATCAAACAGCAGACACATCATACTTTTGGAGGGTGGGACTGCTCCAAGCGTTTCTATTCCTGTGCCCCCTTCTCTCTTGCCTGCCTGCTTGTCCGGGCATTTGTCCCGTTGTCAGCAGCAGCTGGGGTGACGCCACTAGCTATTTATTTAAAAGGCTGGAAACACAAGATGCCCCTAACTCCCAAGCCAGAAGCTGCAAAAACTCTTGCAAAGGGGCAGCAGTGTGTGTGTGTAACCCATTGGACACATAGCATGAATGACAGTTCACACATGACACAGGGGCACAGAAATATTTTGCCACTTTGGGGAACTGTCCCCAGTGCTACCTTCTTGACGCAAATACCTATGTAACTTACATCTCTGTCACATTCACTAAGTTTGCCAACCACTTAAAGAATGTTTAGAGGGGGAATAGGTCTACCTTTTACTAATCAGTCAGCTAATGCAACCGAATGTAAACAGGTTTTTGCAACAAGTTCCCACTATCACTGCTTTTTTCAAGATACTGGAAGAAAAATTACACATCAGAACCAACAAAGACAGACACAAATACACAAATAAAGAGAGATTAAAATGGGTCTTCCTTGAGTGAAACAGCCCTAACTATAAAGCTTTAGCAGGCAATACTGTTTTCCATGTACAGTACCCATGATAGGACATTTTCTAAGCAGTCCGCACTTAAAAATATAAAGTATGTATTAGACTGGATGTGAACAAAATAGCCTGGATACTAGATTTATGAGGGATTACAGGGACAAAAAAGTATAAGTATTCCTCAGGGATCCCAGCCTTTCACTTGACTGAAATGATATTGATTAGTATAACTAAAATGCTTCAGCTTTGTAATTAACTTTGGAGAGAGTATATATCCTCCCCATTCTTCATTCTATTAATTCCTCTTTCCCCTCTCCTTCCTACCACCAATTTGTCCTGTTACTGCCTACCTGACCTATCTCTGTTGCCACCACTGCCTTTCCATAATCATGATATTGTTACCCCACTTTTCAGTCTATCAAACAGAATATATATATCATTTCAGTCAAGTGAAAGGCTGGTATCCCTGAGGAATACTTATACTTTTTTGTCCCTGTAATCCCTCATAAATCTAGTATCCAGGCTATTTTGTTCACATCCAGTCTAATACATACTTTATATTTTTAAGTGCAGACTGCTTGGAAAATCTGATGTGATGTGAAAATGAGAACATAGAAAATAGTGTGTCTAGATTGATCTAAGAGAGGGAAATGACACTTTAAAAAATATATATATCATGATTTGAACCCTGAGATTTAGAGAACCACAAGAAATTGTCCCATTTAACACAGAAATAGCCATGACTGACCAGTTGCCAAACCTGAATTCTGCATATATTTACAGTGCAGTGCCATACTGCCTAAGACAGGGGTAGGCAACCTTTTTGAGCTGGGGGCCGGGTTGCTGTCCCTCAGACAATTGGGGGGCCAAAGCACCAAAAATAAATAAATAAATAAATAAACAAACAAACAAATAAATATATAAATATATTTTTTAAAATTTTTTTAAAAAATATGCATGTACACTCTCTCGGCCCCAGAAAAGCCATGGTAAAACCCCTGTGGAGATTTTGCCAAGAAAACGCCAAGAACAAGTAATAACAACAGTAATCAATATCATAATGGCGGGCGGCGGCAGCGGCGGAGGGCGGCAGCAGTGGCAGGACCAGTCCAAAGGCCTCGGGGGGGCCGCATCCGGCCCCCGGGCCTTAGGTTGCCTACCCCTGGCCTAAGAGTTTCAATTTGGCAGGACAATCCCAATTAATCCCCTGATGTCTGACTTTTAAGTTACTTTTAAAATGTCCCCATTTCTCCTCCTCCCACTTTCCCCCTTTGTCCCCAGCTTACTTCAATCGCTGCAAACTGAGTGCAAAAGGAATTTGCAATCAATTAACTGAGCAAGGGGAAAAGGAGGAGTCAGAATCTCGCGCTTCCTAGTAGGTTCAATCAAAAGCAAACTGCTGCAGCCTCCCCTAGCTTGCATGTTCTTCCTCATTAACAACCTTTGCCATCTTGACTACCTTCTGATGTTGCTTGGTTTCAGATGTCCCAGTTTTCATCTGTGAAATGATGGAGGGTATGGCAGGGCAGTTATTAAAAATTAAACATAGCAGGTTTCTCTCCACCTACACGCATTCCCCCCCCCCCACCAATCAGTGCACAAATGCACATGAATAAACATTAATAAAACAAAGGTGAACTCATAAATATCTGGATTGGCACTCCCGCTCCCTCCATTTACATTGAAAAGATTTAGCTGTTGTCCTAGGCTATTTATTTATATCTTCATGAAGAGGTAAGAAAATGCTTATCTGCAGGACTGGCCCAAGACATTCTGCTGCCTAAGGCAGAACAGCACATTGAGCCCTTCCTCCACTCCCAAAGTTAAAGGGTGCAGTACCACAGGACAGTCAGGTTATTTTAGCACCTGAGGCAGCAAATTTCACAAATGTCTCTCCCAGTTTCTGGCAGTAAAAATACTGACATCCTAATCCACTGCCTGAGGTGGTCACCTCAGTTTGGTTAATGGTAGGCCAGTCCCAGCTTATCATGTGCAGAGGCCTCTGTTTCAGATAAGCAGCAGACCACTGAAAGAAGTCACAACTTTCCTGGTAAATTTTACTGTGCCTACCGTATCTATCATAATGAACCAAGGAGGTGTGAGTGATCTTATTTCAACTTTTTAATTTCAGACCTGCAAATATATAAACCCACATTGTTGCACAAAGCTTTTCGGGGAGGGAAGCCCCCCCCCCTCCATGCTCTGGTTTGCAGCCCCTGGGAAAGTTTTGCAGCATGGACCAAGAGCTCTCCTTTGCAGACTGGCAAGGTATTGCATGTTTTTGCACTGGACAAATTGGTACATTTTATACCTTATCCCAGGGGTAGGCAACCTTTCCCCTTTAAGGGCCAAGGGACTTCAGCTCCCAGAAGCCTCAGCCATGTTGGCCAATAGTCCCATGTTGGCCAATAGCTCCTGGGATTCTGGGAGATGAAGTCCCTCGACCCTTAAAGGGGAAAGGTTGGCTACCCCTGCTTCATCCTGTTCACTTTGCTTTGACCCATTCCTATGCTCTTCAGCCCACAAATAACAGCAAGCAACACCCAAAAATCCTTCCAGAATTGGAATTTGATTTCTGGGTAAGAAACATTTCCTCGGCTGCATCTGCAGTGCAGAAATAATCCAGGTTGACACCCATTTTAACTGCCATGGCTCAATGCTATGGAATTCTGGGATTTGTAGTTTTGTGAAACATTCAGCCTTCTCTGTCAAGAGAGCTCTGGTGTCACAACAAACGATAATTCCCAAAATTCCATATCACTGAGTTAAAGTGGTATCAAACTGGATTATTGCTGCAGTGCGGATGCACTCCTGATCTGTGTTCCTGACTTTACCCTTTATTCAGCTTTACAACACTACAGCACGTATTGTTAACGTTTCCATTGATATGGCTGTGAAGTGGGCAATTGCTTTAAAAACTGTCCATGCCTCGGTGACAAGAAGCCACATCTTTCAATCTGAAGTACCATGCCTTCAACCAACCACATGTGTAGTGGAATGGTTTAATTGATTGATTGATTGATTTGATTTGATTTCTATCCTGCCTTTCTCCCAAAATGGGGTTCAAAGTGTTCTGAACACTTGTTAGTAAACTGTGTTTACTAACTGGTGTGGGATCAGCACTCCATACATGCCTAGAGATACTCTTCCTTTTACTTTCTTTGAGGGCAAAACCTAGCAATTAGAACATGTCTCATACTAACTTTTGGGAAACCAAGTCCCAGCAACTGTTTCACACAATATGGCAAATTCGCATGCACCATATATGCGGTAAAGTCTTTTCTGCATCAGAAAAGAGAGGAAGAACCAGACATTTTGCTTCCTGAGACAAAGTACAAGATGGAACCCTTTCCCATCCCAACATTTTAAAGGTCAAATCCAGTACACCTGTGGCCAAGCAAATGTGGTCAAGATGGCACATGTTATTAATGAAGAAGATCACACAAGCTAGTAGAGGCGGCAGCAGTTTGGTTTTACTTGAGCCTAATATCAAGGGCGAGATTTCATTCCCTCCTCTTCACTTGCTCTAGTTAAGTTAACTGAATGCAAATTCCTTTTGCATTTTGAGCTCAAATTGCAGCAACTGAAGAAGTTGCCTTTGCCGACTGCTAGAAATAGTGCAAATTGAGTCCACTTTAACTGTCCTGGCTCAGTGCTAGGGAATCATGGGAATTGTATTTTTTTCTCAAACATTGAGCCTTCTCTGTCAGAGAGCTCTGGTGCCACAATAAACTACAGTTCCCATGATTCCCTAGCACTAAGGGCCTTTGCAGACTGCCAGAAATAGTGCACATTAAATTGAGGCACTGCCCTGGCTCAGTGCTAGGGAATCATGGGAATTGTATTTTTTTCTGAGACATTGAGCCTTCTCTGTCAGAGAGCTTTGGTGCCACAATAAATTACAGTTCCCAAGATTCCCTAGCACTGAGCCAGGGCAGTGCCTCAATTTAATGTGCACTATTTCTGGCAGTCTGCAAAGGCCCTAAGTCAGGGCAGTTAAAGTGGACTCAATTTGCAATATTTCTAGCAGTCTGCAAAGGCCAAAGACAAAGGTGCAGGTGGGAGAAGAAGAGAGAGACTGGGACATTTTAAAAGCAGTCGGGGAAATAAGACAAAACAAGATTAATCAGGACTGCCCCTGACAAATCGGAATAGTTGGAAGGGATGTCTTATTATTATTATTATTATGCTTTATTTATATAGCACAGTGCTGCACATACAATCAATAAAATAAATAAAAACAGATAAAGATAAGCCTGCCAATGGCGTACATTCTACAAAATAATAAAATAATACATATTAATACAAAGTAGGCAACAAACTGAATGTATAAAAGCTGAGCAGATGATGAATCTTAACTTCGGTAATGAGATAGGTCCAAAACACACTGCAGAACACACACTAGCTCAGGGGTAGGCAACCTAAGGCCCAGGGGCCGGATGCGGCCCCCCAAGGCCTTTGGACCGGCCCCATGCCGGTCCTGCCGCCGCCACCACCGCTCGCCATGATGATATTGATTATTGTTGTTATTACTTGTTCTTGGGGTTTTCTTGGCAAAATCTCCACAGGGGTTTTGCCATGGCTTTTCTGGGGCTGAGAGAGTGTGCATGCATTTTTTTTTATTTTTTAAATTTTTTTAAAAATTATTTTTATTTTTATTTATTTATTTTTGGTGCTTCGGCCCCCCAATTGTCTGGGGGACAGCAACCCGGCCCCCGGCTCAAAAAGGTTGCCTACCCCTGCTCTAGCTCAATGCTAGGGAATTATGGGAACTGTAGTTTTGTGAGACAATTAGCCTTCTCTGTCAGAGAGCTCTGGTGCCACAATAAACTACAGTTCCCAGGATCCCCTAGCACTGAGCCAGGGCAGTTAAAGTGGTCTCAAACTGGATTATTTCTGCACTGCAATGTGTTTTCAACCATACTTATCTTCCACCACACTTGAGGGCAACAGCTTGACAGAAGGAATACAAAAGCTTGCTGTGTGGCACACAACTCTTACAACATTACAACTTCTCATCTACTCCCCACCTTGGAGAATCTGCTGTCAAATGATGGCCTCAATCTGTCTCACAACAGGGCTGGCCTTGAAAGTGACCCTGACATACTGAAACAATATGGTCACTACGAGACTTTGGCAGCTGGCCAGTTTTGCTACCATCCTGCATGAACAGAGCAAAAGCCAGACAGATCTGTTTGAGAACAATCCACCAGGAGGGTCTCTTGTGAAGGTCAGGGAGAATACCCACCTACCTACCCACCCATCTCTATATTTATTACCCTGCTTAGCTTTCTGACCCTCCCAAAAACTAGCCGACAGAAAACCTTTCAAAATAAGCAAAATGCACGCCATTCTTACACTTTTCATTATATGCATACTTTTGCCTATGCTTTCTTGCTAATTTTAAAAACCTCTATCTCGCTTAGAGCTCTTGCAAATCTCTGAGAGAGATCACAATACGATTAAAATATAAAAAAGATTATTTTTAAAACTCTACAAAAATGGCAGCATCAACAGGGAAAGCAGCAGTAGTCCACAGTGAAGCAAGAGATGAAATAGCAAGTGTGCTTACACTTTGAAAATGCAAACTGGGAGTTGGTATACACTTGCGTTTGGTAGAGATTACAAATGCAAGGAATTCATTTGCAAACGAGAGTGGTGTAGTGGTGACAGTACTGGAGTTGGGTTGGGAGATTCAGGTTCAAATTCCCACCAAACCACTGATTCTCAAACAGTGGAACAGGACACAAAATTCGGTGTGTGTGTGTGAAAGTTGCTTGTGTGAGACTTTGCACTTCTGATCCCTCCTCCTCCTCCTCCTTTTCCCAAACATTTTAATGTGTAAAGTTTACACATGCACTGAGTTCAATATTGAATTTACCTAAATAAACTCTTCTAATCCAAAGGATAAACAAAGTATTTTTATTCACATACTACTATGTTGGGGGGGGGGGGGGCATAACATATTCATGTAGATGTAGAAGGTGGTCCCAAGAGTAAATAGTTAGCCATCAAATTCATTGGGTGACCTTGGGCCTAGTCACTTACTCTCAGCCTGACCTACCTCACAGAACTGTTGTGAGGAAAAGGAGGGTGCAGAAAGCCATTTACATGACCCTGAGTTCACCAGAGGAAAAGCAGAATATATACGTAACTAGTACATTTGGTGTGGTGGTTAGAGCATTGGACTATGACTCTGGAGACCAGGGTTCAAATCCTGGCTCAGCCACGTAAACCCACTGGGTGACTCTGGGGAAGTCACATTCTCTCACTGCCAGAGGACAGCATGGCAAACACCCTCTGAAGAAACTTACCAAGAAAACGCCATGATAGGGTCACCATAAGTTAGAAAGGACTTGAAGGCACACAGCAACAACGAAGTAAATAAAGAAAATACAGCCTTGAAGGGCCCTTTCACACTACATGGTCATGGCACCATAATTCCACTTTAATTGCCATGGTTACATTCTGTGGAATCCTCGAGTTTGTACTTCCTTGAGGAAGTAGAGCCCTCTGGCTGAGAACTGTAAATATCCCTCCCTAAACTACAAATCCCAGGATTCCACAGAATGGAATCACGATAGTTAAAGTGGAATCATAGCATCGCAATAGGCCCTAGGTTATTTGATTACATTGGGCCTAAGCAGACTGCCAGAAATAGTGCACATTAAATTGAGACACTGCCCTGGCTCAGTGCTAGGGATTCATGGGAACTGTAGTTTATTGTGGCACCAGAGCTCTCTGACAGAGAAGGTTCAGTGTCTCAGAAAAAAATACAATTCCCATGATTCCCTAGCAGTCTGCTTAGGCCCATTGTTCTTCAGTTCCCAAGGGGGCACTAATAAGAAGTATTTTTAAAATGGAGCAGATAAGGGTTTAGGGATTCCTCTGGGTTTATGGGTCAGGATTATTAGCCCCACAAACAAACACTCCTAACCCCAAACCTCAGCAAGGGCTGACAACACATGACATATATGTGCCAAAAAAGTAAAATAAGTCATGCTTAGATCCTACTTACCAGAGCGGAACTTGCTTCGGATCAGCATTGATCGTTCAGAAGCCAGGAGTGTCATCTTTGGAGTCCTTGGAGGTACAAAACCAAATCTGAAGTAGTTCCCAAGGTGTTGGGGAAGAGGGGGAAAAAGAGAGAAAATATGAACTGAAGAAGAAGGAAATCCATGTGCCCTCTTCCCTATCCACAGATTTTTTTATCCATGGATTCAAGCATCATCAGCTGGAAAATATTAAAAATATTTATAAATTCCAAAAAGCAAATTTGATTCTGCCATTTTATATAAGGGAACACCATTTTACTATGCCATTGTATTTAATAGGACTTGAGCATCCACGGATTTTGATATCCAGCGGGGGTCCTAGCCTAAATCTCATGGAGAATTGTGAATGTGTGTAGTAACATTTTCAGGCAATAATCTATTATACAGGGATCTTTTAGCACCTTTGAGACCAACTGTGCAAAATAAGTTGTAGCATAAGCTTTCGTAGTTTTGGTCTACTTCCTCAGATGCATGCATGCATCTCAGGGTATACACCTCAGTCTATGAAAGCTTATGCTACAACTTCTTTTGCAAAATTTGTCTCAAAGGTGCTAGAAGATCCCTTTGCACACTGATATTCCAGACTAACACAGCTATGGCTGTATCCGCACTGCAAAAATAATGCGGTTTGACATTGCTTTAACTGCCATGGCTCCATGCTATGGAATTCTGGGATTTGTAGTTTTGTGAGATATTTAACCTCTGTCAGAGAGCTCTGGTGCCACTACAAATCTTAGAATTCCATCACACTGAGCCATCGCAGTCAAAGTGATGCCAAATTGCATTATTTGTGCAATACAAATGCAGCCCAGTTCTAATACACAAGTGTTGGTGTGCAGAGAAACGAATCTACCTCACAGGGTGGTTGTGAGAATAAAATGATGGCGCGAGAGAGAAAAATCTGTCATCCTGGGGACAAAATCAGAATTGGTATTGGGCAAAAATGCAGCAGGGGGAGCCATTCCCCTAAATTGAAAGGAATGGGCTTTGCCTGTTGAGTTTCTGCACTTTTTGAAGACACAGGAGCTTGGCTTGAGGAGCTGTGAGGGAATGGCATGGCAACATGGTGGGTTTTTAAATGGCTGGGCCCCTCATGTAGCCACTAGCCTCCCATTTGCCTGCCCCGAAGAAGACTCTGGTTTCTCCTAGAAAATCCCCAAGTCCAGGCTGGTTTTTCCCGATGCCTCTTTGGCTTCACTAGGGTTAGTATGTAGAGAGATCTTGTAGCACTTTTGAGACTAACGAAAGAAGTTGGCAGCATAAGTTTTTGTAGACTTAAGTCTGCTTCCTCAGATGCATTCGGCAGACTTAAGTCTATGAAAGCTCATGCTGCCAACTTCTTTATTTCAGTTAGTCTTAAAAGGTGCTACAAGATCTCTCTACATACTGATTCTACGGACTAACACGGCTATATCTCTGAATTTCACTAGGGTTGGCATCACTTGGTGTGATAACTTATAGTGTCACCCTCCCTCCATTGACCTCCTCCCATACCATACCACACCATACACAATCTTTAATAATGTTTCTTTTTGTACTGATGTTACCCATAATTCATAATTCCCATGTATAATTATGTTTGTGACATAAAACAACTAACAAAATTAAAATTATACTTTTAAATTACAATATCACAGCCAGCATGGCTTAGTGGTTTGAGTGCTGGATTATGACTCTGGAGGCCAGGATTCAATTCCTGGCTCAGCCATGACACCCACTGGCTGACCTCTAGCAAGTCACATACTCTCAACCTCAGGGGAAGGCAATGGCAAATCTCCTCTGAACATATCTTGACAAGAAAACCCCAGGATAACTCCACCTTAGGGTCACCATAAATCGGGAATGACTTGAAGGCACAAAACAACAACTATGCTATATATGAGAGCCAGAGTGGTGTAACGACTTGAGTGCTGGATCACTCTGGAGACCAGAATTCAATTCTCCACTGGGCCATGAAATCACTGGGTGACCTTGGACAAGTCACACACTCTCAGCCACACAGGAAGGCAATGGCAAATCTCTTCTGAACAAATCTTGCAAGAAAAGCTCAGGAGAATTTTGCCTGTTGCCATAAGTCAGAAACTACTCGAAGTCATACAACCACAACAAAGGCACAGCTTAAATGCATTTACACCTATTCATGTGTCTGCAAAGAGATCTTGCAGCACCTTTGAAACAAAGAAGTTTGGTAGACTTGAACCTTCTTCCTCAGATGCATCTTTTATGTCCAGCTGCATGCAGTTAAAGTGAAGATTTGGTCAGATATGGTATTTTAAAGAAAATTTTGTAATTTTGTTTAAAATATTTTTTTAAAAATAAAAAAATTATTTAAAAACCTGGGCCAGTCCTTTCTCCTCCCACTGAACCTCACTCCACTCACACCTACCTCCAATGTTTTAAAGGGAGGCAGCAGCTGAACCCCATAACCCAGTTATGGCATATATATGTCTGTCCCTGGTTTCCACTCCACTAAATGCATCTGAGGAAAGAGAATGAAGACTACAAAAGCTCATGCTGCCAGCTCTGTCTCAAAGGTGCTGCAAAAATCTCTCTCTACGTGCTGATTCCACAGACTAACACAGTTATATCTTTGAATTTTACCCATAACGGCCCAGTGTTCCCCAAACTTTGGTCCTCCAGATGTTTTGGACTCTAGCTCCCAGAATTCCTGACCGTTGGCCAAGCTGTCTAGGGCTTCTGGGAGGTGAAGTCCAAAACACCTGGAGGACCAAAGTTTGGGAAGCACTCCAAATCCAGATATTTGGGGAGCAGTGCTGTCACCCTTTTAGGGTGCTGCCTGTCACCCCAAGCACCCCCAAGTGACTCCCCTTCCTTCAGACCCCCTCCCTCCCTTTTCCTTCCCTTCTCCCCAAAAGCTGTCTAGGACTTCTGGGAGGTGAAGTCCAAGACACCTGGAGGACCAAAGTTTGGGAAGCACTCCAAAGCCTGATATTTGGGGAGCAGTGGTGTCACCCCAAGCACCCTCAAGTGACTCCCCTCCCTTCAGACCCCCCATTTCCCTTCCTTTCTCCCCAAAACTCTCTGGGGCTACTGGGAGTTGAAGTCCAAGACACCTGGAGGACCAAAGTTTGGGAAGCACTCCAAAGCCAGATATTTGGGGAGCAGTGGTGTCACCCCAAGCACCCTCAAGTGACTCCCCTCTCTTCAGACCCCCCCCCCATTTCCCTTCCTTTCTCCCCAAAACTCTCTGGGGCTACTGGGAGTTGAAGTCCAAGACACCTGGAGGACCAAAGTTTGGGAAGCACTCCAAAGCCAGATATTTGGGGAGCAGTGGTGCCACCCCTTTAGGGTCCCACCTGCCACCTGAAGCACTCCACCCCCAAGTGACTCCCCTCCCTTAAAGCCCCCTCACTTTCCTTCCCTTCTCCCCCAAAAGCAACCAGGCGGTGTCCAGGGCTCACCGGAATGGAGAGGGGAGCCTTTGTCCTGTTGCTGAGGCTGGGTTTTGGGGGCGCTGAGGCGCCTGGGCCCCCGGTGGCTTCTCTGGGGGGGTCTCTCGGGGGGCTGGGGCGGCGGGGGTCCCTCTTTGCCTCGCTGCCCAGGTGAGGCTGGCGTTGGCGGAGGAGCCGAGCGGAGGGACCTGCGGAGAGGGATGGGCCACAGGAACCACCTGCTGCTGCTGCGACACCCGACACCTGGAACGCAAAGCTGCTTGCCTCAGCAGGACAGGCCGACCCTCATCCAGCCCCAGCCCCACTTCCACACAAGGACCTCCGCCCCACTCCTTATAAGACACACAGGTCCCACTCATGAGGGGACCCCCAGCTCCCCCTCCTCGCGTTTAGGGGGGACCCAGGAGGACAAGACCACAGGGAACTTAGCACACCTTCAACCTGGACAATGAGGAAATAGAAATAGTACAAGAATTCCCATACCTGGGTTCCCCCCCCCCCCCCCCCCACAAACATGACAATGAAGAAAGAGAAAGAAAATTCTCATACCTGGGATCAAACATGGATGGAAATAGGGACTGCAATAGGAAATCAGAAGAAGACTTAAGAATGGGGAAGGCAGCTATACTTTCACCCTATCTGTTCAACTTGTATACAGAACATATTATAAGAAAAACAGGCTTGGACACAGAAGAAGGAGGAGTGAAAATAGGAGGAAGGAATATCAATCTGAGATATGCAGATGACCCCATAGTACTAGCAGAAAACTTCACAGACCTGGAACACCTACTAAGGAAGATCAAAGAGGAAAGTGCTAAGGCAGGCTTAATGTTGAACATAAAGAAAACAAAAATAATGACCACCGAGGACCTTCACAAGTTCAGCCTAGACAATGAAGAAAGAGAAAGAGAATTCTCATACCTGGGATCAAACATAGGACGTTTTCACACGGGGCTTTAGGCGGACGTTAGCCTACCTCCGTCCGGCCCCAGTCCGGCTCCTTTGCAAATTTTTCAGACGACGTCGCAGCAAGCCCCGCCCCATCCAGTGCCATCCCCGGCGCTAGCCGGCATCAGTCCGGGTCCTTGCTCCGTGTGTTCACACGACGTCGCAGCAAGCCCCGCCCCATCTAGCGCTTTTTAAAAAAGGAATTAAGTTGCCGCCGCCGGAGCCATTTCGGAATGAGCTGAAGGATCCGTTCCGGAATGGCTCCAGGCGGCTTTGGACGTCTGTGTGTGAAAACGCCCATTGATGGAAACAGGGACTGCTGCTAGGAAATCAGAAGAAGACAAGAATGGGGAAAGTGGCTATACTTTCACCCTATCTGTTCAACTTGTATGCAGAACATATTATAAGAAAAGCAGGATTGGATACAGAAGAAGGGGGAAAGAAAATAGGACTGCAGTCAGGAAATCAGAAAAAGATTAAGAATGGGGAGGGCGGCTATGAAAGAACTAAAAAAAGATCCTAAAATGCAAAGACATACAACTTAGCACAAAAGTCAGAATCATACAAGCCATCGTATTCCCTATTACCATGTATGGATGTGAAAGGTGGACAGTCAAGAAAGAAGATAGGAGGAAAATCAACGAATTTGAGATAATGTGGGGCTGGAGAAGAGTGCTGAGGATCCCATGGACAGCCAAAAGGACAAATAAATGGGTCCTAGCTAGAGATATCAAGCTAGAGATATCCCTAGAAGCCAAGATGACAAGACTTAGACTGTTGTACTTTGGACACATCATGAGAAGGCATGAATCGTTGGAAAATACAATAATGTTAGGAAAGGTGTAGAAAGAGAGGAAGGCCACATGCTAGATGGATGGACTTTATTAAAGAGACCATGAATATGAGTTTGCAGGAGCTGGGTAGTGGAGGACAGGGGGTCCTGGAGAGGTCTCATCCATAGGGTCACCATGGGTCGAGATCGACATGAAGGCAGTCTACAACAACAAAAGGAGGACAAAGCACCTCAAAATGTCCTCCAAGAAAACCGGATGACATTAAACAATGTTCTTCTGTTCAAGATAACTGGAGGATGTTAGAAAACAAAGGCTAAACACACTCATATAATTTTGTTCCATATGTTTTTTGTTGTTGTTGTTGTTGTTGTTGTGTGGCTTCAAGTCTGTCTCCAACTTATCGCGACCCTAAGGCAGAGGGGGTTTGCCATTGCCATCCTCTGAGGCTGAGAGAGTGTGATGTCCCCAAGGTCAGCCAATGAATTTACATGGCAAAGCCAGGATTCGAACCCTAGTATTGCTCTGGCCCCACTCAGGAGGGGTTAAAATCCCAGCTCCTCAGTGACCCTTCTAGGTTTAGGAGGACCCAGGAACCATCCTTAGGGCTAGGGTGGTGTCGTGGTTTGAGCGTTGGACTACGACTCTAGGAGACCAGGGTTTGAATCCCCAGCTCGCCTATATCAACCCACTGGGTGACCTTGGGCGAGTCACACTCTCTCAGCCTCAAAGGAAGGGCAAACTCCCTCTAAGGAAACTTGCCAAGAGAAACCCCATGATAGGGTCACAATAAGTGGGAAACGACTTGAAAGCACACAACAACAAACAACAACAAAGCGGCCCTCCTGGCAGCCCCTCTTCCACTCTCTCAGGCGCCTGGGTTTTACTCCTTTACAGAGGAACCCAAGAGGCCTGGCTCCCAGTAGGCCCCTTAGTAGTCTCTCCCTGCTTCCGCCCCACTCTTTCTCACACACTTATTCACACATTTTTCCACCCAGGGACCCAAGCCTCCTGGCTCTCACATCCCAAAGTTATTGTTGTTGTGTGCCTTCAAGTCATTGCCAAATTATGGTGACCCTAATGTGAACCTATCGTGGGGTTTTCTTGGCAAGATTTGTTCAGACGGGGTTGCCCAAGGTCACTCAGTGGGTTTTCATGGCTGAGCTGGGAGTCCAACCCTGGTCTCCAGAATGGTAGTCCAACACTCAAACCATTATTCTACTTTTACCTCAGTTCTCTCTCTCTCAGGGGTCTTCCTCAGAGCTTGGTAAAATCACTTTTCAGATTACAGTTCCTGTTGTTTGTTGTTGTTGTATGCCTTCAAGTCATTTCTGATTGGCAGGTGTTATATAGCGGTTTGAGTGTTGGACTAGGATTCTGGAGACCAGGGTTTGAATCCCCACTTGGCCACAAAACCCTTGGGCAAGTCACACTCTCTCAGCCTCAGGGTAAGGGCAACAAACCTTGCCAAGAAAACCCCATGATAGGTTCACATTAGGGTCGCCATAAGTTGGCAATGACTTGAAGGCACACAACAACAATGACAACAGAGAGGTGTTGTGGATGTTCTGGCCCAGATGCCGAACAACAACAACAACAACAACAACAACATAATAATAATAATAATAATAATAATATTCTTATATCCCGCCTTTTGCCTGAGCAATCAAGGCGGCTTACAAATATAAGATACAAATTAAAAACATACATTACAACAATAACAGTAATACAATACTCCCCCCTTGTTATGTTTGCAATGTGATCTCTAGTGCCCCTTCCTTTCCTGAACCCTGCTTGGACCTCTGGGATTTCTCTCTCCATGTATGGTTGGAGTCTATGGCCTTGGATACTGAGCATCTTGAGGATTACCATTTGCTGCTGTACCTCAGGCTGCAAAATGACATGAATCAACCTCAGCATCTTTCTGGAGCACTCAAGTGTTCAGCTCCACTTCTTCTTTTTGTTGTTGTCGTTGTTCCACTAACTTTTCAGGGAGTCCAGATGTTCTGGCTTTGAGAAGGCATCACAGCAGCACAGAATGAAGCTGGGAGATTCTGGAAGTTGTAATTAAAAATAAAATGTAATATTTCCCAAACTTTGAATGTTAGGAGAGGTGTTGATATATAATATGTACCATTGTATATGATACATGCAAATCCATTAAACCTATGGACGTTATCACATGGGGAGTCGCGGGGAGAAAGTGGAAATAAACAGGACGAGCGGAAGACTTTAATTTATGGGATTTGTCCCGTTCCGCCTCGTCTAATAACTAAATTCGAATTTAAAAGGGGGTTAATTCGAACAAAAACCTGATCTTTTCAAATCCTCAAAAATCCCGAAAATGAAAAGAGAGGGCTTCATGCATTACTGAATTATGGTTCATGAAACTGAGAATTAATGAATTACTGAATTCTTCTGTAGAAGGCTGGGTCAGTTCAGGATAATTATTTTAAAGATCAAACTGAAAAGGAGAGACCCTTTCACATTACACAAAGGACTATGATTCCATTTTAATTGCCATGGCAAAATCCTATGGAAAACTATACGTAACAAAACCAGAGGCCCTTTCACATTACACAATTGGAGAACTGCCATGGCAAAATCCTATGGAAAACTATACGTTATGATTCCACTTTAATTGCCATGGCAAAATCCTATGGAAAACTATACTTAACAAAACCATAGGCCCTTTCACGTTACACAATTGGAAAACTATGATTCCACTTTAACTGCCATGGTAAAATCCTATGGAAAACTATATGTTATGATTCCACTTTAATTGCCATGGCAAAATCCTATGGAAAACTATACGTAATAAAACCATAGGCCCTTTCACATTACACAATTGGAGAACTATGGTTCCACTTTAACTGCCATGGCAAAATCCTATGAAAAACTATGCCTACCTTTTCGAAACCCTCCTTATTTTGTGTTAAGATCCTATAAAATCATGAAGTTTCTAGTCTGGTTTGGCACTAGAGCTCTCTGGCTAAGAATGCTAAATACCCTTCCCTAAGCTGCAAATATGAAAGCCAGTGTGTTGTAGTGGTTTGAGCATTGGACTACAACTCTGGAGACCAGGGTTCAATTCCCTGCTCGGCCATAGAACCCACCAGGTGGCCTTGAGCAAGTCACACTCTCTCAGCCTCAGGTGAAGGCAATGGCAAACCTCCTCTGAACAAATCTTGCCAAGAAAAAAAAAAACATGATAGGTTCACCTCAGGGTCCCCTTAAATTGGAAATGACTTGAAGGCACACAACAATAACAACAAAAACTGCAAATCCCAGGATTCCACAATCATGGTAGTTAGAGTGGAGTCATAGAGATTATCACATGAAGCTTCCCTCCTGACGCTCTTGTGGCTTTTTAAACACCTGAAATAGGAACTATTCTTTTCACATTACCATGCAATTGTGAATTGATAACAGGTTGCCCATGCATCTTATCCCACTGTTTAAAAAGTCTTGCCTTCATTGGCAGTGGGGTGTGTGCAGTGAAGCCCCTTTAAATCCCATTTTTCCTGCCCCAGATGAAATGGTTGCCTCCTCACCACTAAGAAGTCTTGCTTTCATTGGGAACTGAGGCGAGGGGTTTGCAGTGAAACCCCTTTAAATCACTTTTCTTCTGCCCAGGACAGATTGCCTCCTCAGCAGTAAGAAGTCTTGCCTTCATTAGGAATGGGGAGGGGTGCGGTGAAACCAGTTTAAATCCCCATTT
This sequence comes from Phrynosoma blainvillii, assembly GCA_026167975.1. Classification (NCBI taxonomy): domain Eukaryota; kingdom Metazoa; phylum Chordata; class Lepidosauria; order Squamata; family Phrynosomatidae; genus Phrynosoma; species Phrynosoma blainvillii. Next base: position 134,710,902 of record JANUYF010000005.1, on the reverse strand, counting down.
CTCTGAATTACCCCTGAATGACCTATGGCATATACTTCAATAGGGACGTTATCACACGTGGGCCAGAAAGCGAAAATAAAAGTGGAAATGAGGCATTACGAAAATAAACCGAAAATAAACTTTTTTCCACAAACGTCATTACCTTAATTGCGAATTTACAGCAAGTTCAAAGAACGTCCACACACAAGCGAAAGTATCTCGTAAATGTAGTAGAAATGAGCCTCTTGCACATGCGCAGATAGAGGAATGCTCGCGGGAACCATGGGTAATGACGGGGAAATGCTCCCCAATACATATTTGGTGATCACATTTGCGGTAAATGCGGAATCACCCTCATCGCGCAATTGCATTTCCTGAAGAAACCAAAATTCTAAAGATCTCGGATCTTTCCACTTTCTGTCGGGGTTCTGTCGGGGTGCTGTGCGACGTCGTGTGAAAACACGGGCCAATAATCCGGTATCGTTTGGGATTTCGTGTGGATTTTGTTTGGATTGGGCCCCGTGTGATAACGTCCTAGGTCTAACTGGGGGATTGACAACTATTCATAGGATTTTCCCCATTCACTAAAAGCAGCGACAGAAGCACAGATTGATGACAGGATATCTACTGCCCAGTCATGATGTGGTGCGATAAGATCCCACAATTACAATTTCAATCCTGCTTCTATCCCACTATTTAAGAAAAATGCAATAATCTGTGAAAGGGGCCCTAGAATGGATTCCTGACCCCATTGACATTGGAGCCACTGACAATATCTGAATGGGGGAGAGAAGGTCAGGAAACTAAAACAGACAGACTTTAGTGTCAGACAGTTGGGGTATAAAGTGCAAAACATACAGTGTAACATACAAACAGTCATGTAACAATCCCTGTAATGTTTGAGCTTGTTATTGTGTACCTTCAAGGACTTATGGAAACCCTAAGGCATTTCTTCAGAGGGGGATTGCCATTGCCATCCTCTGAAGCTGAGAGAGAATGACTTACCTATGGTGATCCCGTAGATTTTGTGGCCAAACAGAAATTTGAACCCTGGTCTCCAGAGTCAAAGTCCAATGTTCAAACCACTACGCCATGCTGAGTTTGCTACTGTTCAACAAAGCAAGCTTTGAGCGCTGAAAAGCAAGGCTTTCCTAACCTAATATTGTTCAGCGAGGCACTACTATCATTTGGATAGTTCAGGAATGGTTACATAAAAGCTGGCAGCAATGCCAAGGATATGGACTCTGCACATATTCAAAGGCAATCAGTTCTAACAGCAAACCCAGGACCGTTGTGCCAAGAGAAATGGGGCCACATAGAGCTACTGAGATGCAGGAGGAAGAGACTGGTGTGCCTGAATGAATCCCAAAGTTTGCAGAATTACAAATGTATTATTTTTAAAAATACATAACAATAAAATGGGATTCATCATGTGCAAAACAGTGTTTCCTAGAAACTGTGGAATGCTAACTGAAAAGCAAATCTGAAAAACAAGTTGGGGCTGAGAGGAGAATTGTCTTGCTTGATCCCCTAAAAGCATAGAACTTTGGAAAAAATATATTTTTGGACTTCATCTCCCAGAATGCACCAGCTAGCCACATCTCGGTACTCTGCTGGCTTGAGCAAGTGGAAGCTATACTCCAAAAAAAGTAACTTTTGTATGGGCCACAAAACTTTTGCATTGAGCAGTTGCTGAAACACCAGAGACTGCACCTTCCTCATTTTTACCTCTCCAAGACCTGGGGGGCTTACACTACCTTACTTGCCAAAATTAGGAGTAACTGGACAGTTAGTTCTGGTGTTGTAAAAACTATTTCAGGCCTGTAACAAGGCTGGGAGAACCTGCAAAGAGCCTTTAAATGGTCCTTTACAGCATGGGGTAAATAAAATAAAACATTTATTATAAATAAAAATTTACTATTATTATTATTATTATTATTATTATTATTATTATATGGGAGGGCAGGAAGAATTGGAGGTCTTGGGTGTTGTATTGAGGGTTTGCAGCATTTGTTGTTGTTGTTGTTGTGTGCCTTCAAGTTTCCAACTTATAGCAACCCTAAGATGAACCTATCATGGGGTTTTCTGGGCAGGATTTCTCAGAGGAGGTTTGCCATTGCCATCCTCTGAGGCTGAGAGACTGTAACTTGCCAAAGGTCACCCAGTGGGTTTCCATGCCTTGGCCTCCAGAGTCATAGTTCGATGCTCAAACCACTGCACCATGCTTCTATAGTTGGGTTATTGTATCCTGGAAGAAGACACAGAATCTTGAACCTTCCTTTTGTTATCAGCTGAGAAAATATTGCAACCTTTTGTTGCAGGTGCCACTTATTTCTGCGTATCTGCAGCGCTGGCACTGAATAGAAGTTCCTTTTTATATTTACTGGTCTTTGGTCTTTATTTTTTGCAAGAACACAGAGAAAGGGGCAGAAATCATCTCAGGTAGGACTTAAATGTGAACAGAGCACTCCTCATGTCCCTGCAGAGACTATTCATCAAACTGTGGGCCTTCTTCTCATGCCAGCTACTGTGAAGATCCAGGAGTGATTGAGGTAGGCATGCTTGCTGGGTCCCCTTTGCCCTTTCCCAGTGGCTGCTGTCGGGGCACAGGGAGTGTTTCTTCACACAACAGGTGTCACCTGTTGCCAGCCATCCAGGGCCCGCGCTGGATTTCACTGACGTGGCGGATCAGGTTCGGAGCAGGGTATTTAAAGTCAGACATGCTCCCTGCCCTGCCCCCTACTATGGGTCCTGCCCCTTGGCACCACCCTCGGCCCACCTTCTTCTGGAGCCCAGACAGCATTGCAGATTGAGGAAAAGGTCTCTCTTGCGTATGTGGGTGCGTGCACAATGTGTGCCCAAACCTTTGCACACACGTGTGGATACGATGGACTGAACATAACGGTTTGAATGGATGAGCAACACTGACACCTCATGGTTGTGTGTACAAACGACATCTCCTCGCCCTCCGTGAGGCGGCAGTACCACAAATTTGTGTGAAGAACTGGGAAAGTGAACAAAACAGTGAGAGATTGTGTGTCTTTGCAAGATTGGCTTTCTACAAGAAACCATGAATCATACCTCATGATCTTTTTGTTCTCCATAAGTACATATACCCGAGTAAAATTACAGAGGTATGAAGGGCACACATTTCTATTGACACAAATGGAGGCTCGGAGCTTGGCATTGTCTTTTTTTGGACTACAACTCTCATAATCCCCAACCAACATGGTTCATGCTGACTGGAGTTACTGAGAATTGCAGTCCAAAAAAAGAAAAATTTCCAATCTTTTCTGGAGACTAAAACTTTTCCTGTGCACTGGTTCATGTTTTAAAGAGAAAGGAGAGCAATGTATTGTACATCCAGAAAAACTCTTAATCTATGGAGATTACTGCACAAGGTGTTAGTGAAGGAATTAAAGTGGAATTACTGTACAACCTATTATTCCTCTTCTTGCACAACATTGTCACTCCGACATTGCTTAGCCATTGTTGTATCAGTATCGCACAATTTTGCATTGACAGATATCTCTCATTAACATAAAATTGTGCGATAATAATGGTATAACAACAAATCAGCAACGGATGAGTGACGACGTCGTGTGAAAAGTAGAGGAACCATACATTGTAATTCCACTGCCAATCCATCACTAGCGCTTCATGTGGTAATTTCCTATGATGCGGTGTGCTTGTGTTTTGTTTTGTATCCTAACATATGGAACTTGTGCATATGTGTTTGCCATTTTAACCAGGATGGCTACTAAAATATATTTTTACTAAAAGATAAATATATTTTTATTTAACCAGGGTAGCTAATCTCTCCATGAGCAGGGTATGTGTGCAGCAATGCCCCTTGCTGCATTTGGTAAGGACTGCTGGCAAATAGGGCCTCATGATTCAGAGCTAAGTCTTCCTGCTTATGCATGCTGAATCCTTGTGCTCTTTTCCTTGCCCTTGTCTCCCCCTCCACTGTGTCTCAGGTGAATGGTGCTGGATTCTCACGCCTTGGCTGATATCCTTGGACCATGATTCTTTTGCTAGGAGCTCCAAATGGTGCCTGGGGATGAGGCGAGGGAGATGAGCTCATAGGTCTTTCCCAGGCTCAGATTGCAGAGATTAATTCCAGGAGCAGCCGTGGGCCTGACGCTGTTGACAAAGATAGCACTTCTGGTCTGGGACAATGGAAAAGAGGCACGTCCCAGAGATACAACTAGGCTTGTATTGAAGGCACCAAAGAACTGCAGGGTCCCTGCTCCCAACCCTTACATATTCCAGTATTTTAGAGACGTAAACTTAGATTGATACTTTTAAAAAGGAACAGTTAGATTAGTTATTATTATTCTGATCATCCAACAGGTCACTACTTGCTACTGTTACTATAATCTAGTGAGGTTATTCAACCTATTAACATGATACTTTTAGTGTGCCATTGAAAAATGTATGGGAATGTTCTCTGGTTCCCCCAAATGGCCAATTCAGATATTGCATCTTGACAATTCTGAGAAAAATACAAATCAGCTACAAAGCAGTCATCATGTGGCATCCACCCATGTGACCCTTCCTGCTCCCCTTCCCATTATTCAGAGTCAGCACACATAGTGAATAACAGGTAACAGGCAGACAACTGTTCTCCATTCCCTTGAAAAGTAGTGAATTTCAGCAGTGGCTCTTACAGGAGAAAAAGTAACTCCACTGTAACTTGCTACTGCAAATAAGAAACTAGATGCCAAATTTACTCATTAGAAAATTCGGTTACTTCCTAGCTTACTCACTCTCACTTTCTCAAACGCCTACAAAGATCAATATAACAAATAGGCATGTTTCAGAGACACAATTGAACCCTGAAACAAGCCAATGTTTTAAACACACACACACAAACACATATCATACTGGCACTAGTGTAGCCAGAACTCTCTGTCTCCCATTCCTGCTCTACCTTCTATAACACTATGTTCTGGGAACTGTTGATATTCACATAGGAGTTTCCCTTCACATCAAAATATGTCTGCTATCTTTATAATAATTAATAGTTTTATTGCAGTGAAGAAAGGAATACATAGTTTGCTACAAACAGCATAACCTGAGGTCAAGAAAAGGACAGCAACAATTGAGTTTGGATAGAGTTTGCAATCTCAAAGACATTTTGAGATTGGTACTCGAGATGATCGGTGCTTGCCAATAGACAGAAATGAACAGGAAGCTATGAAAGCTGCTGATGGTCTTTCTTTTAATATATAGTTATAGCCATTGATCTCCTGGACAATCCTGTATTCAGATAAATTGTAATTGTTTCAGGTGACTCTGTCTCTTCCAAACTCAGCTTCAGGATCTCCATCTGTCCAGTCAAGAATGATCAGGTAAGAGCTTCCTGGGGACCAAGAACCATTTTGAGCACCTGCATTTCATTGACTGGGATCTAGCCCATATGCTGCCCTTTGGTTGGCTGGGAGGGATTCACGTTCCAGCTCCCAGAGAAAGCGGCGCAAGCGTACAAGTTGGCGATGGAGGGTATCATCAGACACAGGCTCTGAGAGACGCAAGTGGAAACCATCGCATGGAAGAATCAGCGGTGGATGGTCTGTGAAGCTCTCAAATATGTCACCTTGGAGAGAACATACATTTTGAAAAGGAAAAATGTTGATGCTCATAATTTTTTAAAGTGATTCTAATAGAAAATCTTTATATTGTATCAACCTTTCTCCCCACTCCCAGCTACCTGATCCCTGGGCATCTCCATCAAAACATGGTAAACTCACCTTTTTGAATAGCTTCCTAAAATTCTCTAACCAGCATGGCTATGGCCATGCTGTCTGGGGGAGTCTGGGAATATAAACCAAAAAGAAAAAATATATATTTTCAAACTCTGGTTCCACCCTGTCTATAGCTTTGGTCAATGCTCTTGGGAAGGGACTGTGGGAGAAGGAAAGAGAACCATTTTTAGCTCAGTTCACAGGTTTGGGGAGTGGAATCTTGGGGAACTAGGGGAAAGGGAGAGGTAAATAGAAATGGTGACAGGAGAATCCTGTGTGCTGGAAATAACACGACATTCTCACTTACTGTGTGCAATCTCATCTCTTTCCTTTTCAGGGGGTTGCCAGGAGTCAGGGGGCACTCGGCCTGGTCCCAGCTGGTAATTGCTGAGCACATGCTGGAGCTGGGCTGGAGTGAGAGCTGGATAATCATTTCTCAGTCGAGACCAGGATGCCTGTGTGAAGTCAAAAGGTAGCAGAAGAGCAGTTCATGATAGCACCTGAGAAAGAAAATCTAGTTCTTCTCAGTATACATAAGCATCAGGGATGCAGTGGCTTAGTGGTTAAGACACCCATTCTGATGATTGGAAGGTTGGCAGTCCAAGGACGTTTTCACACTGGCCTTTTTGAGGACGCTAGCCGGCCTCCCGCCGGCCTCACTCCGGCGCCATTTCCCGTGTGTTCACACACACGCGGCGGCAAACCCCGCCCCTTCCGGTGTCATCCCTGCGTCCGGCCGGCTTTTGGCTCAGTGTGTTCAAACACACGGAGCCCTAAGTCCGGCCTCACTCCGGCAGTGGCAAGCTAATTCCTGGCTAACTCCGGCTTCAGGTAATTCCGGGTGGCAAAAGGAATTAGCCTGTCGCCGCCGGAGTCATTCCGGTGTCAGCGGCACAGGGTCCAGCCGGCTTTAGGGGAAGGGCTCCAGCCGGCTTTAGGGAGCCCAGTGTGAAAACGTCCCAAGGCCCAAGTACTGCATGATGGGGTGAGCTCCTATCACTAGTCCCAGCTTCTACCAACCTAGCAGTTCGAAAGCATGCAAATGTGAATAGATAAATAGGTACCACTTTGGTGGGAAGGTAACAGCATCCGGTGCAGTCATGCTGGCCACATGACCACCAGAGCAGTCCTTGGACAACACTGGGTTTTCAGCTTAGTAACGGAGATGAGCATTGCCCCCTACAGTCGGTCATGACTAGACATTCATGTCAAGGAACTACCTTTACCTTACCTTTTATATAAGCATCCCTCTGTTAAGAAAACCTCTAACAAAGAATAAAAGGTTGCTTACCTATAACTATGGTTCTTCGAGTGGTTATCTGTGGTTTCTCACAAATGGATCCAAGACCCATTTGTCTGAGGCACAGAGACCACAACAAAGAAGCTCCTTTTTACAGTTTTTATCTTCTAGCTAGCTGGAGGTTCTTTAGTAGCATCAGCACTGGAAGAATAGTAAAGGAAGGCTAGAAAAACACATGCTTTCAGTGTTGGGTTGCAGCAGCACCTTGACTGAAGCAAAACATGCAATAAAAGCTGGAGCTGTGAAACAGCAGGATTCTGCTCTAGCCAGTCCTACTGTAGATGTGGGTAATGGCCTACAGTAGGCAAGGTAAATATTAGCTACTTCCATTAGCTACCTATCGATGTGTGAAAAGCAAAACAGAGAGAAAATGAGAGAGCAGATTAATCTCCTTCACCAGCTACACCAACATATTTAAAAAGTAGAGATGTTTTGGGCCACCAGAATGGAAGTCATAATTAAAATGGAGGCTGGTGGAAGAAAAAGTCATTTTTGGGTGCATTTTGGAAGACGTCTTCATGTGGTCTCTAGAAGGTTCAAAATGTTGTTTGCTTATGCAAAGCTTATCTAACCTGGCTGTTCCATTTCACATGTGAGTATTGTTATTTTTGAATAAAATTTTTGCTGAAATTTGATGAACTGCTCTTATTTTTTGTGGTGTAGGAAGCTATCTCTGTTTTTTCCATGTTATTTCTGCCTCTGGTACCACATTTTCTGTTAAAGAAGTAATGCCCAACAACAAATTTATTTCTGGAGATATACGTGTATCTGCCTCTCCCCAACAAACAGCACTTGACTTCATAGAAATGCAAGAAAGGGGGATGTCACCTAATTAAAAGTGCTCATATGATTTATCAGATTAAGGTTGTGGCTTCCACTTCACTGGCAGTTTTTAAACAAGTTAAATGGCCACTTCTCAGGAGTGTTTTAGCTGTGGTTTCTTGCACTGAGAGAAGGGTGAACTTCTAGACGGTCATTAGGATCACTTCCAACTTATGACTCTATTTGATGAACCCAGGGCTAAGGAATGCGTGGTTCAGGCAATGGTTAAGGATGATAGGAAGTGTACTCCATCCACATCTCAGAAGAGCCACAATTTCTTTTTGTCCCTGGATTAAACAATACATTTTTATGAATATAATAAACATTTTGAAAAAAAGGGAAGTGTATTTTCTTTGTGTATATATGCACTTGTCTCAGCAGGTACTAACTTTGTAAGAAATATATTGCTTAAATTCATCAAGATGGTGTGCCTTCTCTGTGAATCAAGAAGCTTTTTAACCACTTAATTAATAGAACATTGCAACCTCAGTGAAAATGTACAGAGCAAACACCCAATCTGCATAGCACTCTTTGGTGCAAGGCACAACCATTTACCCACTAGGCCTCACCTTCCAGTACTTTGATAGGCCTACTTAGCCCCCACATCATAATGCGCTCTAAGCAGATATTGTGTGAAAAACTGCTTGCAGAACAAATTGATTGATATAAGTGGGATTGCAGACTGCCGGAAATAGTGCAAATTGAGTCCACTTTTAGGGTTAGGGTTAGGGAATCATGGGAACTGTATTTTATTGTGGCACCACAGCTCTCTGACAGAGAAGGCTCAATGTCTCAGAAAAAAACCCAATTCCCATGATTCCCTAGTACTAACCCTAACCCTAAAAGTGGACTCAATTTGCACAATTTCTGGCAGTCTGCAACCCTAAAATGGCTCTTACAAACAAACCCTGTTCTGTACCAGAAGTGGAATTCTGTGATTTCGATGATTTATGATAATTAGGATATTTTCATACTTCTGATTTGCATCATTTATTTTGCTTCTGCTAGATAATAGGGAGCAGCAACCAGTTATACTGGCAGCGAGGTCTCTTGCACACCCCATTTCCTGTATTGTTATCATTGTGCACACTTTTTAAAGATTCATTTTCACTGTCGTGGGGATTAGAAAGTAAAGAAAAACAGATATTTTCAGGGTGCTATATATGAGCCCAGTAGAAGAATGTGCAGTTGTGTGGATTAAGTCCATTAAATTCTGTGGTAGAACACAAAGTAGGTAAATATCTTTTTACTGTATTTTCTGGCAAACTCTTCTATCAATGAAACATGCTTTACAAAGAAAGCCTACAATGAGCTCCAAGAGGAAAGGGAGAGTGGAAAACACTTCCCTGCCCCATCTCTTCAGCCAGATGTTGCCAGATCAAAGCTGACCCCTAGTCTGAGCTTCTAAATTTTCCAAGCTTGAGCTCAAGATGGAGAAACTGTTCCTGATGCCTCACAGCTGAGACTGCTGCCTCCTGAAGATGTGGTATTCAGTTTGTTTACCTGAAGCAAACTGGTTTTGGGGACACATAGCAGGTTGGCTGTTGTGCTGAGTTTGCGGAAGAATTCAGCAGCAATATCCCCAAGGCCCACCCCTTGCAGCCAGTCCAGCACCAGGTCGAGGTTGGTTCGGATCTGCACCGCCTTGGCCCACAGGAACAGGGATTGAGAGCTACCTGGGAAGAGGGAGAGTGGGTTTGAGAATACGGTAGGGTGAGGGTATCTCTTGATTCCAACCTTCCCTGCACTTTGTTCATTCCTGTGGTCCTTCCCATCCCCCCTGCATCTGTGGAATGAATGAGGGAGCCGCCCAAGCCAGGCCAGCCTCCATGTTTCCTGTCCTGCTTGGGGGCAGCCCTGAACTTTGGGACAGGCAGGAAACAGGCTGCTTCCCCCAGAGCCTAGGACAGAAAATAGGAGGAAACAGGGGGAGGGGGGGAAGGCTGAAGGCAGATTTGTTCTTTGCACTGGTTAGGAGTAAAGAACATATCCTGAGTGAGTTCTGGTTCTCTCAACTCTCCCTGAGTCTTTGGGTGAGTCTGCTAGAAAGAAGTCCTTGTCAGAGTTTTTAATAAGAATATGATAACTCTATTATCTGGAATGGCCAGACGCTGGAAAAGGTCCAGAATCTCCCAGCCAGCATGGGGAGTGTCAGTCCCCAGAAGGCAATGTATCCAAGCTCTTAGAAATACCTTCTCAAAATAAAGGCTCTCCTATTTTTCATTTTGCATCAGCAATCAAAATGGATCTCAAAAAATGGATTTTAGCCTCATACAGAGGTTGGAAATGTGGCAATGCTGGCTAAGAGGTTGTGGGAGTTGTAGTCCAAAAGCGTAACATTCCCAGCCTCTAGCCTCAGGATAAAAGCACTCTCAGATATAGTACATTATCAACATCTATTTAGAGAACCCTGAAACCATGACCCTGGCTACCCTTTGGTTTTCCCCACCATAATCAGACTTTCCTTCCGACCAAGCAACAACAACAACAACAACAAACAGGACAGAACTCAGTGCATAGCAATTTCAGCAATTTTGAGGGGTTGCTCCCAGAGATATAAACAATTCTTAAGCCTCTGGGTTATGAAGCCCTTGCAGATGGTGCAAGAATTCATATGGTGACCCTCACTGAGACAAAAAAAGGCACTGGTAGTAGCCGTCGATAGTGACAATTTTTCCTCTACAAGAGACACAGCTCTTGAACAGAGCCTTAGAGGCCAAACATAAAAAGAAAGTAATGACAGCTGACAAAGCTGGAAAAGGGGCTCTATTTATGCTGGCACCCAAAGGAGCAGGGGTCATGCCAAAAGCTACTCTGCTCTGGAAACATCTTCCTCCTATACAAATTTAAAAAACAACATGGAAGACTCTTTTGATCAATCCATCCCCCTCCCATTCTCCCAACCCCCCCAAGTCTGGTGACTATTCTATATCCCACCTCTCTCCATAAGAGTGTTAAAGAGCGAGGCATTGGAGAAGAAGAAAAGGTATCCGAAAGTCTGTGAGACGAGGTCAGGGTGCAGGTCACAGTCTCGGGTCAACTCGAGAGTAGCCTGGTAGATGGCGAGGGTCCCACGGATCCCCTCAGGCATGCTGCTGATCTCGGGCACATGGAACAGGTCAGCCGTAGCTGTGAAAGGGTTACTGTCTAGCAAGGCAGGAAGGGCTGAGTAGAGAGTCTGTCAAGGGAAGAATGGTTTAGAAACACAGGACATAATATACAGACAATAGGCTAGTGGGACAGAACTGCGGGAGGAGTAGGGGAACAAGCTTCATTTTCAGATATACTCACCTTAGTGAGGTAGTATACAGACTGCTGGAATGTGGACATGATAACTTCATCCAAGACAGCCATTGCCTCATCACATGTCTCCAGGTCACTGGAGAGCAATGCATTGTGGGAAACTCCTGCAGGGATGGAAGAGGAAGAGTCTGAGGTCTCAGTATACTAAAGGTAGGCAAAGTGGTATCACAGCCATTCTATCTCTTCTGGAAGCCCCTGGGTCTATACTCTTGTAACACATTTCTATTATGGAGCATTCTCCTAATCCTCATTAAACTATACTTCCCAGATTTCTTAAACTCAGGCATATTAAAGTCATATAAAGCCTTAGCAGTCTGATAACAGTGTAAAGTATTCTTAGATGTCACTGTTCTGTATAAATGTCAACATTCCATATAAAAAAACCATATGCTGTATCATTGTCTTAACCCAGTGGAGATGAGGTGCAGCCCTCCAGATGTTTCGGGATTTCAGTTTCCAACATTCCATTCTCACTGTTGGTTGTGCTGGCAAGGTCTGCTAGGCACTGCAGTTCAACATCTAGAGGGATATACTATGTCTCTCCATTTTTTTAAATTCATGCCTCTTTCTTGCCCAGCAATCCTAGACTTCAATTTTCTGCACCTACAACCCACAAGAACCTTTATTGTCTGTCTCAATCCTATCTTCTTGCCCCTTTGCCCTGATGGGATTCTGCCACTGCTCTCCTTTTGCTCCCCTCTGTACATAGGCTCCTTGGCTCACCCTCCAAGTCCAGATCTTTCTCGATGTCCAGGACTCTCTTTTGCACCAAATTGAGCAATTCCATTGAATTGGCCATCCATAGCATAAGGGGGCGCAAGTCAGCAGCCACCTCCTCGACACTGAGATTCCTCGATTCTCCTTTGTCCTGCTGGCTGCAAGGGTGATCAGACAGAATGAGAGAGATTAACTGAATGGCAGGGGGTGCCCTCACCTGCCACCAAAAGGCAGCTGGCTCTCTGTAAAACAACAGCTGAGCTGGATAGTTTTAATTCAAACCATTCCACAACTTTTCAGAGTTCACACCAAGTTCAGAGTTTCTCCATGTTTGTGAACTTTGTTTCTAGAGGGCATATGGCTTCCCCCTTTTGTCACTTGTGTGTTAGCAGTTGGTCTTCCCGGCCAGCAGGCAATGTTGCTATGAGCGAACATCAACTGGCCTGTTACAGTTAGGCCTTGGATATTTTTATGGGCATTCTGGATAATTACTTTTTGGTACAGCCAACGCACAATTCTTACTTTTTTCTGCAACCTATCCAAGGCCTACATTCAATTGCTAGTCCCAGGAGGAGTAGACACATAATCACTTGCTGAGTAGTAATTCAACACTTACATAAATTCAATACCTTCCAGCATTTCACAGATGAAAATAGGACACTTGTGGCCAAGCAATATCAGAGTGTGGTCTGATAGCAAATGTTATTAATAAGGAAGAACACACATGTGAGGACAGACTACAGTAGCTTGTTTTGGCCTGAGCCTGCCCAAGACCTCATTCCCACTTACAAATAAATCAGTTTGTAATCCAAATCGATGGATCAGTTCGACATTACATTTGCCCCAATCACATTTTCTTTTTGTAAAATAACCCACTTGTCGTTCACCTTGACTAATGAATCAATTCAAAATGGATCCTCTTTAGCTGGCTGGCAAATTTAAAGGGTGTTAAACAGGCTAGGTAAACCCAAAAAGTTATACGGGATGAGAAAAAGTCCCCCAAAAGTTTTAAAAATGAGCGGCTGTGAATTGCAGAAAAAGAGTTGTAGTGGACCCTGCTGTAGTGTGGTCAGCAAAAAATGGCACTTAGCCAAGAGAGAGGGGGAGGGTCAAAGGGTGGGTGGACACAGGTAAGGTTTTTAAATTTCCGCTTGCCTGCATTGAGGACACTCCCCACCCGATGATCGCTGATCATGTCAGAAAATCAGTTCCAAACCACATCCCGTTCACACTTGCGCTGAATCGATTTATTCCAAAAGACACGGAAAAATGAACGTCATAAAGATGTGTGTTAAATGGATCTAGTGCAGGGCCCCCCTCTCCAAACTGCTTCAGCGATTCGGCTCAAGTGCGAACAAGGGTCATTTAAGCCACTTCAAACTGGTTAGCAAACCAGTTTATAACGCAGTGGAAATGAGGCGTCAGAAAAGCAAGATTCTATTCCCCCTCTCCTTTTCCCTCTATTGAGTGAACTGAGGGCAAACTACTTCACAGTGTGAAATCAGTTTGTAGCAACTGAAGTAAGCTGAGGACAAAGGGCAAAAGTGGGAAGAAAAGAAGGAAACTGGGACACTTCAAAAGCAGCTGAAAAATGAGCTCACAGAGGATTATTGGGGCTCTCCCCTTAAAAAAGAAAAATAATACCACTGTTCTCACATGAAAGTGTACCTCTAGATCTCATCCATTATGTATGCCCTAAATAGCATGCTATTGGTTTCAAAATAATATTTGCAGGCCTTTCATTCCAGGGCTTAAAAATGCATATTTACCCAGCTCTGCCTTTAATAGACAGAAGAAACTAACCCATGCAAGGATGTGAGGAACTGAACCACAAAAATTTGGGAGGAACTAACACATACAATAATTTTTTCATCACCTGGGAGAGAACATCTATGTTCTGTCACAGCATGGGATCACCATAAGTTAAAGGTGACTTGAAGGCACATATACAACCAAACACATATTATTTCTGCACTTGCTGTTTGTTCACCCACCTGGGACTGGTCCCTTTTGTTAATATATATATATGTAATATCCATTATCCCAGTGCTTCTTAAGCTACCTGATGCAAATGACCGACAATTATATTTTATCCAATTGGGCCAGACACTGGTACCTCATTTGTGCCCATTGGTTACAACTGCTTGTTTTTTCAAAAAGTTCTCCATGGACAAACAGCCAATGTCTCATGGTCTAGCACTTATCCACCAAACCTGTCACAGGGTTTTCTCTGCACAATTTGTTCAGAGATTTGGCATTGCCTTCCCCTGAGGCTGAGAGCATGTAACTTGCCCAAGGTCCGGCAAGCCTTCCCGGAATAATATTATTTCCCAACCGGTTCCTCGTCATCAGATAGTTTTCTCTTTTCTTTCCCTACTTACTTAGAGTACCGCTCGTTTTAATCTGTGTTAGATGCTTCAAAGTCTTATTGTTTTAAATTAGATTTTAATGCCAATTTGATTTAATCTATTTTTAAGGGGGGTTATAAGCTCATTGTATTGCTTGGGTTTTGTGATTAATTTTACATGTAAGCCGCCCTGATAGCTTTGGCTAAAGGCGGGGTATAAATAAATTATTATTATTATTATTATTATTATTATTATTATTATTACACAGCCTAGGTATCTGGTATCAAGTTAAAAGTGATCTTATATATTTATTTAGTGCTTTTATGTCCTGCTTATCTTCCATCTTAGAGTTTACATTGGGTTCCCAGGCCATTTCTCATCCAGGCACTGAGCTCAGCTATTGCTTTGCATCTGCACCAATTATGTGCAAGACCTGTTCGCTTGACATTAGCTATGAACAGGAGTGGGCAAAGTGAGGTCCAGAGATCAAATGTCAGGACATGTACCTGGCTATAAGCACCATTACTATAAAAGGTTTTGGGTCCCCTCCTCAAAAGTCTCCCCACATCACTTCTGGAGCCCTCCATGAGCAGTGGTTTTTGTGTTTAAATAAGGGGATTGTGGGAGTTGTAGTTTTAAAAAAATCTCCAACTCTGAATTTAATATCAGACATGACCATGAGGACCACGTTGGGACAGTACTCTCTTGGCAACTTGAAGGATTCATTTCAGATAACTATTTTGTATTAATGGTTTGATGGAAACTGTGAGATAAAAAGCTCACGTGATACAGAAGACGGGCTTTACTAGACCAAAGGCCAGGCTATTCCAGCATTCTGTTTGCCACAGCTGCCAACCAGATGCCTCAGGAAAGCACAAAAGCAATGGCAGCCTATCAGCTGGGATGGAGATGCTTGATACCCCTGAAGGTAACAGCACGTTGCTCAGATTTTAACAGCATGGCATCTCCCATCAGTCTTGTGCCATGAACAACAATACCTTCCAATGAGATAAAAATCAGCCTTTACTTACTTTTCTGATTGCCGATCTCCAATCTCTTTTATCTTCTCCTGGGAAGAAAAAGATGAAGAAAAACAAAATTAATTATGGAGGACCGGAAAGTAACACAAAGCAGCTTCAAGCTCCTTCCATACCTGAAAACCATGGAGAGACAAAAATCAAGGAGGTCAGAGTTTAGAGAAATCACTGACCATACTGACTAGGGATATTGAGATTTGTAGTCCAAAAAAAGGAACTTGCCTCCAGCCCTGCCGTAGGCATTGGAGGAACTGATGTGTGGGAAAAGATATTTCCTTTTATTGTACTTATCCTCTAAAGAATTTAGATCTTGAGTTCATATTCTGAATTTATTATACACATACTCTCAAACAGAGAGCAGCATAGACTAATTCTGCCTTGTAGCGGTGGAATGCTTCAGTTGCCTTCATACAGTTCACAAAGACTAAAATATTTTTTATTAAACATATTTTTAGGCTGTCCTGCAGGAAAGCTATTGTGGTGGTATAAGTTTTAAAAACTCTAAAAAGTAAATGAGATATGGATTTCAATTAACTGAGATTAAGGTCCAGGCTATATATAAACTTTATCTCAACCCCTGAATCTGTATCACAGAAGCTACATTGTTCAATCAGAAGAAGAGGTAGAGATTAGGCATATCTTCTCTCACATGTGTCTGTTCCGCTTTTTTTTTTTTAATAGGAAGTAACAGAAAGTGTGAAAGGAAGAGCAAGAGCATTGTTTCCAAATTTTATCCACAACAGTAAAGATTGGTGTCTTGCGGTGTTGTCTTCTATGACAGAAAAAAATGTCATGGTCAAGTATCAATTGTACTTTGTGGACATGCCTGCAGACTTGATTAGGGGACATCAAAAGGGGATATGGCAGGTAAGAGTTGGCCTAAAAGGGAGGCGGGGAAGGGCTCTAAATTGGGAGTTACAGGGCATTAACCAAATTGTATGAAAGTCATTTACCCAAACAGCCTCCTTGACCAGTTGAGCAATTCTAGCTATCAACCTGGGAAGGTGTCCTGGTTCTAGCTCCCGGGCAGCATGCTCCAGACAGAGGCCAAATAGAAAGGCAGGGCCCAGCTTGCAACCAGGAGCCTCCTGCAGCCTCACAATTTCGGCCAAGAGCGCCTCCTGCTCCTGGGGTCGGTAGCGCAGTTGAGGTTCTCGACTCTTCAGGTAGGCACGAAATGCCTCCTGTCGTTCCTGCAGGGATCGGCCACAGGCCTGGCATGCCAAGGCCCCCACCAACCCTGGGGACACCCATGCTTTGGGTAACCAGGCTGGTGGTGCAGCTGTAGCCCGTGGGTCCTTATACATGAAGAGGAAGTGCTGCCCCATCCCTAGCAAGTCTCCAGGGGCCAGCTCCACCTGGCGATGGAGTGGGGCACCATTGTGGGTTATAGATGCTCCCCGGAAAGGTCGCACCATGGCTGAACCCCGGGGTTGGCTGGGATCTGCAGGGGGCACTGAAGACACCACGCAGCAATGGCGTGGCAGAATGTCTGGGGCACTCAGGAATGTGTCCACATAGCTGGATTGGTCGGAAGCCTGGCGGCGTTCAGGGCGTCCAAAAATGTGTCGCCGACGTGTCATCACGTGGATCACAAACTCCTGTGGGAAGAGGAAGAAGAAAATGGAAGAAAGCCAAAAAGAAAGGGTAAGCATTCATGGCTAGAGATGTAAATATCAATTATTTCCTCAGTTCATATGAGGACAAATAATATCCAGTTTTCTCCCCACTGTGGGGAAAAAAAATAAATATTTGCCATTCTTATCCAGTATTTGCACATCCTCAATGATTTGCAATGACCATGTAGGTTTACCCAAGAACTGAGATCTGCTGGAGATCTGTGCCCCACTAGTGGGAGCAATACATCAGAGCTTATCTCATGGCTTATTAAACCAGCTTACCTCTTCTGACTTAAATTTTAATTTGGCCAGCATCCTGATATTATAGCAGGGATTTTGCTGCTGAATCCACCACCTGGGTCCATCCCGGGTCCACCCCCGCTCCCAGGAGTGCTCCAGCGTCCATTTTTTTAAGCCGGAAAACTCCCAATTTTGAAAAGAGGTGCGCTGTGATAGTATCAGGATGCTGGCCGAATTAAAATTTAAGTCAGAAGAGGTAAGCCAGTTTAATAAGCCATGCAATAAGCTCCATCATGTGGGGACATGAGATTGGGCCTTCTCTGCTGTGGCACCTCATTTATAGAATGCCCTCCCCTTGGAGGTCTAATTGGTTTAAACTTTGGCATCTTTTATGTACCATAGCAAGTTAAAATACGGCTTTTGTTAACATTTTTGTGGCCTAATTCCCACCCACCCCCACACATTTACAAAGTTGTTGTTTTCTTTAAATATTTTGTCTTTTTCTGCTGTTTTAACTTGGTGATTTGTATGATATGTTTTTATCCTATTTAGTTTTTTATTTATTTTGAAATATTTCAATGATATGCCACCCTGAGCTCTCATGACAGAGGGGAGACATAAATATAGATAAATGTTGTCACAGTTAACTGACCCAGAGCAGTTTTGGCACAATAGCGAAAAAGAAGAAAGATGTCCAAACCTACCTGTTTTTCATTGTAGCCCAACAACTGTAAAAAATAAGGGTGCTCTGATGGTGGTTGTATGAGGCACTGGGTGAGCTGCTCTAAACTGGCGACATCCACAGCTTCTTCTTCAGAGACTGGAGGAGCTGACCTGCCCTCAGCATCCTCAGCTGCCTTGAGCCGTGACTCCTCAGAGGGACTCCCTTCCGCCGGTTCCCCAGCTGCCATGCTGAGCACACCCTTGCGGTCCTTGCGTCGTTTCGTGCTGAGGTTCATCTCACTGATGCTGCGACGGAGTGAGAGGTTGTCTGCTCTCTCCTTGGGGGCTACGTGGCCTCCTGAAGCTGCCCGAGAGCGGCGGGATTGCTGCCGACGAGTCTGGGAGTTGATACCTGTGGGAGATGGTGAAAGAAAGAGAAGGGAAGTATGGTGAGTCAAGGTCTGCCCCATTGTCATCTTCCCAGGAAGACTTTTGACCATCACAGACTTCCTACAAATGGCAAGACTAAGAAGGGTCAGCTAGAGGCAGGGCTCCTTGGGGCAGATGCTGGAAGAGAAAGTCTTCAGTCCAATACTCTTGTGGAACATGCAGGTGGTCCCTGGTTGTTATTCTGGATAGCTTTCTCTCAACAGGCTACCCCATCCTCTCCCTTGACTTGAGTTGTACATGTGGACACAGATAGTCACACATCCTATCAAAGCTGCTAATTTTGGTGCATGGATGCTTTATCCTTGTCACAATTTTTGGGGTGATGGCTTGGGCATTGGGTTGGATCCATTTTGAAAAGACTTTACTCTTTTCTCTGCTTTGGGGATTCCCTTGCAAGAAACCTGGGGGTTGAGGCATTCAAAATGGGCCCAGCGTAGGGGCCTATACGGTAATTGTTACCTCACTCTCAGGTGATGGTAGGAATCACATTGTGGCTTTCACTCTTATGGACTCCAGTTACTGCCATCCCAGGGTCTTCTCCCAGTAAGCAGGCTAGGAGTAATGTCATTGGGTGGCAGGCAAGTTACTCAATCCATGCCCTATGCTGCACCAAAGCTCCAACAGCTGTTACAAATAAAGCTGTGTCTAATTAAGCTCTAACGCTGTCCCCTTTATGTGTGTCTGAGGGTCCTTTCATCCATACACATACTTCACATCATTGCTAGCTCAGCAAATTCTTTATGTTTACCATATAGACTCAGATATATACAAAGTGTTTTCTCCTTGCTAGGAATGTCTTGTTATATAGCAGCAGCTATGAAAGCTAAAGAATAAGGGGGAATAGCTAAAGTATTGTGACTTAGCAAAACTTAATTTAACTCTTCTTTATTTAATTCTGCATACTTTGCAGACTGCCAGAAATAGTGCAAATTGAGTCCACTTTAACTGTCCTGGCTCAGTGCTAGGGAATCATGGGAACTGTATTTTTTTCTGAGACATTGAACCTTCTCTGTCAGAGAGCTCTGGTACCACAATAAACTACAATTCCCATGATTCCCTAGCACTGAGTCAGGGTAGTTAAAATGGACTCAATCTGCACTATTTCTGGCAATCTGCAAAGGCCTGTTTCCCATTTAAGGAACTCTTAGCACAATTATTTTCCCCTCTCTTTTCCATGCAGATGAATGGTGCAAAGGAAGGGGCTGCTGGTCCATTCATATATATGTAAGAAGAAAAATATGGGACAGCTACAGAAGTCTGGATCCCCTGTAATTGATCAGGCCAAACAGTAATCTCTGCACAGTATGTGGTCCAGCTGAGAAGCAGTGATGGGTATGTAACCCCTGTAATTGAAAGGAGCAGCTATACCAGCATTTTGAAGCGGAGCCAAGGCTATTCTGAAAACATGACATCCTATAGGGTGTGGTACAGCTGAATGGTTCACAAAGTTTGGATTTGGAAAGTTGTCATCCAAAAAAATAAAAATAAAAAAAAATCTTTCCCCAGCTCTCTACTGTACTATGTAACAATCACAGAACACTTTTGTGTTTACATTAGATCAAAGTAAGAATCACTTCATTGCACTGGGCCAAAGATCAAAGGCAAAAGATCATAATTCTCTCTCCAACCATCATCAGCCAAAGTCTTACTGGGAAATCACATGGAAGTGATTAATGTTCCCCAGTCATAGTAAGGAGAACTAATGGACCACAAGCCTAATCTAACAGATGTTCTCCGTCCCCTCCTGAAAGTAATCTCCAATCACTGGAGATTCCCTTCCTGGCTTCACATGCCCCTTCCTTTCCCAGGTCCTTGGTTTAAATATCCAGTCTAAAAGCTCTAAGAGAGTTTTGGTTTTGCACTTTATATCACTGGGTGAGGTCATGCCTAGGTGTTGGGACATGGCTTTGCTGGTCCCCTGACATCAGTGAACTGCCCTAAGCTATGGGTGGGAGAGTCATGCCTGCCCTATTGGTTGCCTCTGTTATATCTCCATATGCACGCTCTGACCACAGATGTTAAGTTTTATAATTCTCATGGCTAATTGTCACTGACAGACCTGTTTCCTCAGGCATATACTCAATCCTCTTTGAAAACCATCTACCATCATATTGCATCTTGTGGCAATTAATTCCCCAAGTTAATGATGCCCTGGACATATAATTACTTTCATTCTTAGGAGCTCTACCCCACAACAATAAAGCCCAGAAGACGATCCTTCTTCTATCAGCCCCTCACAATCATGAAAGCCAAGCACCTGCTGACTTTTAAAAGTCCACAAGACTTTATGATGCATCACTAGAACAGAATCTGAAATGCTTATTTTTAGACGACAACTCCCATAATACTCCAGCCATGCTGACTGAGGAATTTGGGGAGTTGTATTTGTAAAAAAAAAGAAAAAAAAAGAAAAGGAAAAAAAGTAAATTTTCCAAGCTGTGAGCAGCTCCATCATGGGGTGGGGGGGAACAGTTCCACCAGGAATATCTCACACATTTTGCATTCACCTGCATCATCATCCTCTCCTTCTGCCATCCTCTCCACGTCACATCGCCGTCGGATTTCAAAACGGCGGGTGCAGCCGGTCTTGGGCTTCCACACATCCTGCAATACGAGGGGCCGTTCAGAGTCGCCCACCGCCCGGAGATACTGGGCCTGCCAGGAGCCGTCTGTGCCATGGACACTGCCAACAACATCGCACAACACATAGACATCCTCAGCATTGGCCTGTGACACGCCATAACGTTCCAGTGCCTCACGCACCAGCTGTCGAGCAGTGGAACGTGCAGTCGCCAGCACGCTCTTATAATTGGCACCTGTTGAGATGTCTCCACCATAGATCTTCAGAATGCCTGGCACTTCCCCCTGTGATGGGGGCTCAACTCGGTCTTCAGGCAGGGGATCAATGAGATCCGCCAGCTTCTTCTCACTGGCCCAGCGGCCTCCACCCCCACTGGTGGGACCTCCTGTTCCCCCTCTCTGGAAAAGTGTCGAGAGCCTCTTGTGTCGACTGGCCTTATTCTTGGTGGCTGGACGCATCTCCACAGGCTCACTGCCACGGCTGGCTGTATCTGAGGATGTTGACCTGTGAAGAGGAGAGAAAGACTGTAAGAAGTAGCAGGGTTTGCATTCAAACCAAAACTATAGTGCCCGAGTCAGAATTTAATAAGTGTGAAATTAACTACTCTCTAAAATACATAAATAAATTTAGAAAAATTAGAACAAATCAGAAATCTCTATCCTCAGACTCTCCCAGTTTGGCATGGACAATCTCTACAGTGCTCTCTATAGTGGACTGGCATCTCTTGTTCGCCACTGTTTTTTTATTTTGAGAGCACAAGAGTAAAAGCACACATTAAGAGCACATCTGCGTATGTTTTAAATTTTAGTTGTTTGTACTTTAACTGCCATGTTTCCTCCTACAACTGCTGCCATTGCCCTGCAAATCATTCTGGGAAATATAGTTTGATGAGGGCGATGACAATTTCCTTCTCTTATAGTATTGTCAGCTCAGTTCAACTGCTGCAAATTGAGTTCAAAGTGCAAAAGTAGTTTGCACTCAATTTGGGGCAGAGGAGAGGAGAGAGCAGAATGTTTCACTTCCCAGTAAGTTCAGGCAAAAGCAAATTGCTGCAACCTCTCCCATCGTGTGTGTTCTTCTTCATTCATCATGTTGCTCATCTTGATCACACTCTGATATTGCTTGGTCATATATGTCTTGGTTTTAATCTGTGTAATGTTGGAGGGCATGATTCAGCAATGGGGCCATAAGGAAAATTAGCAGCAAAGAGAAGGGAAGCCAGGGAATATTTATGAAATCTGATGACCAAATTTCTCCAAATTAACAAGGTGTTGTAGTCCAAAAACTGGAAACAAAGCCTGGTATCAGCTTAGCTGCCTGGACTTCTAAGCAAAGACGGTCACTTACTTGACTGACCCCACACTTGGCCACCTGCGTCCCAGCTTGGCAAAATGTTTCTTTGGGGAGTTGATCCAAAGGCCAACAGGAAAGTGAAGCTTCCCAAAGCGAGGACTTCCGTCCTTCCGCTCATCTGAAAACATGGTCACAAGGATCTAGAACTTTTGAAAGGAAAATAGAGAGAGGGATGGAGGGAGAGAGAGAGAACACAAAAGTTCAGATCTTAATAGGCACCTGTCCCAGGAACGTCCTGTCTTCCATCTCATTGAGGCAAGCCTTACTTGGCCTACAACCTACAGATGTATTGAACCACAGTTCTCCTTGGGAGTTGTAGTCTGGGAAATCTGGAAAGGCACCAGAATAGGGAATGGCATTTTGATCATGTACCCTGGTTCCTAAAACTTTGGCTTTCTGAGTATGAGTCTGTCTAGACTAGACTCCTTTGTCTTGAATGCACCTACAGCAGTTGTCACATGGACTTAAATTATTAAATTCATTCCTTGTCAACAGTCTTATCAATGTGGCATGGAGCCAGATCCAATTTTGGAGGAGACAGGGCCCATGTGCCCATCTTCCTCCTACTTTACAGAGATCCCTCTCATCAAGGGATCTTGTGGATGCAAGATAAGGACAGGCCTAGGTTAGGGACTATTGGACCTGCCTTGCTTCCGGGTTGTTTGGAAACCACACAGTGGCTGACACTGTTGGCAAGTGGGCCAGTGAATGGGTGGAAATCCCACCCACCCTTCTATGAAATTCTCGACTCTTCATGGGACCAATAGATAAGACGTTTCTTGTTCCAACAGGTTTTTATGTGGTAGATGCTACACTGTGTCATTGTAGTCATCTGCCAATTACTGTCATGTTGTTTTATTGTTTTAATTTTTTTATGTTTTTGATTGACTGTTTTAATGACACTGCATATAACTATGTGTGTGCATACACATATATACACTATATCTATATATCTAGACATATGGCCAGCCCTATCATTGGGCATATGTGTATGCACTGTGTATGCACTGTATATATAGTGTATATATGTGTATGAGGCAACTATCTCAACCAATCAGGCCTGCACAACATGGCCATCGGTATGGGCCAAAATTAAAATAAGCTAAACTTCTTTTAGTGCCGCAGATAGGTTTTAATAAAATATTAATTAATTAATTCTAATTAACAATATTAATTAGAATTAATTAATATTAATCCCATCCTCCTCATCCTCCTCTGCTCAGACTTTTCCTTGGGAGAAGGCCAAGCGATGGAGGAACCTTGAAGGGTGAACCTTTGCCTAACCTCATCCTCCTCCACTGTCCAGCCTTCCTTCCCCTCAGGAGAAAGTGGGGTGGCGGAGGAGCCTTGCAGGGCAAGTGTTTGCCTGTCCTCCTACTCCTCTGCTTGGTCTTCTTCTTAGGAGAAAGCTGAGTAGTGGAGGATCCTTAAAGTTGTTCCACATCCTCACAGGCTGAGTGAAATCCTTTGGCGGGCTGCATGCGGCCCCCGGGTCGTATGTTGTGCAGGCCTGCAATAGATGCAGATGAACAACAATGGGAGCCCTATCCCTGCTCCTGCTGTGCCCTCTGGCCAATTTCCTCTCTTGTCAGATTGAACTGTGTTTATTACACAGCCATTCCTTCTAGCAGTAGTTGTTGTTATGTGCCTTCAAGCTGAATCTGACTTATGGAGACTGCATAGAATTTTATCGGCAAGCTATCCTTAGGCTGAGCGAATGGGCTTACATAGCTGAATGGGGATTTGAACCCTGGTTTCCCAAAGTCCTAACCCAGCACTCAAGGCTACTGCACCACACTGGCTTGCAACCATTCCTGCACCCCCTAAACTAGCTAATTGCACTCAGGTGTAGTAAAGCTGTGCTTCTCAAGCTATTTGATGTGGGAGACTGGCATTCCCCTCCCCATGGAGAAGCATGCCAGGGACTGGCACTAAATTTTTGTCCATTTGGTAAAAGTGTTTCATTCTTTCCTGGACACTTGTCAGGGATGGCAGCCAAAGGCTCAAGGACTAGCGCCAGTCCAAGGACCACCACTGTGTTAGAGGACCGTGCCTATTGCCACTGTTCAGGAAAGAATCAACTGGCAAGTCAGTCAGATTCTGTATATGGAATGGAGCGTGTACCATCTTGTCCTTTTCCCTAGGGAGCAAAATGGGAGTTTCAGCTTCCTGCAGCCCACATTAATTTCGTGTTCTTATTTTGCTCAAGGTCTTTTCCTTGTATAATTTCCTACCAATTTCCTAGAGTCCAAACATCCCTTGGTCATTCTTCTTTATGTGCTCTGCCCAAGAGTCCAGCATACCTGCCTGATGGAATTCAGATCAAAGCCAGATCAAAGAAGCTGAGACATCAAGCTCTTAATATCTGTTCTTGTCACAAGAGGGTGAGTCAGAGACTCTGACTAGTCAAACTATGACGTCAACAGGAAAAAGATGAGATAAGGGGTCCGGATAGCTGGTGCCTCACCTCAAAGGGGCACCCCCTCAATTGCTTGGTTCTTAAAGTTGGAATACAATGTGAGGGAAATGATACGAAGTGTTAAAAAAATCACACGTACCCTATCCCTTCTTTCCATCTTAAGCATCAAGCCCATCTTCAATATATGGAACTATCTCATTCTTTTAAGCCACTGGATTTCAGATGCCTGGTTTCTTTTCATCTCGTGATAAAACACTATACCATATTTTGAGAGACCCCAGGAGTTCTGGCTCTCATACTCCTTTTTATAAACAGAGGTAGTTCAAAACATTTTTGTGCTTGAGGCAGAATAACTGAAATGTAGATGTTCCACCTCAGACCTACCTACACACGCACACACACACACACAATTACCTTTAGCAGTCACTTCTTTCTGGCTCAGTATATTGCTATATATTACATGTTTTTAACTTATATTCCTATGCCTTCAAACTTAACTACAGTCTTATTCCCGGATTTATGCATCCACAGATTCAAGCATCCACGGCTTGAAAATATTCAAAAAAAGTATACATTTCAAATAGTAAATCTTGATTTTCCATTTTATATAAGGGACTCCATTTTGCTATACCATTGTATATAATAGGACTTGACTATCCACTAATTTTGTTATCTACAGGGGGTCCTGGAACCAAACCCCAGCGGATAACGAGGACCTACTGTAATGATCAACATGGTTGCATCCTTGTGCTCTTATTGTGGCTAAAAGACTCATGATCCAAGGCTGGAAAATCCAATGTTCACTGTTCATCATTGTCCATGATCAGAAGATCTTACTGCTTTAGCCATGCATGAATACGTATTTTACAGATGGCAACCCCAGGTCAATGTCTTTTTGCACAGGTCAGTTATATCAATATATAGGCCTAGTCTACATTATATTCATACCCTATGTATTTCTAGCTTAATCCTTTTCTCTTCCTGCTTTTTTCTTTCCTCTTTGCCCCTTCTTTTGCATTTATATTTTAAAAATCCAATTTAAAAAGAAAATACAGTATACACACAGGTAGTAAAAACATTTAAAACAAATAATCACAGTGTATTGCTTTGTACTGGTACGTCCCCAATCTACTCTTTGACATTTTATCTTGCCTAACAGTAGGCTGGAGCCACTTATAAATGTATGCTTCCTCCCTAAAACAGTTTTAGTCTCCTGTTCCTTCCATCTTATCAGATTTCTGGTTCTTTCTAGAAAATACTGTAGTTCTTTTGGAAAGCAGCACAGAATGGTGACAGAAGGCAGGAAGGCATCAGCATTGGATTCTTTGGAATGGGATTTGATGAATCAGTGAGTGCATGGAGAAGGAAGGAACTAGGACTGCTGGTATATAAGATGAAACAGGAGGGTAGATGAGAAGTAAATTCAAAATCAGATCTCCTTGAGTTGCCTTTGAGATGTAGTGGAGCAGAGGAGAAGGGATGAAAATGCATGCATACCATTGCCCTATTTTGCCACTTGATCAATGTCCATTTCCAGTTTTGACTCTTGCTACATGCATACAACTATGGGGTTAGCTTGATTACCTTCTCCAAAGGAAGTCCGAGCTGCTACGATCTCCGTATGTTACCCACGCTCATGTATCCCACAGGCAGCCGGACTCCATATTCTGCTTCAGGATACGGTGGTCAGTCTCTTCTAGGGCGTTCTTCTGTGTGCTGTGTGACTTAAGTCCAGTGATGACTGCGCACGGATTTCCCGTGCCTCTGGTCATTCATACACAGGAGGTGGGGCAGGAAAAGGCAATGGGGGGGAGCAGGAAACTGGTTGGGAAGCAGGGCCTCTCCCAAGAACTGTGGAGGGAGTAGGACAGAAAGGCTAAGACATCTGAACTAATAAGAGGCAAGGCCAGGAAACCCTTGGCAGTAAAACAGGGATGGGAAAGGGTTGGATTTAAACAATTAGAAGTTGGTTTCTTGACTCTTCATATTGCAGTCACCAAACAGTGAGGCTTACAGGCACAATCATTTGTCTGGCCTTGAAGAAACCATGGGAAAGACCTGCCTGGTTTGGCTCACTCCACTGCCACTGCCAACATTTGCCAGAAAAAAATCTTGCCAACGTTTTTAGTACTCACTATGGCTGTACCTTTAGCAGCAGTTAGGCAATGAGATACAAGCAGGTTCATCGTTCTCAACTTCTTTCTATGCAAAGTGTCACCTGATTTCTGTCCACACGAAAGGCACAGGATCAGATTAAATCAACTTGTTTTGATCACCTGGCAAGACTTTATTCCAAAAAGCTATACCTGAGGTGGCATACCTATGGCTGAATCCTGCCCATGGTAGTAGCAGATTCATACAGTTGGCTGGCAAGTGGCTTCCAGGTGACATGTGGCCATCTCCCACCCAGATGAGAAGACCTGCAGAGTAAATGACACCAATATGATGAGAGGGATAGGTAGGGCACTCACCAAAGTGTGGAAGAAGATGCTGGTGTATCTCTGTGGCAGGTTGCTAAAATAGTTTTTTTTTTTTATCATGCATCCTGATAATTAACTGGGCCCGAATTATAGCATGCAATTGAAAGTCTGATAGTTTATGATAGTTTTATACCATTTTTATTGTCATGGCTTCATCCTGAGGGGTCCTGTGGAATACAGTTTTGTAGGGATTTAGATTATTTGATAGAGAGCTGAAGTGATGCACTAATGCTTTCCAACAGAGAGTTCTAAGTCCCTCATCAAACTATAAGTGCCAAGATTTTGTCCAATGGAGGTATGACAGCTGGTATCAAACGGCTAGAAATGTGCAACACACTTGGTGGACACATTCTAGAAAACTGTCCATCAAGAAGTTATTTGACACAAGCACCATTTGTATGCGTAAGGCCTCCTTCGTCATGGATTTTTATCTATTGAATTGTACATCCAATAGAATCACAGCTAGAGGACATCATGTAGGCCATCTAGACTGGGCCCATTCTGCATGCAAGAAATCCTCAATTTCAGCATCCCCATGCCAGCTCTGGATTTCGTGAATCAGCTAATTAATTCCTTGGATAACTGCTCAAAATCCTTGTTTAATATATATTGCGTGTGGTGGGGTGGGGTATCATAACTAGTGGTTGAAGATTTTTTTAATATATACTTAAAGCTAAGAAAATCCAGCTAGTCAGCTAGCATAAGGCCACTCTGTGGGTTCATAGTAGTGGAAGTGGAGCAGAGACTTCTTTCAGTCTCTTCATTCTCTAGACTACCCCAGCTCCAGGGAAAGCACTCAGCACCCATTTGCTCAACAGCCAACCACCACTGTAACATACCCATGAGAGGTGTGGGAAGGTTAGAAATTAGACTACAGGTTCGGTTGGATTTCCACTGTCTTGTGAAAGCCAACATAATTACTGGTTTCAGATAGTGTCAGTTGTCTGCATCTAGTGCTTATGCCTGGTATAAAGAGCACGTGAATGTTATGGGTCATACACTTGGCACATGGGAGAGGAAGTGTGTTGGGTAGTGTGGTTGTGAGACAGCTTTGTATGCCATGTGCTTATTATAATTTATATCTCTGGATACAAATTTAGAAATAATTACTGCAATATAAGTAGAAACGAAATACATTGAGCCATATTGAAATTGACTGTGGCCAGCCAAGAGACCTGTGTGGCTCCTCAGCCTGTTTTTATCTCTTGGTGGGTAATTTCAAGCACCATATTCTCTCCTTTTCTCTTAAGAATTTGACATACCTTCAAGTCCATGCCAACTTATGGTGACTCTGTTCTATGGTTTTCTGGGCAAGATGTATTGAGCGGAGGCTTGCCATTGCCTTCCCCTAATGTGAGAGAGTATGACTTGCTAAAAGTCATTTGAGTGTGTTTCCATGGCCGAGTGGAGATTTAAATCCTGGTTTCTCAAGGGTCCTAATTCAGTAGGACCATGACATTACTACACCATGCCAGCTCTTTTTAAGGTTAATCTTTAAACCAGATTTGGATTGGATAATCCTTCAAACAGAAGAGAATCCTCTGTAAAGCAGGAGTCAGACACAGTACGCACAGCAGCGGACTGCAGAGGTCAGGGAGTAGCAGCCTTGTGCTTGCTGCCAATCCTCCGAATACTACATGTGCATAACTGTATTTCCGACACCTGTTTCCGTAATCATTATTCTAGGCAGAGACTTATTTTCCCTTTGCCACACTCTCCTTTATAGGCACACTTAAAAATCTTTTTCACTTGTCCCTGCAGGGTGTGTTCAGTCACTTTCAGCCTATATTTTAGGTGTGTACCTGCTCAGTGTGTGTGTTCATTTCCCTCACACCCTTGTTTTCTGGGACAGCATGCTTGGGTGTGGGCAAAGGAGTGGGCGTTTATGCCTCGACTTCACACCTTTTGCATTAATTATGTCCGGTGTCTGCTGGGTGTGCATTTGGTATGTGCAGACTTTTTTATTCCAACAGGCTTTTAGGCTGAAGGTTTTTAAAGAAAGGGCTTTTAAGGGTGACTGTACTGTTTTTATTTAACTGTTTGTTAACTGCTTTTTTTATCCCTTTTAGGTGTATCTTTTAAATTTTAAGAAATATTGTGAATGGTTTAATTCTATTGTAATGTTGACCTTGGTATGATTTAAACTGTATTGTACTTGTTTTAAACTGTAAGCTGCCTTGAGTCCCAATTTCAGGAAGAAAGAAGAGTACACATGAAGGAGGACAAGGAACCATAATCATAACTACTATTACTACTACTGCTACTACATTATTATTATTATTATTATTATTATTATTATTATTAAATTTCACTGGGGCAAAGGGATCTTTGACTCACTCTCTGATTTGATGATTCTACAGTCTTCTGCCCTGCACAGCAAGCCTGTGATCAATTTCTTGTTCCTTTAAATGTCTGCGTAAAGAGTGAGTCTGGGTGGTGATGAAATGTAGATTTAAATTAGGTCCATAGCACTGAGAGTGAAAGAGGTCCATCCTCTTTGTACAGCTTTCCCTGTTAAAACCATTCCTCATCTTCTGTACTTGTTCTTTAACTTATGTAGGAAAATCTATGTAGGGAGAAAACTGGTTTTCAATGGAAATATTAGGCATACCTAACTTCTTGTGGCTTAGAGTTCAAGGAGGGACAACAACTCTAATTGGCAACATCTTCAAAAACCAGCGAGACACTCAAATATCGACAATCTTGAGAAGGTTCATAGGGGAATCAAACAATACCAGATAGTAAGAAGTCAAAAAATGGGTAATAAAAATGACATGCATGTTTAGGTTTTCAGGAACAATTTTATTGGGAATGACTTTTCCCTTCAATTTCTTTATAGAATTATTTTAGAGGTAAGTTGTTTCCTTTCTTTTTTTTTTTTTAAGTTCACAAACGCATCTGAATAATTCAGTCTGCTGGATCAACTAACAGATTGATTGACCAATCTGGGTGGGGCTGTAAGAATACCCATTGGAGGGAGTTTGGAAGAGTGTCTCCTTTTTAGGCAAAGGGGAATTGGAGATTCATATCTTGCCAGCAAAATTTCCCTGTTCACGCTGTTCATCCCAGCGTTTTACCTGTGAAAAGAGAAAACAGGTATGAAGTTGAACACCTTAAGAGAGGGAGCAAGATATTATTTTTCCAGGGCAAAATGTATCAAATTATATCCTTCCCCCTCTTCCACAATCCCTACATTACTGTTAGTGCCCAAGGACTCTGATATATGGCAACCCCATCAGGGTTTTCTTGGCAAGATTTTTTCAGAGGTTTGCCATTGCCTTCCTGTAAGGCTGAGAAGATACAGCTTGCCCCAGGTCACCCTATGGGTTTCCATAGCTGAGTGGAGATTTGAACCCTGGTCTTCTGGAGTACTAGTCCAACACTCAAATCATGCTGGCTCTCTCCAATTCTCACAGTTTTCTATCCTTTAACAGTACTCAAAAATCTTCCACTAGAAGTGGGCTATCTCCTACTAGCTCAGCCACAGAAAATTAGTGTAGATAGGATTTGAAGAATTCTGTTGAACAAGACTCCTTGTTTGACCTGTAGGTTAAAATTAGGGTTAGATTTATATACATGTCAAACAAGAATTATGAGGAAAAGCATGGTTTTACTTCCACAATAGGTTATTCCGTTATCCCACAATGAACAGTCGCAAAACAAACCAAGCTAAATAGCAAAAAATAGAAGGTGAGAGAGATTTTGTGTTAGGACAGACAAGTTTTTACTACTTAAGGGAGCACCACTTCTAATTACATGCTAAGTATATCCATCTAATTTGATCCCAGATCTATTTATTGATCACAGAATATGCTATGCTGGATACTTAAATACCCTAAAGGCACCAGATTCCATATTGGAAGATAAGCAGGTTAGCCTTGATTAGTATTTGGTTGGAGACCACTAATGAATATCAGGTGCTGTAGGCTATGTTTCAGAGGACAGAACTGGCAAAATCACCTCTGAGTATTCCTAAGGGCCTAACTCTTGCCTAACAAAACCCTGGGAAATTCATGTGATCATAAGTTGACAGGCGACTAGAAGGTACATACTACATAGAATCATAGAGTTGGAAGAGACCATAAGGGCCATTCAGTCCAACCCCCCTGCCATGCAGAAACTCAAAATCAAAGCATCCCTGACAGATGGCCATCCAGCCTCTGTTTAAAGACCTCCAAAGAAGGAGATTCCACCACATTCCAAGGGAGTGTGTTCCACTGTCAAACAGCTCTTTCTATCAGGAACTTCCTCCTAATGTTGAGGTGGAATCTCTTTTCTTGGAGCTTGCATCTGTTGTTTTGGGTCTTATTCTCTGGAGCAGAAGAAAACAAGCTTGCTCCATTCTAAATTTGACATCCCTTCAAATATTTAACCACGCATAGTGTGTAGCTAAAGAGCATATTCTTTGCTCTAAAATTAGCATATGTGAACTAGATTTTAATCAGGACTAAGGCATATAGATGGTGGTAGGTTAAAGCTGCACTCTGTTTTGGTTTTACCTAAAATTTCTGTCCCATATCCCTTTGGGGTCAGGTGCGGTGTTAAAAAAATAATGCCATTGGAGAGCACATACATCTTTAGAAAAAAGCTAGATAGGTTTTAAACATCTCCCATGCCTGTTCACTCATCCCAGTCAAAATGAGGGATATGTGTGCTAACTTTAGAGTAAAACAAAAAGTAATATTTAACTTGATAGTTGAAAGAGAGCCTTTCTATATATATATATATATATATATATATATATATATATGCTTGCTTGAGAACTGAATTCTGGTGGATAAGCCCTTTTCTGTGTTCCGGTAGTGGGAACTATACACAGCATAGAGACATGGAAGAGGTCCTTCACTGCTGTGGCAGCTCATTTATGGAATCCTCTCCCTTTGGAGGCCTGATTGCCAAAAATATGGTTTTTATTAAAGCTTTTTGGGGCTAGTGTACATATACATGGTTTTAGCTGTTTTAGCTTTTTTTGTTATTTTAAATTCATTATCTGTTTTATCTTATTTAAATTATTTTATTGTTTTTATCGGGAATTATTTTAAATTGTTTATGTTGTTTTAAATGCTGCCCGGATTTTATGGTAGAGGGCAAGATAAAAATATTCTATTTGATAAATAAATAATGAGCTGCATATTTCACATTTAATACAGTGCGTGCTTTGACTCTATGTCTCTATATAATACTTGCCTAGGAATCCAAATGTCACTTACCCAAGAAATGGGACACAGGGATTTGAAGACCCTGTGGTACCACTCACAAACTTTGATGTCCTTGCCTTTGGCTTTCATAGTCTTCACACATCGATGATAGTCTGCAATGAAGGAGAAGAAATGTCATACCATCTTTTGAAGTGTCACCAATCTTGTGTCTGCACTGAGAGGCATTTAATATTTGTTTAATATGCTTAATTTGCTTCTCAGCTGTGTTTAATTAGCTTCTTAGTATGGCCAGGAATCACCTTCTCTTTCTCCAGTGACTAAAAGCTCATCAAGCTAGCCAATAATAGTTTCAGATAAGGAACTGAGCAACTGAAGTTGTAATATAAACTTTCATAAACTTGTACGTCCTCAGATGCATAACCCACACCACATTCCAAAACTCACTCCACCATTCACATAGGCATCCACTCACCTTGGCCTTAGGCAACATCTTTTCTCCTGCCTCTATCCTGCAATGACCATTGTTGAAACTGAACTTGTCACTATACCCACATTTTTTGCATTTCTATGGCTATTCATACAGTCTGATTATAAATGTCCTTCCTGGACATCAATTCACTGAGGAAGTAGGCCAAGTCTATGAAAGCTTATGCTACAACTGCTTTTGCTCAGTAGTCTCAAAGGTGCTATAAGATTCTCTTGCATAGCGATATTCCAGACTAACACAGCTATCACACAGGACACCATGCAGAAACGGGATTTAAAAGGTGGGGGAAACCCGCAAAAGTGGGTAGATTTTCACACACATTGCTGTTAAAGTATGCTTAATCCAAACAGAAAGTAGACAAAAGCCGCTTCTTTTTATTTTCGGAATTTTCCTGGATTTGGTGGGTTTTTTTGCAGCCCACCCCAAATTAGTTGGGTGCATTCGGCATGCATATGAACAACGGACATTTAACCTGGATTTATCCTGGAGTATTTTCAGTGTGAATAACCCCGAAGTCCAACAAAGATAAGGGTGGGCAACCATGGCTGTACAGAAATGTTCTGCCTACAGCCGTAACAGCTCACAAAGAGGGAGTAGGAATTGCTCATTTGTAGGGCCACAGTTGCCCACTTCAAAGTGACTGAAAATGTGGCCCTATAACTTGTTGTTGTTGCCTGGTTTGCAGCCATTTCCCCTCTCTCTTGAGTAAACTTTTTAGCACTGGATTTTTATTAGTTATTTGTAAGGCATGGTGAAGATTCAAAGCTATGTGTAAATAGCATATGAAGCTGGAGGGGACGGGATGGGACACAAGAACAATACTTAAACTTATTGCCATCATTATCATGACCCTCCCAAATATATCAGAAACAGTTCAATATAATGAATGAATAATTTCACCCCTTGCAATGTGTCTATATCCTCGTTTTAACCCACCCAAATAATTCTGGTAGCAATTACGAGTTTGGTTGGCATTTGGAAAGCGTGGGTCAAATGGGGCTGTGAGGTAGTCGCCTTGTTTTTTCTTCCGCTGGGAGAGGCCATCTGTAACTGATGAAACACCCTGCATTTCTGCAAGGCAGGGAGAGAAAAGACATTAAAGTAACCTGCCACATTGCCCTTCCTTCAGATTAATTAACAATCCCAGCCATCCTCTTTTTAAAGAAAATATTGGACTTCTGTGTCAGAGATATCTACCAATTTCTCCGGTCCATAATTGTCCCAAAGTGACTTCAAGATTAATAAATGGCAGTGTTTGTCTTGGCCAAGTCTTCAACCCAATCCGACCTGTCTTTTTTTTAAGCTTAGTAGTTATCTCTGCAAAACATTTTCTTCCAGTCTTACCATTTAAATGTTCAATATCATGAATGAACAAGCAACATCAGATTTAATTGTAATAATAATAATAATAATAATAATAATAATATTTATTTATATACCACCCTTTGGTAAACCAATCAGAGCGGTTAACACATTAAAACATCATACAAAGTAAACAGTATACTCCCCTCCCCCCTCAAAAAGATATTAAATCAAGTTACAGAATTAAAACAACAGTTAAAATACTAATAAAACACATACATATATGGCAATCACGGGGCTCGTCTGAAGGAGGGGGAATTCCCGAGGCGGAGTTCCCGAAATTGTCACTTTTGTAAGTTTTTAATTGTACTGTGCTTTTAAACTGTAAGCCGCTATGCATCCCAATTTTGGGGGAAAGCAGGATAATAATAATAATAATAATAATAATAATAATAATAATAATAATAATGTTCTTAAGTTACAATGTTTATCCCCCTGCTATTCTTTAGGTCCTCCTTTGCACAGACCACTAACTCACGGGTCTCTAAAATTTCTCACATTCACTCTAGGCTTGTTTAACAAGAAGTGCCAAACAAGAAGTGCATGCCCTCCAACCTTCCTCAGATGAAAACAGGACACATGTGCAGTGGCGTCACTAGGGGGATGCGTGGGGTGTGGACCGCACTAGGTGACACCCTAAGTGGGGGGTGACACCACTGTTCCTCAAACATCTACCTTTTAGCAGAAACAGGTGTAGCATTCATCTGCTTTCTTTTAAAATGCTTTAAGAGATGGTGGGAGTGGGGCGAAGTGCAGGGGGAGGAGAAAAGAGAGGTCCCAGAATCTTTTAAAATTAAAATTTCAAATTTTTAACTTTTTAAAAAAATAATAATTGATTTTTTTCAAGTTATTCTTTTTAAATTTTATTTAAAAACATCACATTGTAACTTAATCTTCACTATGTATATGTAAATATATTTATGTTGTGCATATGATATTGTAATTTGAAAGTATAATTTTAATTTTGCTAGCTGTTATGTCATAACTATTAGCAAAACATTCAGTGATATATGGGAATTATGATCTATAAGTAACATTAATACAAAAAATATTACTAAAGATTCTGTATGGTGTGAAATGGGAGGCGGTCAATGGGGAGGGGGACAAACCAAGAGTTACCGTACTGGATGACACCAACCCTAGTGACACCACTGCACATGTGGACAAGCAATGCCAGAGTGTGGTCCAAAAGGCCAGGCAACAAAAGAGCAAAAGTTACGAATGAGGAAGAACACACAAAACTACTGTTTGAAGGAGAGAAACCTTGGAATGTATATACAGTACTGAGTTTAAGAAAGCCTGTAAAAATTAAGAGCCCAAATAAGCCTAATAGGAAGGGCAAGACTCCAGCTCTCCCCCAAATATCTACCTCCTGTTAGGTGTGTGCAAACTACTTTTGTACTTTGATTTCAATCTGGAGTGGTTTAAGTAAGAAAGGACCAAGAGGCAAAGGGAGAGGAGAGAGAAACCGGGACATTTTGAAAGTAGCTGAGAAAGTGGGACAGAAGAGGATCCTGTCAAATTGGGACAGTTGTAGGATATTGGGGTGACATCAGAAGATTTGGAAGTGGTGTGTTTTTCCAAAAGAAGAAAAAAAAAACTAGGGAGAGGGAGGAAATGTTTGGAAATCATAATTTCCTAGCCAAACCCTTTCCTCAAGCTAGCACTCACCTCACACACTAGGTTTTGAAAAAACATATGACCCCTCGCATTGTCAGGAATCAAAGACTAATATCTTAAGGTAGCAATTACTGACTATTCTAATTTTCCTGACTGGGCTAAAGAAGTTTGAGTGTTCAGAGTATAGCTCCTTAGGTTTTGCTGAGTTTTGGCGTTAGTTATGTTTGCAGCCACTTGGGCTGTTTGTAGGAATTTCTTGTTCTAGGGCTCTTCCAAGGGTTTTTTTTTTTTTTTTAAAAAACAGGTTTGCGGAAGTGATCCTATGATTTGCAGAATGATCTGTTCCTTAATCTGTTGATGATGACGATGATGATGATGATGTTTAGAATTATGGTTAGAGTTGTATAGTGCAAAAATTTTTCACCAAATACATTGTTATTATAAGTCTAAGGAAGAAGTGAAGGAGAAGCAAAGGAAACTTTTTGCTCCAATATGTCTTGGAATTATGACAGAATCCACTTAAGTGTGAGGGTTTAAATGTTGTATTTGGTGCTGGGAGTTGCCAGAATGGTTACTTACTCAGAAAGTGCTTTCTGGGTTGTAGAGAGGAGGAATCCACATCTCCTGGATTTCTTCCATCACTACCCAGAGTGATCTAGCAAATACTGTCACCTTCTGAAACTTTTATCCTGTTTGCAAGATCCCAAGGAATTTCAGCCCATTCCCTTCTCAGCGCTTTTCTGTCTTACCATGAATCATACAGATTGTGTTATTTTCCAATGAAACTAAGCACCACCTACTGCAGAGAATAGATTTACTATTATCATCCATGCATATGGATTCTGAATTTTCCTTGTGGCTATCACAAATACTGTTGTTTTTTGTACAAGAATTGAAAGAGAAATAAAACCAAAAAACCATTGCATGTAGTTACCACAGTTTCAACGGACTTCAGCTTCTTCTGATTCACCCTTTGAGAAGACAAATCTAAGATGGAAGCAAATGGTTAACAAAGCAATGTAATTCACTGTATTAATAGGGCTGCATACGACATGCTTTCCTGCTCTTACTCTTGACACCCAATGTTAAACTTACCATGGGTGCAAAACATACTGCAGCAATAATCCAGTTTGAGACCATTTAACTGCCCTAGGGAATCCGGGGAAGTGTAATTTTGTGAGACATTTAGCCATCTCTGTCAGAGAGCCCTGGTGCCACAATAAACTACATTTCCCAGGATTCCCCAGCACTGAGCCAGGGCAGTTAAAGTGGTCTCAAACTGGAGTATTTCTGCAGTGTGTTTTAGACCATAATTGTCCCATCCTGACAGTGTGAAACCAAAACTTCTTTTAAAATCTCTACACTTGAGAACTCCTTGTGAGTCCTTATGAGCATCAAATAATTAGCCTATAACTCTGACCCTAGGCCAAAGCTTTAGCCAGTCAAGAGTGGGCAACCTGTGGCCTTCGAACTCCATGTGGCCCAGGGCGACCAGATGTCATAACTGCAAAGGAGGACAAAGCACCACAAAATGTGGGATATTCATGGGAAAATGTGGGACATTACAAAATAAAAGCTAAAAACACTCATATAAATATAAATTCATGCTTTTTAGTTGTGCTCAAAATGGAGGACATTTTGAAACAGAATGTTGACATGTAAGACATGTCCTGGAAAAAGAGGACATGGCCCATGTCCTAATGTCAAAAGCTCTTTTGTTCAGACCTTTAGCAAGTCCAATTTGTTCCTGTTGCAATAGCCCGCTGGAAGAGAGAAAGAGTGAATAAATAAGAGCAAGACAGGGCCTATCTCTGCCCTTCTTCATCCTAGTCCATGCTGCCCATATTGCTCCTGACATATACTGTCTCTGGGGGAACACAGGCCTCTTTATTTTCCTTGGAAGCTAAAGCAAGCCAAGCAAAGACTTTCAGCCAGGGTGACCAGATGTCTTAGTTGTAAAGGAGGACATAGCACTTCAAAATGTAGGGCATT
Organism: Phrynosoma blainvillii; assembly: GCA_026167975.1. Classification (NCBI taxonomy): domain Eukaryota; kingdom Metazoa; phylum Chordata; class Lepidosauria; order Squamata; family Phrynosomatidae; genus Phrynosoma; species Phrynosoma blainvillii. The sequence continues at coordinate 134,673,221 of JANUYF010000005.1, read as the reverse complement.
CAAGGAAAATGTAGAACATTACAACATAAAAGCTAAAAACACTCATAAACCCATGCTTCTTCGTTGAAATGTAGGACATATCCTGGAAAAGGAGGACATCTGGTCACTCTGCCCTCAGCTAAGCGTAGCATTTAATGGATGTGAAACACTCCCCAGACCTCTGACTGAGGCTTTGAAGAACCTTCTCCAATTAGCTCTGGGATAATGGGATAAGGGTTTTAAATGGCAGTCACAAGTGGCAAGGTTTTCCTCAGAAGGAGCTCTGTTTTGCCTTCCCTCAGTCTTGTCTCCTAGGCTGATTTAGCCCTCATAGAAACTTCCAGAACTGATAGGAAGGAATGTGGAAAGTAAATACACTCTAGCCAATCAGATCACAGATACTGCTCTGGCACCTGATGATTGGCCACAGATTTGAAGTAACTGAGTTACAGAAGCTTCTGGAAGCAGTAGATAAGAGGAAAAAAAAGGTGTGGGGGGGGGAATCAACCAGTTAAAGCAAAATGGCCTATATCCTATTGGTGTTGTGGTGTTCCTTGCCTTCATTTCTGACTTATGGCCACTCTAAGGCCTATCACGGGGTTTTCTTGGCAAGTTTCTTAAGAGGGGGTTTGCCATTGCCTGCCCCTGAGGCTGAGAGAGAGTGAATTTGCCAAGGTCACTCAGTTACTGGCAAGCCACCTGTAAAGTATTCCTTTCCTAAGAAAACCCTATGAAATTCATGGGGTCATTATAAGTCAACAGGCGACTTGAAGACATAGTTATTGTGTGCCTTCAAGTCATTTAACTTTGGCGACCCTAAGGTGAACCTAACATGGGTCTTAGTTTTTTTGGCAAAATTTGTTCAGAGGAGGCTTATCATTGCCTTCCCTTGAAGCTGAGAGAATGTGACTTGCCCAAGGTTGCCCAGTGTGTTTTTGTGGCTGAGTGAGGATTTGAACCCTCCAGAGTCATAGTCCAATGCTCAAACCATGCCCCCTACACTGGCTCTAGGCCAGGGCCATTGAATCAGTAGGATTTATATAGAATTCAAAGATATAGCTGTGAATCAGTATATGGAGAGATCTTGTAGCACCTTTGAGACTTATTGAAAGAAAGAAGTTGGCAGCATGAGCTTTCGTAGACTTCAATCTACTTCCTCAGATGCATTAGCTGATGCTGCCAATTTCTTTATTTCAGTTATTCTCAAAGGTGCTACAAGATCTCTCTAGAATTTATATAAACATTAATTTATCATTCAACAAATTAATCTTTTCTAGTTGGTACTACTGATCAGGTTCAGATCAATGCTGCCACCTTTCTCTGAGGAAAGGAGAAAACAGGGCAGTACTCACACCCATGCATGTATGGACTTTTTCTTATAAAAATCATTTTTTTAAACAAGGTCTTGAATTATTTATTAAAGATTGTACTTAAAATTGTATTGGACACCCATGCAGACAGGTCTCCCTGGCACAGAAACGGAGGGCCACATAATGTGGGGAGGTTGGGACAGCTTCGAGGCCAGGATACTCTGGTATAATTCAAAAAGTTGGATCTGCTATGATCTAGGGTAGTTTTCATTTAGACCAGTGATTCCAAAACTTTGGTCCTCCAGATGTTATGGACTTCATCTTCCAGAGTTCCTGACTGTTGACCAAACTGGTTGGGGCTTTTGGGCACTTAAGTCCAAAACACCTGGAGGACCAAAGATTGGGAACCACTGATATAGACAATGGTTAGGCCATTATACAGCGGGTCTTGGTATCCGCGGGGGTTTGGTACCAGGGCCCCCTGTGGATACCAAAATCCATGGATACTCAAGTCCCATTAAATACAGCGGCACAGTAAAATGGTGTCCCTTATATATAATTAGCAAATTCAAGATTTGCTTTTTGGAATTTATATTTTAGGAAATATTTTCAAACTGCGGATGCTTGAATCCGTGGATGAAGAATCCGTGTATATGGAGGGCTGACTGTATTCATAGGATAGGCCCAAAACATACTTCAGAAACAATCCAGTTTGAGACCACTTTATTGTGGCACCAGAGCTCTCTGACAGAGAAGGCTAAAAGTCTCACAAAAAACAGTTCCCAGAATTCTCTAGCATTGAGTCAGGGCAATTAAAGCGGCCTCAAACTGGATTATTGCTGCAGTGTGTTTTGGACCTAAGTTAGTGAGTTTCCATCCACCCTCCCTCCTCATATTGTAGTGTATTTTATGGATAAAATTTCATGTGAATATTCAGTTATTTCTATATGCTGCAGGCCACACTCAAGGGTAAGTATCCAGCCCAAGAAGTTGTGTCAATAGTCAAGGTATTTTGACTGGGCTTGACCCTAGCCAGGTCAGGAAGCAAAAAACCAAAGTCATGCTCATTATTGTAAAAAACCCCAATGTTTATTAAAAATATTATTTGATCCCTGGCATATCTATAGAAACCAATTGCTTCTATTTTCCTCCCAGTGCAGCTCTTTGAAATCTATCCTGTGGTATGACGACTGAGAGCAAATACACCACGGACACCATCAAGACAGGAACATTTGTGACTCATTTCATACTTCTGCAAACAAATCAAGGAAATGCAACACATTAGAGTACATTTATCAATTTCACACATTTGTATCACAATTTCCCATTTAAAAGCCTCAAAGCAGCTTACAAAGCATATATAAACTATATAAAGCCTATTAATTCAGAGCCAAAAAGAGCAATTGTTTCTCATCCTATCACCACCACCACTTACAACAAACACAAGAAGTACTACAAGTTTAAGAAAGGGAATAAATTTTACTGGGCACCTAAAAGATAGCATGGATGATACCAGGCAAACATGTGCATAATATGAATTCCACAAGCTGGGAGCCACCATAACAAAAGCCATGTCTCTGAAGCTTTTCTCATTCTTAAATAATACGGCTTACCTGATCCGGTTTAAAATTTAAAGTGGGTGGCATCCTGATATTTTCAGAAGGATTTAGCCGCCAAAATCGCCAGCCTGGGTCCATCCTTGCTCCCAGGGGTGCTCAGCACGTCTCTTTTAGAAGCTGGGAGTTTTTTGGCTTAAGAAAATAGCCGCCAGAATGGCCCTGAGAGCAAGGATGGACTGGAAAGTCACCAAAACCCACTCCTTTTTACTTTCGGGAACTTCCAAAAGTAAAAAGGAGTAGGTTTTCGTGACTTTCCGTTTGGGTTAATGTCACGTTATTTCTCCTTTACACAAACACATCTGAAAAACAACCTGCTTTTGTGGGGTTTTTTCGGATTTTTTAATCCCGTTTCTGCACGGGATTTGAGCAATTTGCCTCCGTGTGATAAGGTGCAGAGCACTCTGGTGCTACAATAAACTATAATTTCCAGGATTCTCTAGCACTAAACCAGGGCAGTTAAAGTAGTGTCAAACTAGATTATTTCTGCAGTGAGTTTTGGACCTTTGTCTCCTTTCATTCTTCTACTTAGTTAAATGGCATGCAAGGTATCCCACCCCGCACTCCGCTCGTCCCATTATCTGCTTTATAAACTGAAAAAACACAAAAGTTTCAACCTTTTTCTTATCCTGTTCTCTCTTCTACAATCCAGACCTGTCTGATGGGTCTCTGGGTTCACGGCTGCTGCTTGCAGGTCTCGAGGCTGCAGGTGTTCTGGATTTCTGAGATGACATTTTCTTGGTTATGGGCTTGGCTCCCAACTCGCCAAAACCAAACTGCTGAGACTTGGACACACTTTTTGCTTGGGATCTTTGTCCCATTTCGCTGGTCGGCCTGGAAGGGCCAGCTCCTTGAGAGACACGGTCCACCAATGAGCGCCCCACACCCATCGATTTGGTTTCTACTGCAGAGCGACCCACACCCACCGAAACACGAGATTTGAGGGGAGAACCCAACATAGCAGGTGGCAAGGAACTTGACTTCTGACTGTCCCCCTTTCTGCTCTGCTGCTGAGATGGTATGCTTGGCTGCTTTGCATTTATCCTGCTTTCTTGGGTGGAGGGACCAGCTGCCACAGATACTGTCTCTACCACTGAGTATCCTACGGCCACAGATATTTTTGACCTAGGAGGAAGGCTATCCCCTTCTGCTTTTCTAGGGGCTTCTCTGTTAGACAAAGATTTCTGGGAGGTTTTCAACTGAGATGCTTTGCTGCCTGGCTTAGAAGGGGAAACAGGGCTTCTAAGCTTCTCAGGGGATCTGGATGTCACTTGAGAGGCACCTTGATTCCCCAGACGTAGGATGCTGGCTTCTTCTGGATTTGTCACAAGAGGCTCCCCAGCCATGATTTGGCTCTCTGGCTTCTGAGGTTTAGCTACTTCTGAAATGTTACCCCCAACCGCAGGTATCTTTCCTGCAGAGGTGGCATCATTCTTGGATAGGTGCGACTCTGGGGGCCTGGGTTCTTCTGTTTCCATCCCCTTCAGAGCGGCTATATTGGAGCCAACATCTGTCCCTGGGATACCAGCTTTGTTTCCCGGAGGATTTATCACCTCTCCCTCCTGTTGAACGACACTTTTCCTGGATGGACCAATTACTCCGGAGATTGTTACACGCTTGGACGGCTTGCGAGCCACATTCTGCAGGAAAATTAGGAAGAGGGGAGAAGAGAGATTGAGAGGATGAAGTGGCTCGCTCACATAGGAGAGGCAGAGGCACCCAAAGAACACATGATGGGCCAGGCTTCAAGTTGATGCTTGAAAAGTAGTAATTTGTCTTGTAATAAGTGCCCAGTGCATTTCAATCAAAAGGTCCTCCTCAAAAGCAAAAGATTCCCATACTGTCGTGTTCCAAGCATTATCAATATCAATGAGAACTGTTAGTGTCAAAAGTGCTACAAGATCTCTCTACATACTTGTTAGAGATTGTAAATTTTATAATATAAAATTCATATCATTGTCAATTTGGAGGGATTCGACTGGATGATCTCCAAGTCCTCTTCCAGCTCCATGATTCTACAGTCCTAGGATTGTGATCTGGGAAGGATGAAGCTTCCCAGAAGGATGGCACTGGCAAATATCTACTTTGTGCACTAAAAAGTCCTGGTCAAGCCTGGGACAATATTTCCCTGTTGTTAATATAGGCAAGATGGTGCCAAAGCGTTCCACTACTTCCTTCAAATGACCAGAAGTCCAGTTCTATCCCCCCCCCTCCACCAAGCTTTTGGGAGCCTTGTGTGCCAATTTAGGCCTTAACCAAAAACATGAAATTGTTGTGAAAAATAACAATGGCCCTGGGTGTTCTAGCCTGCAGTGAGCCACAGTTAGCCCATCTATATGTACCTTGGCAAAATTTGGCATTATGATGAGAGATTGCTCTTCTGGCTTAAAGTAGAATGCCTTCTGAACAAGAAGTGCACAGCTAGCTGTGCCCATGGCAATCTGATGCAGTGGGAAGGCCTCTTCCACAACTCCCTGAACAGGTCCCACACTGATATATGTCCCCAACTCACCCCTTGAATCTGTCCCTAACCACACCTTGGCTCGGCTCCAATACCTTAACATCATCCTCCTTAACATCATCATCCTTGCTTCTGGGACGTTTCATTTTATCTAAAGATGAGGACAGGACACTATAGATGGTTATGAAGGTCACGCTGCTTTTATTTCTGGCTGCAAAACAAAGGAAGTACATCAGCAGGTGCATAGTTCTCAGTGATGTTAGCCTCAGCCTGCAAAGGCTGCTCTAGGAAGGGACTGGGCAAATAAAGGAGCATTCAAAGAGGTTATTTAAATGAGAATTTCCATCTACCTGCGCTCAGAACTGATTTCAGTTTGTTCTTGGTTTCTGATTCCTGGCCCCTGGCAAGACAAGCAGTTCAATTAGTCTACATTCAAAGAGTTCAAAACAAGGATACCATACTGCTTAGGTCTAGACCAGGGGAAGGCAACCTTTTTGAGCCGGGGGCTGGGCTGCTGTCCCTCAGACAATTGGGGGGCCGAAGCACCAAAAATAAATAAATAAATAAATAAATAAATAAATTAAAAATATATGCATGCACACTCTCTCAGCCCCAGAAAAGCCATGGCAAACCCCCTGTGGAGATTTTGCCAAGAAAACCCCAAGAACAAGTAATAGCAATAATCAATATCATCATGGCGGGTGGCGGTAGGGGGTGGCAGCGGCGGCAGGACCGGCCTAGGACTGGTCCAAAGGCCTCAGAGGGGCGCATCCGGCCCCTGGGCCTTAGGTTGCCTACGCCTGGTCTAGACTATCGGAAAGATTGTATCTTCTTATTTGAACCCATGAGAGTTTCAAGATCCATGAAGAAGTTAATTAAGGGCAAACTACTTTTGCACTTTAAACTCAGTTTGAAGCAACTAAAGTAAGCTGAAGACAAAGGGAGAAGTGGGAGAGAGAAACTAGGACATTTCAAAAACAGCTGATTAAAGTGGGAAGACAGAGAATTGATTGGGATTGTCCCTGCCAGACTTGGAGAGTTGGGGGGTATGGGACTGCAGTTCTCACCCCCAAACTCTTGCAAGCCCTACATACCTGAGCGATTGCTGTTTCTCTGTGGCACTGCTGTATCGGCTCCTCTCCTTACTTTTAGCCTTCTGGGATTTGGATTTTGTGTCACTTTGTTTACCTATTCCTGGTGCTTGGCTTTGGGGCTTGCTTGCAAAAAAGTCACGAGGCAGGGATGGCCCAGTGGCAATACTCTTCCAACCTGCTTGAGAAGGCCCTACCGCAACTGACTCCTCTGTCCTGCGGACTGGCACCAGTTTAGGCTGTTCTTTCCGGGAGCGATTTGGAGATATAGAGCCACCCCGCTTCGGCGAAGGGCTCAAAGATTTTCGCCTGCTACTCTGTGACTTGATGATCTCCTGAGGTTTCAGATCTGTCATCTGTGAATGTGGGGCACTGCTCCTGCCATGCCTTTCTTGCTCAGGAGAAGCAGCCAAGCTCCTATGCCTATCGGAGGTCAAGGGAGATACTCGACTGGCAGGTCTAGATGGACCAGCCGCTGTTGATGCAAAACCTGCCTCTGAAGGACCAGCAGCCACAGGCATGCTATGTAAATCTGATGGTCCTGCAGCCACAGAGATGCGGCTTCTTGGAGCAGGGCTAGTTGAGGATGCTCTGATAGAAGCAGGACTAGATCTAGGCCGGCTCTGTTTCGCCGGAGGGCTCAGGGAGGGTGAGCGTTTTCTTCCTTGTGACAAAGACTGGTGTAACTTTGATGGGACAGGGGTTTTCTCCTGAGATTGGACAGAAACTGCTTTACTTTGGATCTCGGAGTACTCTACTTTTGTGGGCAAAGCGCCTACAGTTTGTACGAAAGATCTAGATTTTTTACTACTTTGTGATTTAACAGGCGCATATTCTGATCCTGGTGCTTTTAAGGGAATGAACTGTTGAACATTCTTTGTTTGACTGGCTCCTGGGGTGTTCCTTTGACTTGCTGGTCTGGAGGGACCAACTGCTGCAGGAATCATCAGTGCTTGAGAAGGTCCTACACCTACTGTTGTGGTGTTAATTGTTGATGTCGTTGTGCCCATAGACCGGGTAGAAGTGGACTTAGGTGTGGGTTGCTTCTTTGATTCAGGCACGTGGGAGCTACGCCTAGCCTGGGACCCCATGGGCTCCTTTGCATAACTCTTCTTCCTAACTTTGGAAGTTGAATAATGAGTCTGCTGTCTGGAAGGATGCCCCTGCCAAGGGAAAAAGGAAACAATATCATGGCATATGTGGGAAATATTTTCCCAGAAAACAATGCAATGAAAAGGTAATTGCCACACCACTGGATCTCAGCCAACATCACAGAATCACAGAATCATAGAGTTGGAAAAGACCACAAGGGCCATCCAGTCCAATCTCCTGACATGCAGGAACTCCCAATCAAAGCACCCCCAACAGATGATCATCCAGCCTCTGTTTAAAAACCTCCAGACAGGACAAATGGACAAAGATGTGGTATTTGTTCTGTAGTTCTTAGATTTTTTTCCCTTTAAAAATATCTAAACAAAGTTTTTGTTGTTCTGGACTATCTTCCCGAAATTCCTGGCACCAGTGGCAACATTTTATTCTCACCTTTAAGTGGGTCTCTTTTTAATTCTGAGATTTATCACAGTATTTTCCCTTCACTTCTATTCCTTTTTAATTTTTTCAAAAAATGTTATAGTGCATCAATGAAACAGCAGTTTTGCACTATAACTCTAGGGAAATTGCTGTTATGTAGCTTTTAAACCATGATTAAACCCAGAAAAAAACAACGGCTTTGCTCATGTTTATCACACAATGCCGCCTTCAGCTATAGCTACTTTGTACCTGACGCATAGCTGCTGTGTCCCTTTTCATTGATAGGGGAAACCTGTCAATGAACTCGCAATCATGCTAGTCCCCAAGTGTGAAATGTCATAGCCAGGGCAGTCATGTGTTGTCAGTGTCCCCTTCTCTCTCCCAACATCTCTCCCCCTCGCTATTCCCAAGCAGCCAGATTGGGTTTACTATTTCTTTTCTTTCTTTGTGAAAACTTACATCACAAGTCGCAGAGCTCTGGAATTGCATGAAAAAGTTAAAAGGAAAATAAAGTAGATTAAAATAAACCAAAAGGCATGCTAAGTAGGGCATAGGGCAGCCAGGCGAAGTGAAGGAGGTTGCAAGAAGAGAGTGTGATGGCAGCAGCAGTCCCAGTCGCATAATTGTGAAGATACGCAATATTGGCTGCTCTGAACCCTGTATGCTTTTATTCTTAAAAAAACGGACGTGATTGCTGTGAGAATGGGGCTCGTGCAGTAATATCCTAGGACTCTAAAACATTTTTTTTAAAAAAAATCAGCGAAAATAAAATGTGTGCCTTGAATTATAGAACCACCTCTGCAAACTGTACAGTGGGCCCTTAGTATCCACTGAGATTTGGTTCCAGGACCTCCCCCCCCCCCCCCGCCCCCATGGATAGCAAAATCAAGTCCTATTATATACAACCCAACAAAAGAAAAAAACAAACTCTGTCTGCTCTTACCATGGTGCCTGCATTTCTGAGTGCTCCTTGAGAAGCGTATCCAGCAAAATCTTTTGAAATAGAAAGAAAAGGAGAACATAGGACTGTGAGCTACAAAGAGATCTGTTGGCAAATAAAAGGGTGTAGGGGAAAGTGAGGGAAGGCATATGGGTTGTGGGAGGAAGAGTAAGCCCCCTACTCCTCACATACTTAATCTTCTGATACTCAGGTATGAAAGTAAAAGGGCACCATAGGAAGGCATTTGGGTGGATGGGAATTCCTGCCTCCTCCTTTCCCCATTTTATAAGGGAGTGATGTTGAAGTTTAACATAAATGTGGTCCTACTTTTGATGTTCCCATCCTTATCTCAGGAGCAACACTAGATGGGTGCATGGGGTACAGGACACACTAGGTGACACTCCAAGGTGGGATGACACCACTGCTGCCCAAACATCTGCCTTTTGGAATCATACAATCATAGGAGTTGGAAGAGTCCTAAGGGCCACCCAGTCCAACCCATTCTACCATGCAGGAACTCACAATCAAAGCATCCCCAACAGATGGCCATCCAGCCTCTGTTTAAAAACTTCCAGACAGGGCATATATGCTGTGGCATTCGCCCACCTCCCTTTAAAACACTGGAGCTCAGTGGAAGAGAAGGCATGAGTGGGATGAAGCTCAGTGGGTGGAGAAAGGAAAGACCTCAAGTTTTATTTTTTTAAAACTCTTTCAATTTTTTTTAAAAACATTACCACTTATCAAATTTTTATTTTAAACACATGAAACTATGGACATGTAAATACATTTAGGCTGTGTGCATGATATTGTCACTTTAAGGTTTAATTTTAATTTCGGTAGTTGTTTGTACCACAACTATTGCCATTCAGTGATATATGGGAATTATGATCTACAAGTAACATTAGTACCAAAAAAATAAAATTAAATTAAAATTGAGTCCGCTTTAAGGGTTAGGGTTAGTGCTAGGGAATCATGGGAATTGTTTTTTTTTTTTTTCCTGAGACATTGAGCCTTCTCTGTCAGAGAGCTCTGGTGCCACAATAAAATACAGTTCCTATGATTCCCTAACCCTAACCCTTAAAGTAGACTCAATTTGCACTATTTCTAGCAGTCTGCAAAGGCCCTATGGATTCTGTATCATGTGATATGGGAGGAGGTCAGAGGGGCAACGCCATGAGTTACTGCACTGGGTAATGCCAACTCTAGTGATGCTACTGCCTCACCTGATTTTAAGAGGTTCTGCCTTGAAGTTAGATCACTCTCCCTGCAGTGGAAAAGGATGGATGAGAATGTGACTAAAACAAAACCATAAATAGCCCCAAACCAGGTAGTTCTGTGAGCAGGATATGATGCTGTCCTTCTTAACTGGCAGTAGTTTATGCCTAGGATTGCCAGAATGAAGAATGGAGCAGGCTTCTGTACCTTTAGTGGTTAGGTAGAAAAGGAAATTTCCGCAGGTGTTGCTTGTTATCTGGTTGTATGATAAGCAAGACATGGAGAAATTCCATCTTCTACACAACCATTAAAAGTACAGGAGCCCTCTTCAGCTGTTAATCTGGCACCGCTACATTCTTAAAGGAAATATAGTAGGGCATGTACCCTTACACACAGAAGGTCTCTAAATTGAGTGACAAAAAAGACTAACCAGGAAATTCTGGTACATGTAAATACTTATTTAAACAAATTTCAGGTTCTGCAAAACTTATAAACTACATGAATTTTGTATCATCTTTAAATGGGCGTATATTTGAATTGTGGACATTACATTATTCCTTTCTGATTGTTCCCTTGATGATTTGTTATGTTTTAGAGATGGGATACCTTACATTAGGGTTACTTTTCAATATTTTTACTGTGTGATCATTTTCTAGATGGCTTATATAGTTTCATTATATAAACTATATAGCTGTTTAAAATTGTATTATTGTAGCAAACACATGTAATTTATGATTTAATAAGTTTTTGCATTATTGTTAAATAAGTATTTACAAGTATGGCTACATTCTTGCTTGCCCACCTGCTTCCCTTTGCTGTATGATTGAAAGAGCTGAATAAGTTGCTCATTTTGGAAAAGGAAAATATAACTTCTGATCATTTCACGGATGGAAACAAGGATACACTTTACTTCTTATAGCACTTCCCATTCACACTGTCAAAAGCTCTCTACCTACTCTGCATGGATGCGTTTGCTCTGGAGCCCTCCATCAATGTAAAAGCTTACATTTCCTTTTAGTTAGCACATAACTGTCTGAAAAAGATGTGACAAACAGTTCAAAGTATACCCTTGCTGTTGCAGTATATGTTGAATCATAGGCTGTGCACTGCATGGTGCTTCATACCTGCCAACATTTGACAGATGAAGACCAGAACACATGTGGCCAAGCAACATCACAGCTTGGTCAGGATGGCAAAAGTTATTAATGAGGAAGAATACACAAGCTAGGAGAAGGTGCAGCAGTTTCCAAAAGCAAAAAGGAGCGGGGTTTGGCGACTTTCCATTAGGATTAATGTCGCGTTATTTCTCCTTGACGCCAACGTTGTGTGAATAACAACCTGCTTTTGTGGGTTGTTTTCACTTTAAATCCAGTTTCTGCACGGGATCCATCCTGTGTGATAAACTCCGTAGTAGAATGACAACTCCTGCACCTCATGCTAAAAACCCCAAGGATACCTAAAAAGGAATACTTCTCTCTTTACCAGGTACAACCACCAGGAAATATTGGTTGATTCATGGTAAACAGAAAATGAGTCTGTGTGTGATAAGCAAGACATGCAAATTGCTTAAATCCCATGCAGAAATGGGATTTAAAAATCCAAAAAAAAAAAAAAAAAAAAAAAAAAAAAAAATCCCCTTCAAAAGCAGATTGTTTTCCAGACATTTTTGTGTAAAGGAGGAACATTAATGCAAACGGAAAGTCACCAAAACCCACTCCTTTTTACTTTCAGAAGTTCTCAAAAGTAAAAAGAAGCGGGCTTTGTCGGCTTTCCATTCGGGTTATTTTTGCGTTATTTCTCTGTCACACAAACGTTGTCTGAAAAATAACCCACAATTGGGGTTTTGTCTACTTTCTGTTGGGGTTAACCCCGAACTTCATGTGGTTGTTTTGACTTTAAATCTATTTTCTGCATGGGGATTCGTCCCGTGTTATAAACTCCTATGAAGAAAATGGCCAAATACCCTAAAGGCACCAGATCCTGTCTGATTTTGGAAGGTAAGCGGGGTCAGCCTTGCTTATTATTTGACTGGGGGATTGTCAATGGATACCAGGGGCTGAAGGCTGTATTTCAGAGGAAGGAACCAGTGGCAAACTAACTTTATTGTCTAAGAAAACCATATGAAATTAATGGGAGTCACTGTAAGTTGACAGGTGACTTGAAGACACGTTGTTGTTGTTGTTGTGTGCCTTCAAGCCCTTTCCAACATATAGCAACTTATAATGGGTTTTGTTTGGTACTTTTGGCAAGACTTGTTCAGAAGAAATTTGTCATTGCCTTTTGCTGAAGCTGAGAGGATGTGACTTGCCCAAGGTCACCCAGTGGGTTGAATGGCCAAGCTGGGAATTGAACCTTTGTCTCCAGAGTCCAACACCCAAACCACTGTGCTGGTATGTGAAGACACATACACACATATATATGAAGAAAACACTTGGTGTTTGCCCAGTTTGGTTTGAAAGGAGGTCTTCACTGTTGCTAAGGCTTATGTACATGGGTGATTTATCCCAATTCCACCCAGCTTGATGCATCCTGTTTATACAACGCAAGGCTAAAACTCCAAATGCCTGCATCCAATTTGGGGCTGCTTCTTCCTTATCTGCATTTAAATAAACTCTTTGCTGCAGGTTTTTGGCAGGCTTCAGCGACAACAGTTGAGTTTATTGCATGGCACTTTCAGGAACGGGGACTGAACAGAACGGAACGGCATGGAATGGGGCGAGAACGCAAGTTACCGCACAGGAGAACGCCGCCATTGGCGGCGTTCTCCTGTGCGGTAACTTGCGTTCTCGCCCCATTCCATGCCGTTCCGTTCCGTTCCGTTCCATTCAGTCCCCGTTCCTGAAAGTGCCATGCAATAAACCTTAGTGTCTGCCTTTTCACGTATAGTCCCTGCAAGTTGCGTGGTGCCACTGCTGTAGGTGCAAGTTGGTCTGAGGTCAGAACCAGGTGCCCAGCATCAATAGTATGACTGGGCACCTTGTTCTGATCTTAGCAGTGGCACTGGGCAATAAATGCGGACCACATAGAAAGACAGCCACCCATCATCACTGGGAAAGAGAGCCAAAAACCCGCAAGGTATAGGGCTAATGGGGGGGGGGGATTGGGGGCCAGAATACTCCGGGGGCAGCCCAGAGTATTCTGCCAAGTGTAGACAAGCCCTAGGTTACTGAACATTTCCCTTCCTCCCTCCCTCCTGTAACAATCAACATTACTAAATAAGGGAAAGCCTTCTCACAAAGAGAAATGACTGAATTTCAAGTCAGCCCCTTTTCACTCAAGGGGGAAAAACTTGAAGGTTTGTCACTTAATAAGTAGGCCACGGCTAATAGTTTTGCCATGCAATCCTGTTCTGCTCTTTTTTCTATACGTGAATATCTGTAATTTTGTAAAACAAACAAACAAACAAACCCACAACATTGAAATGTTCAGTATTTTGATGCAATGTGGATTTTTTGTCTCCAAAATGTGGCCACTTCCAACATGGATATCTTTCCAACTCAGCTTAACTGACAACAAAAACAACATCTTGTCAAAATGCAGTCTAACACTGGAACCATTATACCATCCTTGCTCTTCACAATGTGTACAAATAGTTGTAAATATAGAAAGAATTACTATACTTTAAATAAGAAATACAATGACTCTAGCATCATGGAGTTTTTCTTCTTCTCTTGTATGATTTTTAATACATTTGGCCTGATGAAGAAACTAGGGGAGCTTAGGCATTTTTGGTTGGCGCACTAAAGGTATTGCTGTTTTGTGGATTTTGGATGTTATTGTAAGATGTTGAGTTGAAACAGATGAAAGCTTGCTTTATTTTCCAGTGCCATCTAGTGGCCCTTGTTTATATATATATCACAAATACAAAGGGGCCCTTTCACACAACTGGCCACTATAATTCCACTTTAACTGTCAGGGCAACATCCTCTGGCATCCTGGGATTTGCAGTTTAGGGAGGGACATTTAGGATTCTCAGACAGAGAGCTCTGCTGTCTCACCAAACTACAAATCCCAGAATTCCATAGGATGTTATAACGGCAATTAAAGTGGAATCATAATGCTAGATTTATGTATTGTGAAAGGGCACTATGTGTGCTCTCTTATGTGCACAGTGTGTCTGCGTTTAAAGAAAAGACAAAGGGAGAACCTGTGAGTATATGTCTCCCATCTCTCTCCTCCAAAGGTAAAAGTAGCTGCAAAGAAAGGGAGGAATTTAGGGTGATACTGTGATGCTGAGAGAGAAGGGTAGCTCTTCCCTTGTAAGGTATGTTTGCTAGAACAGAGCTTGAAAATGGAAGGGAAATAAAGAGAAGGGGAAAGCATGTGGAAGAAGGTACAGGGAAAGTGATAAGGTAAGAAAAAGTAAGAGGGAAGAGAGTAAGAGGAAAAAGGAATGGAAATAAGAGGATAAGAGGAAGTGTTGGATGAAGTAGAAGAGATAACATAAAAGAAAAAGTATAAAGGGAAGGAGGAAAAAAGATACAAAGAGAATAAGATGAAGGTAAAAGATAATGAAAGGGAGGGAAAACAGTAAAGAAAAATAAGAGAAGATAGAGAAGGTTTGAGAAGAGAATAATGTAAAAGGAAACTGAAAGAAAGGGGGGGGGGGGGGAATAAGGAAAGCCAAAGAAAGTTAAAGATTTCAGTAACTAATAGTAGGTAAGAATCAAGTAAATGGAGGATAAATGAATATAGTATTTTAGATAGAAGAGTTGAGAGGGTGGAATTAGTGGGTGATAGGAGACAAAGTAAAAGTTAAGAAGGAAAATATAATAATAAATAATTAGAAATTAAGTGTAATGTAACGAAATACAATTCATTATGTTATATAACGCACAATAACACTGTGTGAAGATTGTAGATAGGAATTTCCTGAATAAAGATATATTCCTTTAAAAAAAGTTACTTCTCTGGACTACAACTCCCAGAATCATGCTGTCACATGCTGGCTGGGGGATTCTGGGAGGTGAAGCCCATAAAGTTAATTTTTTCCAACTTTAAGCAACTTTAGGATCACATATCCCACTGTCCTGGAAGTACAGCAAGTACATACGTGGAGCTGTGGTTCTCCCTGGAGGAATAGATCTGCTTTAGATGCTTCTTCATGCGTTCGGTGGACCCTTTGTCCATGATAGCTGGGAGCCAATGCTGCCAGAGGAGGACAGAGCAAAGTCAGGTAGATGCAGCAGTACAATGGCAGATATTTCTGGGGTAGATTATGTGGAGGACTGATAAGAGTGAACAGGTCAGATGGGAAAGGAAGTTGATGGATTGGCCAGAGAGAATCCGTGTTTTAAGGTGTGGGTGAGGAAACTTTGCCTTTCCAGATATTTTGCACCACAAGTCCCATAATCCTTCCTATTGACCATGCTGGTTAGTTGGAGCTTCTGGGAGCTGAGACCGAAAACATACGGTGTGTCAAAGCACAGCACTCCCCACTCTCACCCTCAGTATAAGGGTTTGGCAGATATATTTATCTATGTATTACATTTTAAAATCAAACCATATCCAAAGTTGTCTGGGCACTATAGACACTGAATACTTAAAATACAAGGCAACAGGAAAACCATAAGCATAAAGCAGGTCAAATAGAAATAAGACAAGGTTAGGACAGAGATGAATGGGAAAAGCAGTAGAGTTAAGTAGGTGGGATGGGTGATTTCTCAGGACTAGACAAGGAGGTACATGAAAATATGAAGGGATGAGTGACAAGAATCTGGCATTGGAAGTGGGGTAGGGTAAAATTTGACAAGATTGATGAATAATTGCATATATGAGTAAGGATGGGGAAGGGCAAAGGAGAGTTTTTCCAAAGTTGTGATCATTCCCTTTTTCTTTCCTGGCAATGTCCTCCAACAACGCTCACCTTCCTGGACATTGCCTGCAAGCTCTCACGCTTCCATATTGTGTGAAGCCCAGATTCCTTTGAGGTGAAGCTGGCAATCCTTCCCCGGACCACGTGCAACAAGTAGATGAGACGCATCCAGTGTTCGAAGAGGGTGTTCTCGTCACTGCCAGGGGCATAAAGTTGCAGGTAGTATTTTCGCCCTGTCACCATCTGTACTTTCAGTCTCCGCTCATCCACGTCCTGAACAAAAATCTCTACCAGATCTAGAGGGATCAGCCTAAAAAGGAAGAGAAAAGGATCAAGCTGGGAACTACAGGAAATTTGTTAGAAAGGGATGGGTGGCAGAATGGGAGTATGGTAGGTTACATCAGTCTCACCGAGTAATTTCTAGGTCTCTAGATTTTGGGACTTTAGCTGATGTTCCTTGTCTTTCGCGGGCAATGATCATCAGGTCTGGAAGAAGCATATTGGGACTGCTGGCCAAAATACCCAAAGTGATTATATGGGGGTGGTTGTGGATGCCAATATATTCACCCTTCTTGGTCACCTGTAAGTGAAAAGTGGAGTGTCTGTCAACAAAAGTGGTACCAGCAGGAGGAAGCCCCCAAACGCAGCAGATGCACGCAACAAGCTGTGCAAGGCAAGGCACTATCCCACTAGAATAGGCATTGTGCCATAGCCAAAAAGAAAAGAAGAAAAGGAGGACAAAAGCAGTCTCCTTTGCATAGTCAAGTTTGTTGTTGTGTGCCTTCAAGTCATTTTTGTCTTATGGAGACCCTGAGGCAAGCCTATTATGGGGCTTTCAAGGCATGTTTTGTGCAGAGGGGGGTTGCCACTGCCTTCTTCCGAGGCTGAGAGATTGTGGTATGCCCAACAGGTTATCCAACAGGTTCTCATGGTTAAGTGAGGATTCAAACCCTGGTCTTCTGGAGTCCCAGTCTAACACTGAAACCATTATACCATCCTTGCTCTTCGAAATGTGTACAAATAGTTGTAAATATAGAAAGAATTACTATACTTTAAACAGAAATACAATACGTCTAAATCTAGGGGGGGAGGGATTTTTATCAAATGACCTGGATTCCCGCCAGCTCAGACTGTGCTGGATGTTTAGTGTTGATTGACAAATTCTGATTTTTTCCTGATTTCCTTTCTTATGGTTTGTAATTTTTGAAATGGATTTGGACTCGGCAGGCCACAAGGCTGGCCTGATCCTGCTATAGCTTCATGCCTATTTTCTACAAGCATCCATCCAAATTCCATATAAACAAATTAAGCAGTCTTGTATTAACTCACATGGTTGATCCATCTAGTGCTGTCTGTTCTGACTGGCAGCTGCTCTTCAATTTGCCTCTTTTAAATGGAGAAGCTGAGGACTGGACCTCAGGTCTGCTGTATGCAAAGCATGTACTCAGCAATACTAGTTCTCAGCCTTTGGCTTGCCAAATGTTTTGAACTTCAGCTCCCAGCATCTCTGACTATTCGTTCATTCATTCAATTTATGTCCTGCCTATCTCCCCGCAAGGGACCTAAGGTGGCTTGCAAAACCTAAAATATAAGTTGTCAAAATATGCATTACAAAATTTAATAAACAATTAAGAGGCGTAGTGGTTGATTTGAACTATGACTCTGGAGACCAGAGTTTGAATCCCAGCTTGGCCATGAAACCCACTGGGTGACCTTGGGCAAGTTATACTCTCTCAGCTTCAGAGGAAGGCAATGGTAGACCTCCTCATGATGAGGTGCATTAGGGTCACCACAAGTTGGAAATCACTTGAAGAAACTCTATTAAAAACAGGTAGTTAAACACAGCTTAAAATTTATTTAAAAGTTAATTAAAAAACAAACAGGATAAAAACACATCACACCACTATCAACACTTGTTGTTGTTGTGTACTTTCAAGCCATTTCTGACTTATAGTGACACTATTACAGGGTTTTCTTGGCAAGATTTGTTCAGAGGAGGTTTGCCATTGCCTTCCCAAGGCTGAGAGTGTGTGACTTATCCAAAGTCACCAATGAGTTTCATAATTTAAAAACCAGCCAATTACCAATGTGATATACATTCTGGAACATCTCCGCAGCATGTGCTCCAACAAAAAGCAATGTATTGCAATGTATCTCCCAAGGGCAATACTTTAATACCATCCATCATTACACGTGTGAGAACAAAGACATGTGTGGCCAAGCAACATCAGAGTGCGGTCAATATGGCAAAAGTTATTGAGGAAGAACATACAAGTTAGGATAGGCTGCAGAGGTTTACTTTTGCCTGAGCCTACTGGGAAAAACAAGATTCTACCCCCCTCCCCATCTCTGATGAGTTGAGTGCAAGCTACTTTTGCACCTTGGACTCAGTTTGAAGCAATTGAAGTAAGCTGAGGACAAGGGAATAAAGTGGGAGCAGAAGAGAGAAGCTGGAATATTATAAAAGCAGCTGAAAAAGTGAGAAGACAAGAGGATTAACCAGAACTGTCCCTGCCAAATTGGGACTGTTGGAGGTGTTGTGCTCAGTTGGTCACCTGCACAAAGTTTCCTTCAAAGATTGGTGCATCTCCTAACAGGTCGTACTCAGCCCTTTGCAGAACAGTCCGCAGTTTTCCAGGCGATGGAGCCCAGCCACTGAAAGCTTCATCATTCATAAATTCAGGGTAATCCTGCAGGCCTTTCCTCAGTGGCTTAACTGGGAGACAGCAAATAAGTAAATTAAGATAAAGATGACAATGAAGTCTTTTGTTGAGTCTGCAGGGATTCTGACACCTTCCCCTTCCAAGACTTGTATCCCTGTCTTGAATCCTCTGTTATTTTATGATCTTTGGGGCAGGGGCCTGTCCTCTTGGACTTTACTTTGAGAAAGCTTAAGCTAATAATTGCTCTTTGTGTGCCCCTTTCTCCCCATCACCATCACATGTCTCTTTTAAAGTATCTCCCTTAACAATCATAGGGATGAGACAAAGAGACACCAAAAGGAGAAGTTAAATAATCAGTTCCTCCAAAGAGAAACTCTAGAACTAACAAGTGCCAATAGTTTTCGACAAATCAAGTGGATGTGCCGTTACTTTTCACATGCTTCAGTGAAAGGTAGCACCACATCCACTTACCTTTCTCAGGCACATAAGACAATCTTGATATGTGGGGACCTTTCAGATTGTCAAGCACAGCTTCTACTGACCCAAATGAAATTTTGCTTAATTCCCCAAACGTGTAGCACAGCCTGGATGCATGCAGCAGAATAAACTGTTCATGCATGCACAGTCCCATTGCAAACCCCAATACGAGTACAGGATGAATGCATTCACTGTGCCTGTTGTGGTATCCCCCTAAATCTGGGGTATGGAACAGAGAGGCAAAATGAGAGCACCCCCAAAAAAGGATTCTGCCACCCAGGTGAAATTTCCCTTCAGTCCTCAAATGTCTAGCATTACATGAAAACCATTCACACCTAGAACTAGTAGTTGCTGTGTTCACATTCCCTTGGTGCTTTTGCCTGCCTCTTTTCTTTGGATGCCTAAACTGTATTTCTGAAGGCTCAGCACCCAGTTGTTTTAAGTTACTGCAACGCTAGGAATTTGAGGACTGAAGGAAAATTTCATGCGGGGAGGGGGGCGGGGAAGAGAATTCCTAATGGAAATGGTAATGTCTTCTTTTTGTAACAATGCCCATCCTAAGCAGAAGCAAACCCCACCATCTCAAGTCTTTCCCTCCCTTTAAACCTGGAGGCAATTTATTCAAACCAACCTCCTCCCTTGTTCTCCTCTTTTAATGCATTGGCTTCCTCCCTGCTCCCCAGCTCAAAGAACCAGAGCATCTTCTTAGCTCCTACCTGGAGGCTTCGTGATCATGGCTGTGTTTGAGCAGGACTCGGGGACAGATTATATGGCCTTGTTGATGTTCATGGCACAGGAGCAGGGTCCTTCTTCAGCACAGAAAATATTGGCCCATGGTCCTGGGTGGGGCTGGGCCCCCCATGCCCTTTGTGGCTCCTGAACTCTGTGGACATGGAGGCCTCTCTTCTCTGCAAGCAGCCCCTTCCCCTCTAGCTGAAAGGCAATACTGTCCCAGCAGAATGTTGATCTGCAAACTCACATATTGTGACATCAGCCGAGAAACCAAGGGCTGGGCTGCTGGGCAGCTGAATGAACCAAAGAAGGTTCAAAGCAATGATGGAAAAAGGGAACCAAACTGGTGGAGGGTTTTGCTTTATTCAGGACAGGGGTGAGGAGAATCAAACTGGATTATTGGGCTATTGTACTAGAGAACCTAGACGTTCCTAGAGAAAACACTTCTCTAGGCATTTGTAGGTCCTCCAGCAAGATTCTGTGATCTACTTCTGGAAGATGTTGACCATAGAGTTGCCCTGGAGGATCTGGAGATTCCTAAAGGTTGTCTTAGGTAAAAAGAATAGTGTGTTTTTTTTATTTGTGTTTTTTCCACATTCACGGGGGTCCTTCATTCCTAATCCCAGTGGAGGGACCACTGTACTCCCAGTTCCAACACAGAACAGTTCCCAAACACTGCTTTTACAAAGCTGAAAGTAACTTTCTGATCACTTTGTTTGGCAAAAACAGGAAGATGTGGCCCACGCAAGGTGGTGGAAAACAAAGGGCAGGGCAGTTCATGTACCCTTTTAGTATATCTATCTTTTTTGTTTGGCATGCGTGGAGACTCGTAGTGGTGAAGTCATTGTTGCCTTCACCACTGAGGTTCTAACGTGAGGCTGCTGTGGCATTGTTTTATGTATCATCCTGGGGGCACTTTATTACAAGCATAGTTTACACCCAACCTTCATGGGAAAGTGGCATGTGGGTGCCATCAACTGGCACAAACCTTCATTGATGGGCCCTGGTGATCAAAACAGAACTGATATTTTCACACAACTAGATTTTTTAAAAAAGTGAATATTCACTTTCTCAAGCTGAGAATGTACAACTTTAGATGGCTGTTTCACTGCAGTATTCTAATCTCCTCCCCCAACACTGTAAATGGAGGGTTACCTGGCCACAAGGACCATCAGTTGCCTACTATTTTACTGGACATTACATTAGACAGTTTCATGAGCAAACATAACATAGTGGTTTGAGTATAACACAGACTCTGGGAGCCTGGGATTCGAATCTATGAAAACCCACTGAGCAACCTTGGGTTCGCACTCTTAGAGGAAGGCAATGACAAACCTCCTCTGAATAAATCTTGCCGAAACAACTGTAAGATAGATATATAAGTTGCAGTCAATCTGAAGACACATAACAACAAAGACTCTTTCATGATGGCACCTGAGACCTCATGCCATCTAGGTCCTGATCTTTGGCAACTGGTATCTTTCAGCTGCCATAATTCTTTCTGCAGCAGATGGAGAGATGGGGAAGCCAGGCTCCCTTTCCATTAGCTGTTTCCCTGCTCCTACCTTTTTCAGATTGCTGGTGTGTGTGTGTGTGTGTGTGTGTGTGAGAAAGAATATGTGTTGCTGACACAGTGAATGTGGGTGTGAATGGGTGTATGTATGCATGCACATGTCCTGATACAATTAATCACCACCCTACTCACTGCTACTTGTTTTCTGTGCTTTCAAGTCATTTCCAACTTATAGAACCTATCATGGGGGTTTACTGACTAGACTTGTTTAGATTTGCCATTGCCTTCCCCTGAGTGCATGTGACTTGTCCAAGGTCATCAGTGGGTTTCATGGCCAAGCTGGGATTCAGTCTAGTCTCCAGAGTTGTAGTCCAACACTCAAACCACTATGCCATGCTAGCACACTTGTTGTTGTTGTTAATACCCATCAAGTCGGCTTCGACATATGGTGACCCTATGAATGAGACTCCACAACTTGCTGTTATTATCAGTCCTGTTAAGAACTTGCAAACTCAGGGCTTTGGCTTCCTTGGAGTCCATCCACCTGTAATATGGTCTTCATCTCTCCTTCCATTTTGCTAAGCATGGTCATCTTTTCTAATACTGTCTCATGATATATCCAAAGTATGAGAGTCACAGTTAATTCATTTCCACCTATTAATGAGGCCCTCACAAAGGGTCCAACATACTTCCCATCCCAACTCCAGAAGAATCCATCCTCCTTTCAACTGGAACAGCCAAAGATGCATTGCAAGATTCTGATTTGGGTCTTGCCTATTAGAATAACTCTAAAAACTCAAAGGAGGTGTTAGCTCCCTGCTTTCTGACCTGTTTATTTGCTGCCTCAGAGAAAGCACCTGTATCGCCATTCATTGCAAACAAGAGGATGGCCTAAATAAATAAATAAATAATGTCAAGCTTTATTGAGAAACCTTCTGACAGAAAGAGATTCTGAGATGTTGCCAGAGGCCCTAATTATCCTGCTGAAACAAGACAGACAACAAACAGCAACCCTGAGAAACTTAACAGCACAGTGTGTTGATCTTGGCACCATTCAAGTGCTTCAGGCAGGATCAGGTTTACTCAACAGCTACAGGAATCAACCAATCCCTGTTCAGTTTCTAGAGCAATGAAGAGACAAGAGGGCTCCCCTTGCGGTTACTGTGCCTCAGCTTATGTTGACAGGCACTGCCAAGTCCATGCCTGTTATTTTCAGATCCTCCAGGTCTTGTTTCCAGGTTCCAACCCAGAGAATCAGAAATGCATCAGAAAAACATGCTCAAAAGTAGAAGGCAGAAGGACAGGTGAAGGTCGTCATTCCGATCAACTTAGGACATGCCTCCTCTTCCAGAACTGTCTAGAAGTCCTGGTTCTTGGTCTCTTGTGCTCCAAATCACTGGAACCCTCCATTCCATCATTTCCAATTGGTACAATAGCCTTTTAAAAGCACTAGGCATTCTGAATTGTGGCTCCCACCTGGCCAGTAAGGGGTAAACTGCTACTGGTGTGCAATGTTAGGGAGAAGTGAGGAAATGCAGCAGGATTGGAAATGGGAAGGACAGTCCATAAGAGAGCAGAGGTATTTATTACACAGCTGTATCCTGTTTAAAAGCACTGGAAAGGGAAGATTTTTTTTAAAAGGGGGAATTAAAAAAAATTCAGCTGCAGAATCCCTGTTTACAAAACAAATCCTGGTCTCCAGATGGCTTTTCTCCACTTCACACTTCACAGGTGCATGTCATTCTTCAAACCCTGCAGATCCCGTAACCAAGTTGAGGGGAAATAGGGTAAGTGACAGTGAGAGAAAGGTGCAGGGCAAACATGCCATTCCTTCTGAGGGGGAGGTCAAGCCACATCACCCGAAAGCAGTAGTTGTGTCCACCGCCACCGCTGAGGCTACCTCAGGCCTGCACCTGCCATACGATCAGGTGGCTTCGCTCAGCTCGACGGAGGCGCGGGTTTGGGAAAAGCAAGTCACCATAGCGCTCATCTGTGTCGTCTCCTAAGGATCACACAGGAATATTGTGTCCACATGAGGTCAGAAAAGCCATTATCACTGGCAGTAGTACACAAATGGGCAAAAGGAAACACTGAGGCTTCATGTGCCCCCCAAGGCAATTTTTGTGGCCCTTGACTCCCCAGATGGGCCTTTTCCTTCCCTTTCAACGGTTCAATCACCATTCTTTGGAAGCCTCCAGAAAGCGCAATTCACCTTTTGAAAACACAAACCAGAAATGGATTTCTGGCTATTTGGGGTGTTTATTTTATTTTATTTCATTTCATTTTTGGCACGTCATATAGCCCTTCAGATGATCCCAGGAATAGAAAACTGGCCCATAGACACACTGAAGTTGCCCACCCCTCTGCTAGGATAACCAAGTGGGATATCACAAACTTCCCTGCCACACATACCTGCAAAGCAGGGCTAAGGAAAGGACATGCAGCCTTGCAACCCTCTTTTGCAGCCCCTGAATTCCCCAGATCACTCCCAATTTTATTTTAAAAAATGGCCAATGTTTGGGTTCCCAAAGTACCCCTAATTTCACAATAATGGGGTACTTTATGATTCCTTGCCATCCACAACCTTTAAAATCAGCTATGCTTCAGATGAGTCTTGGAACCCAAGTGATATAAAAACAAGAGACCACACGGGGGCACCAAGGCCCTTCACGGCTGGCTAGCCCGGCTGTAAAGTATTTCCTTACCTATCCGGAGATTTATATAGCCCTCCCCACCGCTTAGCACCAAGCTGCACCGTCTCCTCGACTTCTCTTGGCTATGCAGTTCTTGGGGGCTTTCAGAAGAGGATAGATTCACACAACCTACAAATAGCAAAAGATCAGTCACAACTTAACCAACCATCACCCCAGCAGAACTGTATGTATTTCAAAATGCTCCAGTCACAGAATCTCACCTTTCATTCAGTGATCAGATGCAAGTTTTCCATTCTACCATAATGTGTTGTTCCTAGACCTGCCCTCAAAGAAGGTCTGGAAGCTGCAACTCATTCATAACAGTAGGATTTTAACTGGGATTTTCTATCATCTATTTTGAGAGATCTGGGTATTGGTTTGGTTCTGAATTCTATGGCAAGTTTCAGATTGTAAGTTCCTTGGAACAGAGACCAGCTGACTTACATTTTTAAGCACTAAACACATGGACGGCTTTTGTATCTATCAATCTATCGATTGATTAAAAAAATAATAAAGCAAATAATAAACAACTTAGGATTCCTGGCTCTACATTCTTCCTATATTTTTAAAACTCTATTCTTCTTCCAATGACTCAAAGAGGAGAATCCAGAACTCCATGCAGGTTACCTGGGACTGAGACAAAGAAGCGGACAGCATCACGGTGCCCGTGGTAGCTGATCTGTGCTTGCTCCACGGCACAGTATGGGATACTAGTAGGGGAGGAAGGCTCTGAGTTTCCAGCAAATTCTGGAAAGACAAAAAGAAACAATTAGCCAGCAGGGGGAAGCACTCTATACTCCTGCACTCCCAGTTACACAGATAGGCTCACCTGAGGTGAAGGGCAGAGAAATAATGGTGCCACCAGATGTGCCAACCCACAGCCGCTTCCCAAAAGCACCAAGTGCTGAGATGTTCAAGGCTAAACTAAGGCTGCTAGGTCCTAGAAAAGAAGGGAGGGTGGGAAGGAAAAAGGGAGAAGAAGAATACCAAGAATGAACTTCATGCTGGGTGTAAGAGTCCGGGATTGGTCATCCAAAAGGACCCTAAACCCTTTTACTAAGCTCCGAACCAGAGATTACTGTCAACTACTAAGACTCAGGTTATTTATGTCCAGAAAGTCCAGGCTTGGTTTTGTGGTTGTGTATCTTCAAGTTGTTTCTGACAGTGGCGACCCTAAGGTGAACCTAATTGTGGGGTTTTCTTGGCAAGTTTCTTCAGAGGGGGTTTGCCATTGCCATTCTCTGAGACTGAGAGAATGTGACTTATTGACTCAGAAAAACAGTTGTGGGATTGATGAAGGAATATCTCATGTTTCTGTTGGCAGGCAGGTTTTTACAAAAGATCACTGCCCTTAGAGAAACATTTAGCTAACCCATATACTATGTTTCAGCACATGCTTGTCTGTGGTGGCACAAAACCCAGGATTTGTGGCATGAAAGTGGTACAGAATATTCACCTCAGATTATGAGATAGGGAACACATTGTAGCTAATACACCTCCAAGTCCTGGGTATTCCTCCTGATATCCTGTTTCTCCATTCTCCTCTATCCACAATTGCTTTTGGCCAATATCTTATCTTGCTCATTCCTTCCCACAGATAAAGTGGCACATATTCTGCCCTGTCCAGCCTCCTTTCTCCACCTGAAGCATGCACCCCATGGCCTCAGTAAAAGACCCAAACCTTCCTGCCACTCACCAAGCATGCGGGTGATGAAGGGGCCCAGCTCCACTTCCTGCAATGGTTGCCCAGTCTCTGCGTGCAGGAGGCGCAGAGTGGAATCCAGCCGAATGGACACCCAGATGCCACCACCGGCTGCCACCATGTGCCGCACTTGGCTTTCTGGGTGTGAGGTCACCTCAAAGTACCGCTGGGAGGAGGGAAAACAGGAGGTTGCAAAGGACAACTAGATTCAATCTCTCCCCTCTCCTCCCCATATATAAACAAATGCACAACTTCATGCAGCAGAGAATGATCAGACTTCCTGGATGTTACTCAACTGTAGCTCCTATCAACCCTATAACCAGCATAACCAGTGGTAAGGGATGATGGGAGTTGCAGTCCAAGAACGAGTGGAGGACCACACACTCTTCCCCATCCTCCAAATCTAGGCATTGGATCTCAGTAATCTTCTTAGTTGTCCCAACTAGAGCCAACTCTTGTTGAGTTCTTTCTTCTTGCTCAAGAATCACAGCCGACCTCATAGAGCTCACTCTACAAATGATTTCAAGAGACTCACCCAGGAATTCCTGTTATGATTCTGCTCATCCACGAGTAGCACTCCAGACTATATGGGAACACTGGAAGCTGTTTTCTACTGAGTCATATCATTGATCCACTCAGCTTAGAGTTGTTCACAGTGATTGGAAGCAGCTCTTTAGGGTTTCAGACAGAGGTCTTCCTCAGCCCTACCTGGAGCTACTGTGAGATGAACCTTTCCCACCTGGGCTCTACTAGTAAGCCAAAGCCTTTAGCAATAGCAAGTACATTTCTATACTGCTTATCAGTCAACTAAGCACACCCTAAGCGGTTTAGAATGTGTAAGCAAATTGCCCCAAACAAGGTGAGTACTCATTTTAGTGACCTTGGAACCCCTGGGATCAAATTCATAACCTTGTGGCTAGCAGTACAGGCATTTAGCCACTGTGCCATCAGGGCTCCCTTCCTTTCTGAAGGTTTGACACTTCTGCCCCTCACAGTATATTACTGTGAACTAAATTACTTCCCCTTGAGATCCATACATTTTACTCTGAATGGCTAGCATTATTTCACACACACCCCATTTTGTTCCAACATCCAGTATGTTGATCAGATCCTAATAAAAGGGTGAGGAACTCATGGCCCTGTAGATATTATTGGACAACAACTCCCATGATCCCTCACCATTTGGTGTTCTGGCTATGGCTAATGGGAGTTGCAGTCCAACAACACCTACAGGACCATATGTTCCCCATCACTTTCCTAATACATCCCCACTCATCTCAGATTTGTTATTTGTACAATTTCAGTTTGCTGCACTGCACTCCAGAGTTTCCAAAAACTGCTCAAGCTTTGGAAACTCACCTGGATGCGAGCTGTACGAGGATCTAGCACATAGACTCGGTTTCCATATCCGCACCACAGCTGGTCAAGCACAGGAAGAACACAACGGATGGAGCGCCGTGGCCTTCCCAAGTCAACCAGGCGTGGGGTACGCAAGTCCCAATTCCGGACTGAAGGAAGACAGGAAATTTAATAAGATGGATAGACAGTGACAGAGAGGAGCCAAACCACAGAAGGGAAGAAAGGAGAAGAGCAGGGCTTGCCTGGGTTCCGGTGAAAAATAGCCAGAGAGCCATCCCCTAATGCAGCTACTACACGGCCCTGGGTATGGCTGGGGGAAAAAAAAAGAACAAAGTAAAGACAAGAGAAATGTCAAACAGCACCACATTGGGAAGGAGTGCAGCTCCCATGAGGGGTACACATCAGGCTCTTCAGCCTTTGAAGAGAATGGTGAAGGGCTGCATACTCACACAATACAGTGGACAGCATCCTTCAGCTGTACCCGTCCCCGACAACGTCGGCAGTCAGCCTTTGCAGAGTGAATATAAATACTGAGAGAGAAGAAAAGTGAGAGTAGGAAGCTTCCAATAGTGCAAAAACCAGAGCCTTTGTGTCTAGCCCCATCACAGCTCCAACCCCTGTCATGCCTCTACTGCTACTTTTTTTGGTAACTGGAATTTAAATCCTGGCTCTGATGTTTCCCAATGACACTGGACAGACTCAGTAATAACAAACATAGTGGTATATCATGGGCTTCCCACTATGGTTATGATGAACAAGAGATTTGTTCAGTAAGTGTGGCTTCATTTTAACATCCCCAGGGAAGACCTTCTCTTTTCCCAGCACTACTACAAGCATAGTTTCCAATGACACAGGAAAAGGCCTTCTCAGTGGCTGCTCCCAAACTGTGGAATTCCCTCCCACATGCGGTTCATATGGTCCCCATTCTGTTTTTTTCCTATTGGCAGGCAAATATTTTTTTCTTTTGTTGTTGGTCAATAACTGGTTGTCACAGAAATGGGGGAGTGCTGTACTTTTTATTCAAAGCATATGTTTTAAAATGTTTTATATTCGTGCTTTTCAATAGGATAGCCTATTTTACTGTTGTTTGACTCTTTTTATTGTAATGATTTTTAAAGCTGCACTTTTTTTGACTCAGTGTTGGGAACCATCTTAAATTTATTCTTGCTAAACTAAAACACTATCTGGAACAGTTTGCCTGCAAAATCCATACATTTCTAAAGTGTGTGATGCAATTCACATATTGCTCTTTCTCAAATGCATGCACAGACCCACCCACCCACCCACAAAAATAAAATAAAATAATAATAACAGTGTGTATTTTGGAGGGGAAATGTATGCAAAAACTACCTGGAAAATTGCTTTTAAAATTTAAACATCTGAAATGATATACCCAAAAATGAGCAGTTTTTTTAAAATATGCAAAGAGAGCCAGTGTAGCCTAGTGGTTTCAATGCTGGATTAAGACTTTTGGAGACTACAGGGTTCAAATCCCATGGAAACCTATTGGTGATCTTGGGCAAATCATTCTCTCCCAGCCTTAGAGGAAGGCAATGTCAAACCCCCTCAGAATAACTCTTACCAAGAAAACTTTACAATAGTGTCACCATGAGTCAAACTTGAAGACACATAACAACCACATACAAAGAAGGTGGGTTTGAAAAATGTTCATAGAAATATGTAGGAATTGCATTTGTAGGAATTATCACATGGAACACCCACCCACACACAAAAGATAACCACAATCTGATGTAGAATGGGCTTAGCTATGGGAAAGTGAGAATCTGGACAAAACTGGACAAAATAATTAATCAGTAGAATATGGCAACTGGAACAATGGCAGGCCACAGCAGCAACAGGGAAAGGTAACCTGCTACACATAGTCATATGGTACTGTTTGGTGCAGCTCATAAGGATAAGAAAAGGCAGAATCTGCCTAGAGACTTTTGGAATTCAATGGACTGTGGCTGATCAATTCAGGAACAGAGTCCTGCACCAAAAACCTTTCCCCACCCTTGTTTCTTCCCCACCATAACTTCAGGTCACAATTACCAGCCCTCCTGGGTTCCAAACCAGATGGTGGGTTCTGTGCCAACTGCCTCCATCTCCCGTGTTTCATCCTCGCTGTCAGATCCAGGCGCCAGGGGATCTTCAAGAATCTCTGGTTCTGGCTCTAGATCTGGCCTCTCACTGTCAGGGATGTTAAGGCCTGGGAAGGGCAGCCACAGAGAAGAGGAAACAATTTGTCAGGAAGCACAACAGCAAGTGGAGAGACTGCCTTGAAATCTTACAAGCTCTCTCCAGCTATACTGACCACTCCAGCCCACCCAGCCTACAAAACCCAATATTCTTTAAAGCAGTTAGAATACCAAGCTGGTTCCCTACAGGATAACATACAGAACTCTGTTCTCAAATATCTTACAATCTAAAACAGACAGTGGGAAAAACTGGCAAGTTATCTCAAATACCTGAAGCTTGGTTAGAGCTGGGAATAAGAATTCAGATGGTGAATAATAATAATAATAATAATAATAATAATTTATCCCACCTTTCCCCCAAGATTGGGGCTCAAGAGTTTACAAATTTAAAAAAAACTACATACAAAAAGGCAGCATTAAAACAGAATTAAACTACAACCATATCAGACAATATAAAACGTAACACTTTCCAAAAAAAAAAAAAAAAAACAATAGTTAAAACAGTGCAATTTAAACAATACAGCACTCTTACACCCCTTTCACAAAAACCCTCAGTTCTAAAAGCCTGAGTGAAAAATAATAAAAGTCTTTGCTTGCCAACAGAAGGAAAGGAAGGAGAAGGCTATCCTAGCTTCCCTAGGGAGGGAGTTCCAGAGTTTAGGGGCTGCCACTGAAAAGGCTCTATCTCATGTTCCCATCAACCATACCTGTGAATGTGATGGGAATGAAAGAAAGGCCTATCCTTGTGGATCTCTGGAGCCAGGCAGTCTTATAAAAAGAGAAGTGCTCTGTCAAACATTTTGGACCTAAGCTATATTGAGCCTTATAGATCATAGTCAGCACTCTGACTTGTGTCCAGAAATAGAATGGCAGCCAGTGGAGCTGCTGGAATAGGAGAGTTCTGTGATCCCTGTAACCAGTCCCACTTAACACTCATGCTACAGCTCTTTGTACCAATTGAATTTTCTAAGCACTCTTCAAAGGCATTCCAATAATAATAATAATAATAATAATAAATTTTATTTATAGCCCGCCCCTCTGCAAAGCAATCGGGGCAGGTTACAACATATTAAAACAGACAAATTAAAACAGGCCCTCATCCCATAACCCCATTCCTCCCATCCCCTTAAAACAGAATTAAACTAGGAAGAAAGTTAAAATACAGCAATAAAATACAACAATAGACAAACAAACAATAAACAATAAGACAAGGAATTGGGGTAATAAAGCCAAATAAAAGCTCATCTCCCTTCAGACCATAGCTATTCCGGGAAGGCCTGCCGGAAGAGGTCCGTCTTTACTGCTTTTTTAAAAGCAGCAAGAGTAGTAATAAGACAGATCTTGTCCGGCAGGCCATTCCAAAGCCTGAGAGCGGTTGCAGAAAAGGCCCTCTGGGAGGTCTGAGACACCCTAGTTTTTATTGGCTGTAACAGATTCCTCCCAGAGGACCTAAGGGCGAGCAGGGGATCATACGGGAAGAGGCGGTCCCTAAGATAAAATGGACCCAAGCCATGTAGGGCTTTAAAACCAACACCTTGTACTGTGCCCGGAAACTAATTGGCAGCCAGTGGAGGGATTTAAGCGGGGGAGTCATGTGCTCCCTCCTAGATGTTCCTGTAATTAACCTGGCTGCCATGTTTTGTACCAACTGTAGTTTCCAGGTTAGGCACAAGGGTAGCCCCATGTAGTGTGTGTTGCAGTAGTCCAGATGTGAGGTTACCAGAGCATGTACCACTGCTTCCAGATCCCTCATGTCCAGATAGAGGCGCAGTTGGCGTATCAGCCGAAGCTGATAACAGGCACTCCTGACCGCCGCACTCACCTGACTAGTCATGTGAAGCGACAAGTCAAGGAGTACCCCCAGACTGCGAACACAGTCCTTAGAGGAGAGTGTGACTCCATCCAGGACTGGAGACTGTATTCCCAAATCTGGTTTCGGGCCTGTAACTGTGAGTACCTCCGTTTTGTCTGGATTCAACTTCAATCTGTTTTCCCTCATCCAACCCATTACCGCTCTGAGACAGTCATTTAGAGGAGAGATGCCATCTGAGATCTGAGACGATGATCTGGTCATGGAGAAGTAAATCTGGGTGTCGTCAGCGTACTGAAGACACCGTGCTCCATGCCTCCGAATGATCTCACCCAGCGGCTTCATGTAAATATTGAATAACATCGGGGACAGGATGGCGCCCTGAAGGACGCCACAATTAAGCTCAATTTTAGACGAGCAACTGTCCCTGAGCCTCACCCTCTGGGATCTGCCCAAGAGGAAGGAACTGAACCACTGCAAAGCAGAGCCTCCGATTCCTAACTCTCTCAGGCGATCCAAGAGGATGGCATGATTTATGGTGTCAAAGGCCGCTGAGAGATCCAAGAGCACCAGCAGGGTCACACTACCCCTGTCGATGCCCAGGCGGAGGTCATCGGTCAGAGCAACCATGGCAGTCTCAACTCCATATCCTGTCCTGAAGCCAGTTTGAAATGGGTCAAGACACGGGTCAAGACACAGCACAGGTTGTATACTTATTCACTGATTTGCCTTTTGACTGACCAGGAGCACCTCTTGTCTTCTCTGGAGTGAGCTTCAATTTATATGTCCTGAGCCAATCCATTACTGATGCCAAACACTGGTTTAAAACCGAAACAGCTTCCTTGGAATTAAGTGGAAAGGGGAAACAAGAGTTGGGTGTGGACACTGGCTGATACAGGAGGTTATTTTCAACAGATGTTGAGGAGGGCTTTTTCATCTTACAAGGTGAGTAGGAACTTAACTTGAAATGGGTCAAGATAATCGGTTTCATCCAAGACTGCTTGGAGTTGGGAAGCAACTGCTCTCTCGATCACCTTGCTCAAAAAAGGGAGCAAGGAGACTGGTCTATAATTATTTCTATCCAGGGGGTCCAGGGAAGTTTTTTTCAGGAGTGGCCTAACAGCCGCCTCCTTCAAACATGATGGTACTGTACCCTCCCTGAAGGACGCGTTGATTATGTCCCGAAGGAACACCCTCAACACGTCCCCTCCCTGGACGACCAGCCATGATGGACAAGGATTGAGGGGGCAAGTTGTCCTCCTCACTCTTCCAAGTGAGAATGTAGAATGTGTGACCAGATCAGGCATTTCCAAGAATGGACACCATTGGTGCACTAGCTTTAAGTGTACAGTGTACAGGAGCATTCCTGGGCACCACAGAAACTTCAACCTCCAGTTTAAGGCTGGGTCCAAGAGTACACTCAAATTGCTAACTTGTATCTTCAGGAAGAGTATAATCCTGTCCAGCACAGGTTGTATACTTATTCACTGATTTGCCTTTTGACTGACCAGGAGCACCTCTTGTCTTCTCTGGAGTGAGCTTCAATTTATATGTCCTGAGCCAATCCATTACTGATGCCAAACACTGGTTTAAAACTGAAACAGCTTCCTTGGAATTAAGTGGAAAGGGGAAACAAGAGTTGGGTGTCATCAACGTGCTGGTGACACCGAAGCCCAAACTTTCAGAGGACGCCTCCTAACAGTTTCATGTAGATCATGAATAGCATGAAGAAACTTTGAGGGACCCCACAAGCCGGTGGCTGAAGAGATGAATAGGAGTCACTCAGCATCACCTTCTGGGTTCACCCCTTCAGGAAGGAATGGTGCCACTGTAAAACAGTGCCTCCAAGTCCTATCCTTGCAAGGTGATATAGAATGCTATCATGGTAGATGGTACCAAAAGCCACCATGAGGTCCAGCAGAAACAACAGGAACAAATTTCCATGTCTAGTTCCCAGCACAGATCAGCCACCAAGATGACCAAAGCCATCTCTGTTCCATAGTCAGGCCTGAAACCAAACTAAAATGGATCAAGATAATATGTTTAATCCAGGGATCCCTGGAGCTGGGAGGCAACCATACATTCTAGAACCCTTTCTAAAACAACATGTTGGACACTGGCTGATACAGGAGGTTATTTTCAACAGATGTTGAGGAGGGCTTTTTCGTCTTACAAGGTGAGTAGGAACTTAAAGAGATATGAGAAAGGTGGGGTTTGGGGTAAATATGGCAGAGAGGACCTTGCACATATCTAGCAAGTGTTTTCTGCATGTCTGGGGCAGCAAGAGAAATGGGACAAAGTGGGTGACTATTGGCCGATTGCTGCTAAAACTAGAGGAGCAGAGGTTATGGGCCTCTGCCATAAGGGCAGCAGGCAGATAGAGTGAAAGGAAGCAGGGCCATCGTCTGCTCTGCTGTAAACCCATCTCTACCAGTCTCTCCCTCCATTAACTGTCACCTTGCAGTAGTCATTACATCAGATAGGGATAGGAAGCAGGGCAACTCTTTTGGTTCCACTGAGAAATCTGCAATTTTTTATTCTTTCTTTGAGACTGCTTATCAAGATATTTGGTCTTTAGAATAGCTTTGTGACTTCAAAAATAAGTGCTTGAATTGGATTGTTTTCCTCTTCATTCCCCATCCCTTTTCCTTTTGGGTCTTGTAGACTGTAAGCCTGGAGGCTTCTTATTAATCAGGGCCAGGCAATTTCTGAAGGCCTTGGTGTTATTTGTAACCTGGCAGGCTACACCCTCTCACCATCACTATCCCATCTCAGGGAAGAAAAAAGCCTATCCCAAAATGGCAAATAGTGCTTCCAGAAGCTATGGGAGCAATCTGCTGTTTAAATGTTATTCTCCTCACACTCACACGGGCTCATTTGAAGTAAGAAAAGATCTATTTGAAATTCAGGCAGTGACTGGGTGGTCACTTCTGGTTTCTAAAATAAGGTATTTGGGGTCTGAAACAAGTAGGGAGGGTGAATAGACTTCAAGTGTCAAACCATTCCTTCCCTGAGACTTCTGGGTTCCTATTTACCTTGCAGTGTGTGTGTGTGTTTGTGTGTGTGTGAAATATAGTTTGGAAAATTAGCAGATGGCTAGGGGCCTGGCAGGCTGCTTGAAACTTTCAGGCCACACTTTTCTCTTCCCTGTCACAGATCTCTGTAAGATAATGTGGGAGCCTTGTTGAGCTGAAGAATAAGGTTGCTGTTGTGTACCTTCAAGTTGTTTCTGACTCATGGTGACCCTATCTTGGGTAGAAACACTTAATATAAGCAAGGGTGGATAGGAACAGAGAACGAGCTTTATTCCTACATTACTGTTACAAATTCTGCACAAATAAGTCCAGCACAAAATATATGTGTCATTTCCTTGGAGATATCTATTATCGTTATCATTATTACTAAACCCTGTACTTTACTCCAGTTGTCAATTATTTGCCCATGCCTCATTTATCAGCCTCATTTGTGTGCACTTTATTCCTGGCATGGGGTCATTATCCAGGAGCAGCATGGGAACCCTTTGCACATAGGAAAATTTCTACAGGTTCAAGGTCTGGCATCTGCATCCGAAGGATTCTATGTGACAAGGCTGAGAAAGACCTCTGCCTGGGCCCTTAGAATCAGCTAACAATCAGAGCAGTCAGTGCTGAACAATTAGACCAGTGATCTGACTTGGTGCAAGACAGTGCCATCTCTCTTTCAAGAATACTTCTAAAATTATACAGCCACTTAGGTGCAGGGATGCACTATATGAAATACTGAGTACTCACAACATTTTGTAAACATTCTCTCAGTAAACCAAAGACTGAGTTTTATTTGCCATATACTATTTATCTAAACCTTTACAGCAGGGATGGGGAACAGTTCATTGCCCTTCAAATGGTGTATGACTACTAGGGGTGGGAGGGTTAGGGGGGGACTTGGTGATGTGTTTTACTTCTGTATTGTTTTAACTTGTTGTACGCCGCCCCGGTTGCCTAGCAGAGGGTCGGGTTAAAAATAAAATTATTATTATTATTATTATTATTATTATTATTATTATTTCCCATCATCCTCAGCACGCTGGATGGAAAACAATAACAGTTATATTCCAACAACTCCTGGAACGCACCAGGCTGGGAAAGACTCAGAGCCAGGGCAATATTTGAGCCAGAGTTCTCTCTTTGATCTCTGCCAAGATAAGGAGCTGCCATTTGTTTAAAAACAACAGCTACTACTACTACTACTACACTACTTCATCATGCAGGTACCAAAAAACATACACAATGGCAGGAGGAGCTTTTTGTATAATGTAATCGAAACATGACTTTTTGTTTGAAAAAGCTGTAAGTATATTCCTCCCTCATTTCCTCTCTCTCTCTCTCTCTCTCTCTCTCTCTTTGTGTATTAACTAATACTGTTTTAGGGTTGCCTGGGAATTTGGTTCAATTGATGTTTTGAAATAGAACAATGTGATCTTGGCCACCTGGACAAATAAGCATGAAAGAAAGCAAGGACTCTTCATATTTTGCACTTCTCCATTGCAATTCTTGGCTTTGAAGAGGAAAAAAATGCATGTAAAATTAATTCTAGGGTTAAACATGTCTAGAAAGGCCTGTGTTAAGAGGTATGATAAGTAGTGGGTCATATTTACAAGAAACTGTTAAAAATACATATGTAAATATACTTTCATGAATTTTTTAAAAATGCAAATTACTGTGGAAATTGGACAGAACCGAACAGAACACAAGGAAGTCATCTTTATACTACAGCTCCCATTACCCCCACCAGCACCAGCCATCACATCCATTAGCTATGATGGATACAGCTGCAGCCTCAACAAAGTAACTTTATCAGACTCTGGAACAGTCAAGAAGAAAATATCCATTTAAATAACATGGACAAGAAAATGGATTGAGTCCTCCCTCCCTGTGATCTAACTGCAACAGAAGAAGAAAACAGACTACTGCAAAGAAGCAAGAAAGCCAGAATCAAGCTCTGAAGTCCAAACTGTTCTCCCATACTCTCTAGATAAAGCCCAGTGCAATCTTACAAAAAAGTCCCTCTCAAATGCCTCCCTTGCCCTTCCTTGTACTGACCAGGCACACAGGCAATAGAGAAGATGTGAACTCCAGGCAAGACAAAGTGTTCCAGAAGTTGGTTTGAGTTCTGGGCATCGAAGAGAGTCACTTCACTTGCAGAGTGGGTTCCTGCAGCCACCCAGAGCTGTGAGCTGCCTGTGATACGCTGATGGGGGCTACCCTATAGGTGAGAGAAAAGGCAAGCATCAGCAAGCATTTGGGTGTCAATTCTTAAACTGCAAGCTTAGTGTTTGTTATTAATTATCTCCAGGGCTGCCAATAATCACACTTATTATTGGGTTATGTAGCAGAGACACATAAACCAAATGGAAACACATTTTTACTTATTCCTGCTACCACTCTACCAACTTCATGTTCACTGTGTGCCACATCACATGCTGCACAATGTACAGGTAAGCAAAATAAAAATTTATGTGAGTCAGTAACATCTGGAAACTGACCCATGCAATGCCAGTGTAAAGGGGCTGAGTTAAATTTGCTTCCCTGCAGTAACTTTTACTCCTGCTGGTCTTCCAAGATATCAGCTACCAAAATTAAAATAAGCAAAAACCCCAAAGCAATGTAAGTTAAAATATAACAATAATAAAGTAATCATATAGAAAAATGTCATCAGAGGAGAACAAAACACTGATGAGAAAGAATTAAAAAACTGATTCATTGCCCTTTTCATACTTCCCAATTATAGCTCTACAAATCCACTTTAAATAACATGCAAACATCCTGTGGAATCCTGGGATCTGTAGTTTGGTGAGGCATTTAGAAATCTAAGCTAGAGCTCTCTGGTACCTCCCCAGACTCCAAATTCTATGATTCTACAAGATGGTGCCGTGGCTGTTACAGAAGAACCATAGTGATATAACTGAAGTATGAAGGGGGCTGTAGGTTGGAGGGACCTTCCAGATATTGTTGGACTACAGCTCCCCGCATTTCTCTCAACTTGCTATGCTGGCTTGATTGGACTTGCTGCCCAGCCACATATGGAGAGCCATATGACTCTCATCCGGACGAGACAGTAAAAACACTCCAAACTGAAAGCCAACCTAGGCCTCAAACAGATGGGCCAAAAGAAGTGGTTTCAGACCGCTTTGGGGGCATGGTGTTTACATGATGCACACCCCTGAAGTGGCTGGAAACCACGCTGTGGCTGCTTTAAGGGAGGGAAAGCCAGACTAAAAAGAAGTGGAAATGAACAGCTTTAGCCTGGAAAGTATGCACTTTGACCCTGCATATAAACGTCCCAAGAGACTGGTACCAAAGGAACTCTCCATCCCTAATCCTAAAGTGGCGTATAAATGCACCGGTGCAGGTGAGCGTTTAAAAAGGATGGAGCCTGCAGTCAGTGCAGCAATGCAAAAAAGTGTGACACCACCAATGGTTACAAGTACAAAATACAGAAACCAGACAGTCCAAGATAGGACATGGGGTGGGGGGCGGTGAAGGGGGCATATGGTGGGGCATGGGGGAGAGGACACTAGGCCCAGCACCATCGGGCCTAGTGTAAGAAGAAGAGCCCTCCCTCCATTCCATCCAGTGTCATCTGAGGGAGAGACACTAGGCCCAGCACCTTCGGGCCTGGAATAAGAAGAAGAGCCCTCCCTCCATTACCATCTGATGTCATCTGGGGGAGAGAGACTAGGCCAAGCACCACCCAGCCTAGAATAGGAAAGAGGGATGAGATTCGAATGTATCTGCTTTAATGTTTGTTTTGATGTTTTGAAATGCTGTATGCCGCCCCGATTGCCTAGCAGAGGGGCGGGATATAAATAAAAATTATTATTATTATTATTATTATTATTATTATGGTTGTGCATTGTCAGTGTTTTACTGGACACACCTCTGCTCCGATGCCCTATCCCGGTGAATGGTCACAGGTGCGACTGTATGCCCGATCAAAAGGGGTCTGCCATCCAATGGGATGGCATCTAAGCATCAAGCAGTTGCTGGCAATGTGTTTTTGTGGTGGTGTGCATGGATGGTGGTGGGGAATATAAAAAAATACCCAGCAGCATGGCTTGATGCTGTGCCATGTGGTCATGGTGTGCACATGTGGGCCGCCTAGGGAGCAGGTGGTGGGATCAGCAGGGTCTCGGCCCATTCTCGGAAGAAGTAGCTTTGGGCAGCTCTTTCCTGCCTGTTTTCTTGCCCCCCTAGATAACTGAGTCTTTACTAACTGATGCAAAACTGAAAAATAAATGAACCCCCCTTCCCAGAGACAGCATCCTTAAATCTAGGCTCAGACATAAATACTTACAGCCTCTAGCAATTTTGGAGACTCAGACCCAAGTGATGCTGCAGCACACCAGAGCTGCATGAAAAGAGACATGAGTAAGCCTTTGAAACCTGATGACCTCTCCTACTAAGAGTAACTTTTCAATTGCACCATCCTCATCTAATCAGCAATCAGGAGATTTGGCTAAATAATTCTCAAAGTGGGGCAAACAGCCATGCCAGAAGAGGACTGCAAATGTGCCAGTTAAGTTTTTTTAAAAAAACCATTTCCTCTTAGCCCATGGTCCTATCTACATTTACACCCTGCCTTTTCCCCAAAGTTGAAACTCAAGCCAGCTGGAAAAAGGGCAAGTATCCCCACTTACCCAATGTCTGGAGACATTATGCTTTACTACCTTGGTACTGGGGTCTTTCTGGTCCAGCATCCGTAACTGAACAAGTGCAGGGATGTTGGGCCCCCCCAGAGATGGATCTTGGCCCTATAATGAAAGAAGAATCAAACTTAAACATGTGGAAACTTACCTTTATGGATTGCTAGTCCCTAATAAAGAATGAATTTCATTATAGGGATGGAAGAAAACAAATACAGGTTATCAAAGTCACTGCCTCGCTTGACCACATTACATCATGCAGGACCAAACACATGTGGTCCCATTTTCTACATGGGCACTATTATTCCATTATCGAATTTGGGGGATTTAACCATAACCATCAGATGTGATAAAATGCATGCATACACATCATGCATACCAATGTCAATTCCCTATGCCATTCTTCTCTGGATCCAATTTGTAAGGACTGGCTGCTTGGAACAGGATTTATAAAGAAAGGATACCTAAATACACTTCTGTTTATCCAGGCCTTTCAGTGAGAACTGCCTGGTGTAGAAGATCTTTTAACTAGGTTGTATTGCATTTTTATTTGCCCTTTCACCATTATTTTTTTTTTTTTATTTTGACTGCCTTTTAAAAACCAAACAGTTTGTTTTAATGAGTCTGTTTGTTATTTAAACCTTTTTATTAACCATAGTTTTAACAGTATTTGGTTCTAACTCAAATAGTTAGCTGCCTTGAGTCTTGTATTGGAAGAAATGGAAGACATTAACCAATCAATCAACATGGAGATTAATAGCTACATGCAGCCATGGATGGATGGATTGGTTAATTAATTAATTACTTTAATTAATCAAATCTTGGCATGCGTGCAAGGATGCTCACCTGGAGCTCAGGTGGCTGGCTCCATCCATGGATCTGTGCCCGGCCATGCTCCTGCCAGATGTGTGACCGAATCTCCCTGTACAGTTCTTGCCTCTTCTGCTGTGGGGAGGTGTCAGCCCTGTAAAGACACAGAGGTTGATAGCTGGAAGCTACATGCAGTCATGGATGCTAATCTACTCTGCATATAGCTACAGAACATAATCTGCATAGATTCTGCTGGGATTTATCAGGAGCAACAGCATGAAATTGTTCCTCAAAGACATATTTCTGCCACAGACATTGGAGATGTCTTGTCAATCAGTCAGGGGCAAGATGGACCAGTCTTATCTCTCAGTATAAACTAGGGTCATTTTCTGCAGAAAGAAGTCTTAGCCCAGTAGACAAGAAGGCATATATTGCAAATAGATGCCTCAGACTCAGTTCTCAGCATCCCACAGTAAAAAAGCAAAAGGGGGAAAAATCCTAGATGATCTCAGGTAATAGAAAGGTATGCATCTACCCAGGATACTGGAACAACCTTTTCCAATCTGGAGATTTCCACATTCATTGGGCTACAACCACATCATCCCAAGCCAGGGCAGGTGAGGAGGGTGGGAACTGTAGTCGAAGCCACTGCAAGGGCTCCAAATTGGAGAAGGCTGCCCTTGGGGAGCAGACAATACTGAGCCGGATGAACTGCATAGTTCTCCTTGCACCATAGCAGCATGTATGTAAGACGCACTAATGATGAGGTGAGCTCACACCTTCTGCTCCTCAGTGGCATCACCAGAGGTGGGTTCAACTTGTACCAGATGACACCCCAGAAAAGGAGTGAGACCCAGTTAGGCTTCCGTCGCCACAACAAAGGAAAGGGGAGAGTGTCCCGCTCTCCACTTGGCTGCGGTGATAGAGACCTCCTCATGAAGAAGCCTTCTCACAAGGCCTCTGTACTGTTTTAATTGTACTGTTTTAAAGTGTTTTTATCTTTTAAACAATATATTTATTCTTTTAATGAGTAATGTGTTTTAATACTGTAACAGTTTAAGTGTATTATAATGTTTACATTTGTATGTTTTTAACTGCATTTTTAAACTATAAGCTACTTTGAACTTTGGAACTCAAATATAAATATCATCATCATCTAAAGTTGGTGGAGACCATAAGATCCATCTGGTCCAACCTCTACCATGGCAGAATACATAACTAAAGATTCCTGAAAGATGCCTATCCAACCTCTGTTTAAAGACCTCCTGAGAAGGAGAGCCCTCCACCCTCCAAGGCAATCAATTCCACTGCTGAACAGCTCTTATGGTGAAGTTCTTTCTAATGTTTAGGTGATATACAACTTACTCAGCGGTGGGTGAGGTAGCTCGTGGGATATATCGCAAGGCTGGAGACAACTGCCCTCCATTCCTCCCCAGTTCACTGCGGGCACTGGGGCTAGACCGGGGCCTCCCTGGAGGCAGCGGAGAAGCCGGTGATCTCTCGGGAGAATCTGAAGGGCTGAATAAACGATCAAAGCTGCATGTGAAGAGGAAAGAGAGGAAAACCAATGTGTACAGGGGAAAAAATGCTAACTCTCTCTTTGGAAAGTATATCCAAGTTCAACAGCAAAGAAACACAGATTTCTGCTCTGAGAGCAATGGGACTCTGCACGCTATACAAACAAACCAAACTAGATATAACATATATCTAGTTTGTAAAGATCTGCTCTCCTTTCTAGTCCAGGGTTAGCAGCTAAAAATGGCAACAGAGACTCTCCAGTCTTCACCATACAGATATCTTCTGTGGTTTCACATGGCATTGTTCTCTCACATCGCTTTGCTTCATTTTATTTTTTTTACTTCACTTAAGTTTTTTAAATACAAAAAGGGAGGTTCTCTGCTATGTTCTTCATCTAATAAGAAACTCTACAAGGGCACACTGTCAGTGCAGAACACTGGAGTGGAGACAGCTGTGTCAAGAGGGGCAGAGCTTAGATAGCACCTACATTTTCCAGAAAGACGATTTTTTCATCTGAACAGCTTGTTCCTCCCGTGAAGCCCTGGGAAGAAAAAAAATGTTGCTTAAAAGCTGCACTGATACTTCACAGTAATTCTTCTTCTCCTTCTTATAGTCTTCAGCTAATTTCTAGTCATCAAGGCTAAAAATCAGAATCAGACAAACACATACATATCTGGTTATCTTCTACCCTCCCCTTAAAACACAGAAAAGCACTTAATGGGAGTGGGAATAATCAGGGTGGGTGAAGTGTACCTTTCCAGCTGCATGGGACCTCCTGTCAGCTATGTCCTCCTGTCAGTCTCAACTACAGTGGAGCCATTGAAATCATTGGGTTTACTTATGCGTTGACTCATCATTCAACAATTGATTCAATGAATGTTCAATAGCTGGGACTAATCAATAGGATTCCAGCCCCTATGCTGTAGTTGGACTGCAATTCCCATCAACCCTTGCCAGAATAATAAGTAGTAAAAAATGCTGGGAATTGCAATTCAACAACATCTGGAGGCACACTTTTTGCTCCACCACCCCAACCAAAGAGAGAATCAGTCTGACTTTAGTAGGAAATACAAATACATACTAGCTCTCTAGGCAACCCACCAAAGCTAACAAAAATATTGGCCTGCCAATCATGGAGTGATTTCTTAGAATAATGCCTAGAGCTTGAGGTGAGCAAAGGGCTTGAAGCTTCTGGTTTATTCCACAAGTAGCAAAAGGTTTAGCCAACCTTAGGGGACAACAAAAGGACTTTTGGATAGCAGTTGGCTACTAGCAGTGACCTTGCTAACTTTCATAATACTCTGATTCAGAACACAACTT
The DNA here is from genome assembly GCA_026167975.1 of Phrynosoma blainvillii. NCBI lineage: Eukaryota > Metazoa > Chordata > Lepidosauria > Squamata > Phrynosomatidae > Phrynosoma > Phrynosoma blainvillii. The sequence continues at coordinate 134,630,788 of JANUYF010000005.1, read as the reverse complement.
TCAGTGACTCATAATTTTCACCTCAAGAACCTCAAAACTCCTAATTCCCTTCTGCTCTCACTTATTTGGGTGCAGCGGCTGCTTTGTCAACCAAGAAGAAAAGCTCTCTTCCATGTCCCTACCCTGGAATGTTGTAACAGCCAGCATAAAGGCACTAGAAAGAAAGAAAGAAAGAAAGAAAGAAAGAAAACTTCTCCGATGCTGGCAGTCTCAACTTTTTGGACTAATACCCCCAGAATCCCCTAGTTTCCCATGCTGGTTGGGGGATTCTGAGGAAGGAGTCCATAAAGGTAATGTTTGCAAGCTTTGGGCATAGAGGAAAGTCTTTGACCCCATTATACACCTAACAATGTCACATATTCAGAGTTAACTGGGTTAGCCATGCAGTAAAATACAACAAAATCCCCAAATCTACAAAACAGCAGTATCTTTACAAGTCAAACAAAATGCACAAAACATATCCTGCAAGCTTTTGAAGCTTCACTGATTTCTTCATCAGGCAAAAAGATGTTTAAAATCATACAGGAGAACAAAACTGACAATATTAGAGACACAGGCTTACATTTTGTCTCAGATGTTATTTCTGTTGTTAAGTTAAGATGGTCTAGAAAGATAGCAATGCAGGCAGAGGCTACTCTACTTCTTGGCCATGTGGAGACACGGGACAAAGGACAGTAAAATACAGGTAATAAAATTTCAAATCCATTAGCAGCAGCAAAGTAGCTTCCATTGAGATCCAGGCAAACACTGTGTGTACAGAGCTAACTGCCCCTTTCCTAGGCAGAGAACAATGAATTTCTCAAGAAGTCTCTGTACTGTTACATCTGGAAAAACTTTTAGGTACTGTATAGGTAAAATTTGCCAATTGTTGTCTAAATGAAAGAGTTTTACCTTTGAATATGCGTGATGCTGCCCTGGCCTTGGAGAGAGAGAAGAAGAGGCAGGCACAGCTTCATCTTGCCTAGCACCGAAACAGATTAAAGGCCTTCCCTCCATTCTAACTGCCAGGGAGAGAAGAACTGGCAGTACCTGCTGGACTTAATCCCCTTCCTCACTGCCATCCCCTTTTCCTTGTGTGTTGTGTCTTATTTATATTCAAAGTATCAGGGCAGGGAACTGCAAAATTAACAATTTGTTAGTCACTATGAGAGCCTTTGGGGCTGAAGAGTATGATATAAATACTCTAAATAAACAAATGTATTTTGTGTATTTCTCTTGGCCCATAAAGGTATTACTTTTTTGTGGATTTTGGATTTTGTTGTAATGATGTCTAGTGGAACAAATCAGGGCCACAACAACTTATGGTTTGACTCAGTAACAGTCAAGTTATTTTTGGCTTTTACAAAATTGAAAATGGCTCAGGCAGCCAAAGACAATGGCAAGTTATCAAGCAGTAGCAGTGGTGGTAATAGCAATGACTCAAGTTAGCACCTGCTTCAGAGAGTGTGAGGGAGAGATAGCCATCTTCCTCTTCCCTCCAAAAGGCCCAGGGCCTGTTAGAACCTCAGTGCCACAGACCTTAGTAGCTCAGTACGTCGAACAGCTTCCTGCAACTCCATCAGCCTCTCCTTGTAAAGGTTGCGCTCCATCACCACTCTTGCCATCTCAGCTCGAGTGAATTTCTGAGGCCGGGATGAGCCTCCTTCAGCCTGAGGAAGAAGACAGTGATGCTGCCTCATCAGCACACAGACAAACACACACTCACACTTCCCTCAGAGTGAGAACCTGACTCCCACCTCTATCCTGTCAGAAACACGGGGAACGCTTTTTGGTCCCCATCTGTCCTCTTCAGAACCCAACAACCTTAGCTGTCATGACATGCCCCAGCAGTGGATGCTCTAGTTACCTCCCCCTCCTCGCTTGAACGTCTCGTATCCTCAAACTCCTGTCGGATCCTGGAATAAGAAGAATGAATGGCTTAAATATATGCTCACAGATTTAGAAAAACTATAATTATAATCATGGGAAGTAGATATTCTGGGTTGGGAGTGGTGTCTCTTTCCCTTTTAATTGAGAAATCCCCAATCGCATGGCCAGCTCAACACAAACTGGATTTTTCTTAACTGATTACACAGACAATGGTTAGGAGCAGCACCTACCAAACAAAAGGCACACGATGTTGCATTAATTCAAGTAACACACTAAGACCTTTTCAGATGGAACTTACTCATACTTTTTCAAGACCTTACTCCTGCTTTTCAAAGGAGTAATACACTATGTGTGAAGTAACACACATGTCTGTACACTCTACCTTAATTTCGATATTAAGGTTGAATATCCCTTAGCTGAAAATCCAAAATCTGAATTGCTCCAAATTCCAAAACTTTTTTCAATGGTGGCTGAGATAATGACACCTTTGTTTTCTGATGGTTCAGTGTACACACGGTTTGTTTCACGCACAAGATTATTACAAATATTTGTATAAAGTTACCTTCAGGCTATGTGTATTAGGTGTACATGAAACATAAATGAATGTCAGGTTTAGACTTGGGTCCCATCTCAAAGATATCTCATTATGCCTATGCAAATATTCCAAAATATATGGTCTCAAGCATTTCAGATAAGAGATACTCAACCCATACTTTTATTGTATGCCTACTTTCCTAGCAGATACAGAGGACACAGAGAGTGGGGGGAAAAGCAGAGCTAACCATAGAGCTGAAGAAGATTGGTTAGAATCACGAGTACAGTGGATCCTTGTTATCCGCTAGGGTTTGGTTCCAGAGCCCCACATGGATAAAAAAATCCGTGGATGCTCCAGTCTCATTAAATACAATGGCACAGGAAAATTGTGTCCCTTATACAAAATGGAAAATCAAGATTTTCTATTTGGAATGTATGCTTTTTAAAAAATATTTTCAAGCCATGGATGCTTGAATCCATGGATAAAAAAAGAATCCGTGGATAAGGAGGGCCAACTGTAAATGGAACTTGTTCTGCTCTGGGCACAGGCTGGAAAAGAACTAATAAGGCTGAGCAGCAACAGCTTAAGCACCAGCCAAATTCAATCTGTGATCACACGGTTTCTGCCTATCTCTGGGCAAGGATAGGGAGAAACCTATATTGTGTGGATTCTTCCTATCTCAGTGACTCAAGGAACACTGGACAATCCAATCCAAAGAAACACAAACAACACAGACTGTTAAAATATAAAGTATAACTAACATCTTTATTAGTTAAATCAGGGATGGGCAACTGTGGCTCCTACTCCCACTCAGCCCTAACTACCACCACCAATGATATGGAATTATGGGAGCTGTGGCCCAAACACAATGTAAAGGCCACAGTTGCTCACCCCAGAATCACACCATGTTCTCAGTTAGAGACAAGCACTGGTTAGGACATGGGACTTTGTCCAGGGAGGCTGAGGTTTAAATCTTCTCTTTGTCATACTGTTTATTGGTTGACTATGTGCAAATCATGTTCTCCCCTCCAACTTAACTACTTCACAAGGTTTTTGTAGGAATAAAAGGGAAATAAATGCCTTCAGTTATTTAGGGGAAGGACAGGATAAAAATGAAAAAGCCCCCACCCACCCATCCAAAATACCTACATTTTTCTTTAGTACCTTTGATTGTTGCTCTGTATTGTTATTATGAGGTACTGCTCTCCTCCGCTTTACTGGAGCCAGTGCTGTCCGGTAAACAAATCAGATTGACTGTACAAATGACAAGAAGTACTATGACCAAATCTTACCGGATAAGTTCCAACTCAGCCTCCTTCAGCTGGGCTTGGCAGCGGCTCAGAGCCCCCAGCGTCCCCTCGCGTTCCATCCGCAGTGACTCACGCTCTTCAGTAAGCTCTTCCACACGAGCAATGAGATGGCGCCGAGCAGTATCCAAAACAAACCTGGAGAAAGGAAGAAGATGAATACCAAAGACTGAACTTGAGATTGATGGTATGCAAAAAGACATACAAGGTGTAACCCAACTGCTGATGCATGGCAGGGTTGCTACAATAGGCTGGGAATGGCTGGATCCATATTTCTTTTAACTTTCTGCTAAGACCAGCATCTTTAACCACAACAGACAAAGGCATTTCCTTCCATGGAGGGGGGAACAGAGGGATCCAGCTCCCATCACTTTAGGCCAGGAAAGCAAAACTTAATTCTTACCGTTCCTCTTGCAGCTTAGTATTTTCTGCCATGAGAGTTTCTAAGGCATCCCCTGTAAAGAAAGCCAAATGGTGACATCACTGAACTGCTAGCGCAAATATTCAACACATTTTGGGGAGGATGGGAAGCATGCTTTTCTGCACGTGACTGAACTGTAGGGCTAAGGCCAATATTTTCAGGCTCTTTGGGAAAATAGACTCCCAATGGGAAAAGAATGTAGAACAAGGGTGAACAAGAGGTTTCACTACTCACCCTGCAAATCAGCACCGTCATCCATATCACTGAGAAGTTCAGGGCTGAGGCCCGAGACCTCGGCGAAAAGGGAGACCGTGTTGCGCTCGAGGGTGGTACTCAAAGGGCTGAGAGACAGACAGACAAACAAACAAACAAATAGACAGACAAGAGTTCCCACCCTACCACCCTCTTCCTGGTAACCATGCACACCCATGTCTGACACCACAGTAGACAAAAACCAATGGGAAAATATGGGATTGTGCATGTGTGGGATCCAAGAAGAAAAAGGAGCACAGAAGTATGAGTATACCACCCTCGTTCTGCATCCTATGACTGCTGTGCTTTCAAAATTTCAGTTGTAGAAGGGAAAGTGTAGAAAAAGAGAAGTTGCCTGTCTGGCCATCACACTCAATTGTATGTTGTTATCCAAAGCAGCAAGTATGATAGCTAGAAGGGCTAACTCTCCGGATATAAAAGCACCCGTATAGTGAAGGGGACAGAGGAAACATTAGGAGACTAGAGGATGGGAAGGTCATGCTGAGGTTGAGGGAGCGAGGAAGGAAAAGCCAAAAGGTTTCTTTACCCTGCTAGGTAAGTGTCAGTGAGCAAGTAAGCAATAAGCTAATGATGTTTTCGTCTTTAGTTTCAATGACTTTTTGCTCTGGGGGCTTAATAAGTGAACACATTCCGCTTACCTGCTTGTTTGCTGTGGGTCAGATCTCAGTTCTGGAGTAGAGCTTACAAGGTCATCCAAGTCAAAACACTGCTTATGAGCAGGAGAAACTAATGATGAGAGAAGGAATGGGAGGTAAGGTGGAAGAACACAACACATTTATCAATTCTGATAGATCACTATCTGTAATTTATTAATCTCTCTTTGGTCCTTTGGATATAACCTATTAAAATATTGCTCCTTTTGGGAAAGGATCTTTGTCATACTTTGGTGGTGGTATTTAGCTCTGCTGCCCAGTCCTGGAAAGATCTTGGCCAAAGACCTTGGAGAGCTACCAAACAATCAGAGGAAAAAATACTGGACTAGGCAGAACAGTAGTCCAATAGGATATTAAATAAGGCTTATCCTAGAAAAAAGGAGGAGGAGAGAGAAGAAGAGAGGGGTTGATGGAGAAAGAAAGTGGAGGGGGGGGAGGGAAGGAGGGAGGAAGGAAGGCAGGCAGGAAGAAAGGGAGAAAGGAAGAAAGAAACGGTCCCTTCCATACCATCCTTCTCAGGCTGCACCATTTCTTGTGCCAAGGGGAAAGAGTTCCTTTCTGTGTTGCTCTCAGGCATCTTTTCCAAATGGGGAAGCTTTTGGATCTCTCTAGGTTCCTGAGATGTGGGAGACAAGTGAAAAAACACAGAAGGGCTACATTCCTGTCTTGTTTCATTATAGAGAATTCTTCCCCATTTTCCTTCATTCTACAGATTATATACTGTGGACTGGAGTTTATTGATTTGATTCCACAGACCTTGTTCAGTTGTGTCTTTTCTACTATTATGTTTACTGATTTGTTTTTCTCATTTTGTGTTTTGTGGCCAGGTTTTTCTCTCTCCTTTGTACCATGTTGTGTATTTGGCTCTCCCCTCACAATTTTTGTCCATTTATGTTATCAGAGGATTTTTAAAAGTATATTTCTCCTATTGGTCATTGACATCATTGTTTTGTAACACTATTTTGATACTGAAGTTATATTATTGATATCATTGTGCTGTCTTTCTAAATGTATGACTTATTTCCTAGATTTAATTAGTGTTTTTCTCTTATTAGCGATCCTTTTTGTTGTGGTTCCCTTGAGTAGAGGCCATGCTGGCTGGAAGACTCTAGGAATTAAGATAACTTTCCAGAGGAACCAGTTGCCTTAACATCTTTGCTTCTATGGAGCTCTCCCACACACCATGGCTGCCATTTGCCAATAAACAGCTTGGGGCCCAGGCTTAACCCCAACCCCCACAAATGCCAAGCCACTTACTTCTGGGGAATGAGATGGTTCAGGAAGCCCAGGCTCTGAGATTCTTGGTAGAAATTCAGGGGACATCCGGAGTGGAGGGGGCTTCAACCTGCCCAGCAGAGGTGGGGAAAACCTTATTTGGTTTGTTTCATTACTACCTGGAAAATATTCATCTTATGTTGCTTTAACATCTCCAGCATCTCCTTCTGTCAGAAGTTTGCAGACACCTTTCTTTCCTAGCCTAACCCACCTTAAAACTAGGGATGTGGCCAACACATCCAATTAAAGCAGCAAACAATAACCAGAAAATAGTTAAGTGGAAATATTGCACAGGAATGTCTTCTAAAAGGAGATCAGTGTTGTCACATACTAAAGCAAACAACAAGAAGAGAAAGACCCCAGATAATCTCCATCAATCTTAAAGGTTTAAGAGAACAGGATGAATCTTGTCAGTTATTTTATTTTAAAGACTAATAAAGAGGGAGCAGGAAGCAGAAGTTCCATAACTAGGCCTGCATCTGCACTGCAGAAATAACACTATTTGACACCATTTTAATTGTCCTCACTCAATGCTACAGAATTCTGGGAAATGTAGGTTTCTGAAATATTTAGCCTTCTCTGTCAAAAAGCTTCAGTATCACAACAAACTACAAATCCCAGGATGCCACAACATTGAGGCATGGCACTTAGAGTGGTGTCAAACTGGATTATTTCTTTAGTGCAGATGCCCTTTTTTTGCTAGTTATCTCTCTCCCCTCTGAAGGCAGCCTGAGATTGGCCTCTCTTCCCTTAAACAGGGATGGAACAATTACATTTTTAGACAACCGTTCAAAGAGGCCATGATGAGATTCTGGCAATTTTGATCCAAAAAGAAACTTTTTTTCCTGAGCTTTATTCCTACTGTCTCAGGTAGCACCCCAACATTACCAAGTCTACAGTATACCATCTTTACTTTGCTAGCATTCCTTATCTTTGAAGTGGAGCTCAGATTTTAATCCCACCTCCCCTAACTACTCTAATATATGCAGTCCTTGGCATCCGCCTGGCGGCAGAGTCCCATATGCTTCTGCATCAATCTTGATGTGGTGTAGACCCTGCTGAGGCCAGGCAATAGCAAAGGTCTTCTTTCCCTCCCTGTGGAAATGGGTGGAAACTACATGCAGTTGAATAGCCACAGTGGTAGAGGCAGAAGAAAAGGGGATGCACAGCAACATTGCGCCACCTCAGCACCTCAGACAACAATATCTCTTCCTCTTGTTAGATGGGTGGGAGCAGAGAGCCTGGGAAAAGTTACATTGGTCTGTCAACATCACACAATTATAGCAGTTGGATACCACTTTAGTGCCATGGTTCCACCCTATGGAATTCTAGTTTTTGTAGTTTCATGAGATACTTAGAATTCTCTGCCAGATAGCTTTAGTACTATAGTTCAAGGAAGTGTACTAGAGAATTCTAAATATCTCATGAAACAAGTCCCAGAATTCCACAGAATGGAACCATAGCATGCAATTTGTACAATCCCACCAGCACTGACCATTCTAGACTGGGGGGATTTTGAGAGTTGTAGTCCAAAAAAAGTAACTTTTCCCAAACTCAGGGGATCACTATCTTGTTTACTAACTGCACATTGCCTTCCTTCCATGGCAACTCCCTCCTCCAAACCTTTTTAACTCTGCAGATGAAGATCCAGTTTGACCCATACCAGCTGATGCCCTCTGCAATTTTAGTTCCTTGTAGTTTTGCATCATCTGTATGGAACAGAGGATGAAGTAAAAATGTGGTCCATCTTGGGAGGGACAAGAAGGGTGGGGGGAAAGAAGACAGCAGCCTAGGAAAGGTTGCTTCTGGCCAAACATACCTTGGAGTGGATCTGACTGAGAGTTGAGAGCTCTTTCAACAATGAAGATTTTTGCTCCTCCAGGCTGGCCACTATGAAGAGAAAGGGACAGGAAGAGAGGGGTGGTGGTGACAATTATGTCTATGTTTATACAATACACTTAAACCAGTTTCAAATTGGAAAAAAATCATAAATGGTGTTCAAATGTGCCACTTGTATACTATTTCTCCTTTAAGTAGTGAAGGAAAGAGAGCAGGACTAGGCCATTTTGGAATCAATGTAAGTTAGTGATGAAAGAAGACAATTTTTTGTTGTTGCGGTGTTGTTTTTTTCTTAAAAAGGAAGATTTGTTTGTGAAAACTCCCTAACATTCTGGATCCCCATCCTGGTGTCCTCGCATCACCATGCTGGCTGAGGATGATGGGAGGACTCCAGGATAAAAAAGGCTGTGGTAATGTATTTTCAAGAGAGTCAGGGTGTTGTAGTGGTTTGAGCATTGGAATATGACTCTGGAGACTAGGGTTTGAATCCCAACTCAGCCATGGAAACCCACTGGGTGGCCTTGGGTAAACACACTCTCTCAGCCTCAGAGTAAGGCAAAAACAAGCCCCCTCAGAACAAATCTTGCCAAGAAAATCCCATGATAGGTTTGCCTTAGGATCGCCATTAGATGGGAACAATTTTAAGGCACACAACAACAAATGTCTTTTCTAAACCATTCCATTCAATAGGGACCATCACAACCGAGGGCATCAAATTCCATAATTTACATATGTGCTATGTGAAACAGTACTTTCTTTTCTTTCCTGCATTTAGTAGTTCAAACTTGTATAGACTTTTTGGTCATGAGGTGTTTATTTACTGCTCCACACTTTATTTGGAGAATTCCAAATTCTAAATCCTAAGTCCGAGGGAAGGGAACTATCAAATTTCTACCTCCTCCCATATGAGCCTGCCTGAAATTGGAAATTATCAGCCAAGGCCCTGTGTCATTTCCCAACTCCTTGTAAAGTTATATTGTTGGGTACATGGAACAGGGCTTTATCTATAGCAGCACCTTGACTGTGGAACTCCCTCCCAAAGGAAGTTGGGCCGACTCTATCTCTTGACAGACAGCCAAGACTGTTGTTCCGCATGGCTTTCAATGTTTGAAACCGCTCTGTTTTAAAATATTTTATCTTTGTACTATTTTAATTGCTTTTATTTGTTCATCACTTCAAGAGCCCTTGCAGGAAGAGAGGCAATACAGAAATATTTAAAATAAATAAACAGTTTGTAAGCTTCTCTGGGAGTCTTTTTGGCTGAGGGGCAAGGTGTAAATACTTTTAATAAATAATGAACACATATAGTATTACAGTGAGAGAGACATAAGGGGGGAGGGGACACACCACATCACATCTTGCTATTTAGTTGCTCTGTATTTTCTTTCTGTGAATATTTGTGTGCATGTATATGCCTTTAAGTCTCTTGTCAGCTAATGGCAACCCCATTAATTTCATAGGGTTTTCTTAGGGAATGGATACACAGAAGTAGTTTTGCCAATTCCTCCCTCTGAAATAGAGCCTACAGCACCTGGTATTCATATAGTTATAAATGTGGCTCAAAGAGCCCAAAGAATGCACACAGACAATATTGTGCTGCTCTATGTTCCCTTACACGCCAGTCTTGGCAAACTGGATAGCCAGGCCCAGCCAGAGTTCTCAAGAGTCAGACTCAAAGAAGCAGAAGGATAGTGCAGGACTCGGCATGTCTGTGTTTTGGGATAGGCATGAGTGGGTGGTAAGTCATCCTGCAAGCGGAAGATGGAAGAAGAATACACCAGCAGGAGGATTTCTGCTTTAATTCAGCCAGCCCTTGTCTCAAATAGCATCCTCCTGGGGGAGAGAAGGAGAGAGTTCATCCAACATCTTTTACCAAATGCAGGTTTGTCATCTGGCTTTCAAAGAACCACGGGATGGTTGTTAAAAAACCAAGACAACATGTGACTCTCCATCAGCCCTAGTCATCTGAATCTGTCACTTGGAGGGCCCTGTGTTCCGCTCCCCAACTTAAATGCATGCAAGGTTAGATGGGCTCCATGTGAATGAGCCTCACCCTGATCAGCGTAGCTCCTTGCTTTCCCATCCAAGGCACGGTTCTGCCCTTCAAGTCGATTCATGGCTGTCATGTGTACCTTGCGTTCCTGCTCCATGGCGTCCTCCAGTTCCATGAACCGCTGCAGGAAAAAAAACCAAAGAGTCTGGGCAATTACTGCCTATGTCCTCTTCACTCAGTCCTAGAGCATTGCTGGGGTGGAGGAGGTTTCCTCTGAAACAATGAAGATCTTTTTCATTGCTTTATCATGGCTTTTCCTGTATCCCCTCCAGCAATGCTTGGCAGTCAGCCTTGCCCCACTCCAGGTCACACAACACAATGGAGAGAGGCAATCTTTACATATCATACCTTGAATAATAATTTTTAAAAAGTCTGAAGGCTTATGGTTCATTTCCTTTTTCCAAAAAAACAAAACAAAAAACCCTTAGAATCTCTTTTTGCTTTTCAGCTTAGCAAAATGAGAGCAAAAGGTAAAGGCAGTAAGTGGGAAATCTGCAGAACTTTGAAAAGTGGTAACTCTCAGAATCTCACAGCTGTCATGGCCACTGGTATTGCTAGGAGCTGCAGTCCCTCTAAAAAACTTTTCTAAGCTCTGGAAATGTAACAAAGTTTCTGAAAATCAGCAGTGTGACTGTTGTTTTCCTGCTCTTGCCTTTCCACAGTGTACAGGAATGCAAGGACATCCACTGAAACTCAGGGCCTAAGCAGACTGGCAGAAATAGTGCACATTAAATTGAGGCACTGCCCTGGCTCAGTGCTAGGGAATCATGGGAACTGTAATTTATTGTGGCACCAGAGCTCTCTGACAGAGAAGGCTCAATGTCTCAGAAAAAAATACAATTCCCATGATTCCCTAGCACTGAGCCAGGGCAGTGCCTCAATTTAATGTGCACTATTTCTGCCAGTCTGCTTAGGCCCTCAGAGGCCACAAAGTTTAAGACAAAACAAGGGAAATGCTGTTTTATTCAAAGCAAAATTAATTTGGATACCGCAATGGCAACTAATGTAACTGATTGGGATGTAGGGGTGATATAGGACTACATAAGGGTAGAATCCATTGGTAGAATTCAAATACCGATACCTAATTCCAGTTTCTAACAGCGTCCTTTAGCAAAAGGTAAATAGATTACTGTTGAAAGTCCATTATTCTAAACACCGTGGCCAGCTAGATGCCTCTGGGAAACCCACAAGTAGGCCATGAACACAGTAGCATCCTAAGAATGGTGACTGAAAGACATACCAGCTCCGATATTGGAAGTAATATAGCTAAAATAGTCTCTGATGCAATTTCTTGCTTTAGAGACTTACTGTGTGTAGAGTACACACCCTTTCCCCCTCAAGTAACATGGCTACCATGACTATTAGCCATTGACAGCTTCCATAAACCTGTCTATTCTCCTTTTAAAGCCATCACTACATTTTGTGGCAGTGAGTCCCACTGTTAATTAGGTACTGTGTGAAGTACTTCTTTTTTATTATTGATTGATTGATTGATTGATTTCATTGTTATGCCAACTTTCTCCCAAAAAGAGACCCAAGGCGGCTCACAAGAAAAAAACACTTAAACATTTTTTTTGAAAAAACAATTAAAATAACCCAGTTAAAACAATAAAATTAAGATTAAAAACATACAAAAGTTTAAAAACATAATCTAAAACATGCCTCATATAAAAGCTACCCTGTCATTAATTTAAAAAGCCATCATCTGTTTTTTTATTAATCTGTTTCATCTGCATATTCAACCATGCAGCTTCACTAGATGACTGAGTTTTACACATTTTTACAGTGTTTGGGGGCTTTATAGTTTAGTATGTGGTGTGTGTATGTGTGTTCCAAGCCATTAGTCATTTCAGTTACTCTGTCCTGTACTATTCTCCCAGCACTATTCTCTTGCAGGTGTGATGACCAAAGCAATACTGAAGATTCGATGTACGGTTGCTTCAAAAAAACTGTACAAAGGGATTATGGTATTAATAGTTGTATCTTTTATTCCTTTGCTAACGAATCCTGACATGTAATTCACCCTTTTTTTAAAAGCGGCTGCACATGCTAGGATGACATTTTTCATGGAGCTGTCCACCACAACACCAAGATCACTTTCCTATTTAGTCAACATCAACCAAGATTCCCCATCAGATCTATGTGAAGCCATGTTTTTATTGTTCTTGTTGCACTTAGATCACTTTATAGCTACTTTAATGTCCATTCTCCCATACTGGAGAGTCTTTTAGAGAAATTTCTTTTTGTTTTCATCACTTTAAATAGTTTGGTGTCACACCTAATAATTTGGTGTCAACAGCAAGTTTGGCCACCACACCCCAAACTCCAGTGTCAATTATGGTCCAAAACACACTGGAGAAATAATCCATTGTGAGACTGCTTTAACTGCCCTAGTTCAGTGCAAGGGAATCCTGGGAACTGTAGTTTACTGTGGCACCAGAGCTCTCTGATAGAGAAGGCTAAATGTCTCACAAAACTACAGTTCCCAAAATTCCCTAGCATCAAGCCAGGGCAGTTAAAGTGGCATCAACCAATTCCAAAATAAATCTGTGGGGGACCAACATTATTCATATCTCTTTACATTGTGAGATCAACCATTCCTTCCTACTCTGTGTTTCCTAGGTTAAATTCACTTAAGTATTTCGTGGAGGGTTTATGCCAGGGTGGGAAAACGTATGGCTGTGCAAATGCTGTGAACTTGAACTCCCATCATACCTCACCATTAACTAATACTAATGGGAACCGGAGTCTAAGCACATCTGTGATCCCCACTTGTGGTCTAGATTAAAAAGGGAGGGGGCTTAAAATTAACAATTTGCAACATTTGCTCGGTACATTTATTTCCACTTACCAAGATGGTTCATGGTCCCAGATAACATTTTTTCCCTCTAGATCAACACTTCTCCATCTTTTGTTCACTAGTCATTTTGGACTTGAAATCTCATAATTTCTAGACAGCAAGGACTATGGTCAGCAATTCTCAAGTTCAAGTTCCAAACATCTGGAGGATTCAACTTTAAGAGCCATGTCTCTGGATGTTTTAGACCCAATCTGCACCGCATGAATGATACAGTTTTATCACTGCTTTAACTGCCATGGCTCAATGCTATGGGGTCTGTAGTTTTGCAATATATTTACCTTTCTCTATCAGAGAGCTCTGGTGCCACAACAAACTACAAATCCCAAGCTTCTATATGATGGAGCCATGGTAGCTAAAGTAGTGTCAAACTGCTTTATTTCTGCAGTGCAAATGCAGCCTTACACTGCTGGAAGCTTCAGTCAGCATGGCCTAGGATTCTGAGAAATAAAATCCAAACCATCTTAAGGGCCAAAGGTTCAGAGAAGCACTGCTCTACATAATAATAGGAACCTTTCCTGGAGAAAAGCTCATGGATGGTTGTGTGGCACTGAGGGCAAAAAAACCCATATCCTTGTCTGTGGATTGAAGTGCTTCTGGCTACAAAGTGCCGACTTAAGCACTATCATCTCTGACTAAGAAAAAGACCAGTTGCTCACAGTGAGAAAAAGGGAAATGACTTGAACAGTGACCATGCCAGCTGGGGATTGTTCAACCAACATGTTCTTGTAGGTCTGAATCTGCACTACAGAAATAATACAGTTTGACAGTGCTTTAACTGCAATGGCTCAGTGCTATGGAATCCTGGCATTTGTAGTTTGTTGCAGCACCAGAGCTCTCTGACAGAGGTAGCTAAATACCTCACAAAACTACCAATTGATCCATGGATAAGTTAAAGTAGTGCCAAACCACATTATTTCTGCAGTGCAGATCCAACCAAAGTAACGTGCCTGCATCCCCACTGCAGAAATAATCCAGTTTGACACTGCTTTAAGTGCCATGGCTCCATGCTATGGAATTCTGGTATTTGTAGTTTTGAGAGAAATCTAGAGAGAGCCAGGATGGCGCAGTGGTGTGAGTGGTGGACTACAACTGTGAAGACCAGGGTTTGATTTCCAGCTCAGACGTGAAACCCACCGGGTGACCTTGGGCAAGTCACACTCCTCAGCCTCAGGGGAAGGCAATGAGCAAACTTCCTAAGAAAACCCCATGATAGGTTCACCTTAGGATGGTCATAAGTCAGAAACACCTTGAAGGCACACAGCAACAAAATATTTAGCCTTCTCTGTCAGAGAGCTCTGGTGTTACAACAAACTATAAATCCCAGTATGTAAAAGGATCTTGCAATGCCTTTGAGACTAACTGAAAGACAGAAGTTGGTAGCACCTCAATGCTACCAACTTCTTTCAGTTAGTTTCAAAGGTGCTGCAAGCTACTGATTTTCCAGACCATCGTGGCTATTTCTTAAAATTCCACAAATCCCAGGATTCAATACCCATGGCAGCAAAAGCAGTGTCAAACTGGATTATTTCTCCAGTGTGGATGCAGCTATAAGCATGTAGGAAACCTTACTTTGGTTGGATCTGCATTGCAGAGATAATGCAGTTTGATACCACATTGACTTGCTATCATGGCTCAGTGCTATGGAATCCTGGGATGTGTAGTTTTGTGAGATAGCTAGCCTCCTTTGTCAGAGACCTCTGGTGCCACTAGAAACTACAGATCCCAAGATTCCACAGCAGTTAAAGCACTGCCAAACTGGATTACTTCTGCCATGTGGGTGCAGTCTTCCTAAAGAAGAAACCTGACAATCGGTGGTTGATACCCACCTCTTCGGCCCGCTTGCGCCCAGCTCGTTCTCGTTCATATTGCTCCAAGAGCCGGAGTCGGTCATCCCGCAACCGCTCCAGTGCCTGGTCCCGCTCCCGGACTTGTCCACAGGCCCCTTGCAGCGACTCTAGGACCGAGACCAGTTGGGGCAGGAGCCCTGACACTGCCCCTGGTCCATGGGTCCCGACCAGCCGCTCCAGCTCCCCGTAGAGCCCGCCGGCCATAGCGGAGACCAGCTCCTCGTAGGGGGCCGGGTTGGGGTCCCCGTCACCGCCAAAAGTCTCCTCAAGGTCATCCATAGCGAATGGCTCTCACCACAATACCCTCCAGCCTCCGGGGGTCCAGGGAGAAAGTGCCCTCCCTAGTGGTTAGAGCAGATAGATATAGATATATATACACACTCCCCTCAGGTCGTCGAACTCTGTGACTGCTTCAAGAAAGCGGTAGAACTTCACCTGTTGAACTGGTAGCTTCCTCTCAAGATCTCCTCCTGTTGAATAGTAATTCCCTTCAAGCTTCTTTACCTGTTGAACAGCAATTCCCCTCAAGCTTCTTCACATGTTGAATGGCTGCTTTTTCCTCAAGCTCCCACTATTGAAATGCTGCCTTCCCCTCAAGAACTTTCCCTGTTGAATAGCAATTCCACTCAAGCTTCTTCACCAGTTGAATTGCCACCTTCCCCTCAAGATTCTTCCCACTGAATAGCAATTCCCCCTCAAGGTCTCTTCCCCTGTTGAACTGCAGCCTTCCCCTCAAGATTTCTTCACCTGTTGAATAGCAATTCCCCTCAAGATGCTTCGCCTGTCAAACTGCTCCTTCCCCACAAGATCTTCCCCTGTTGAATTGCCACCTTCCCCTCAAGATCTCTTCCCCTATTGAACAGCAATTCCCCTGAAGATTCTTCACCTGTTTAATTGTTGCCTTCCCCCTCAAGACATCTCCCTGTTGAATTGCTATCTTCCCCTGAAGATTCTTCACCTGTTGAATTGCTACCTTCCCCTGTAGATTCTTCACCTGTTGAGTTGCTGCCTTCCCCTCAAGACCTCCCCCTGTTGAATTGCTGCCTTCCCCTGAAGATTCTTCACCTGTTGAATTGCTACCTTCCCTGAAGATTCTTCACCTGTTGAATTGCTGCCTTCCCTCAGGATTAGTCACCTGTTGAATTGCTGGCTTTCCGCTCAAGAGTCCTGAGAGCTCTTCTAAGGACTAGTATTACTGCCCTCCCTTGGGAGCTCTAGTCCTCCCCATTCCAGATTACGCCACGAAGGAGTCAGTTCTCGACCTCTGATACCCTCCACTCCCTTCGCCTCTCAGCCAGGCTCAGGCGGCCCTGTACACACCACCGTCCCTCCTCTAACGACTAGGCTCCACTCCCCCCAAAAAACAGTATTGTGCCCTATATATATATATATATATAATATATATATTATATATATATAATATAATATTCTTCTGCTCTAACCACTAGGGAACTTTCTCCCTGGAACTCCAAGAGCGGTCTCACTGACCCACCCGGAGGACAAAAAAAGCCCCCCCCCGGTCCCTTCTCCAACTTCCTCCCCTTCCTTCCCTCCCTCGCGACCCCTCCGCCGGCAGACACTCCGCTCCCAACTTCGGCTCACTTTCCAAGGGAGGCAGGCACAGAATCCCACAGCCAACCAATAGCGAACGAGAAATGAGCCACGGCGGCCAATCGGGTCCCGAGATGCCGCCCGCGTGGCCAATGGCGTGCTAGATCTTCCACCGGCTAGCGAGGAGGAGGAGGAGGGAGGAGGGAGGAGGAGGAGGGTGTCGAAGGAGGTTAGTATTAACTTTCTGCCGTCACATGATTGCGGGTCACATGACCCTTGGGCGTGTGGGACATGCACAGTTCACATCTCAAGCATAAGTCTCTGCCCCTCCCTTTGGATCATTTAATTTTTCCTTTTTTCTCCCTTTTTAGTGGTTAAGCAGGGAAGGTTCATGTTTTATCTGATTTTCTCCCACTTCTGGATACTTCTTAATCAGTTTTATAATGTTTGATTTTTTTAATCGTGACTTGAAAATCTGTATTTTTTTTTAAAATGTATTATATGAATGTATTTTAATGTTTTTGTAGTATTGTATTTTAACTATTAGTTTTATGTATTGTTTTAAGAAACATTTTTATTAATACTTTTTCCTTAAAAATCAAAGCACAAAAACAAAACAAAAACAAAATTACATTTTAAATTTATATATATATAAACTATATATATATATATATAATACAACTCTACTTAATTTGCATTTATCTTATAATCTACAATATCTATTCCAAGTTAATGATAAATCTTCTGTGCTTAACTATTGGTTTTATGTGCTTTTTTAATTTGTGTTTTGTATTTTAACATGCAGGACATTTAAAACATTATTATTATTATTATTATTAATGTGGGTGATTTTAAATGGGCATTTATTTATTTATTTTTATTTGTTTCATTTTTTCTCCCAAAAAGAGACCCAAGGCTACTCACAAGGACCCAAGGCAGCTATTATTATTATTATAATTACCCAAAAAAATGGAACGCAAAGCAGCTTACAATTTTTTAAAAACCCACAGTGCAATTAAAAACATAGAAAAGTGGGCCTTTTATTGGTTGGGATAACGGGAAAAATACAGTGTAAAACCAAAGCCATCAGCATGTTTATAATGGAATTTTTATTTGGGCTTGAAAACAGCCACCCTAAAAAAGTAAATGCCAAAATAAGTGTAACCGAAACTCTGCAAAGTTTTCAGATCAACATTTGTTTAAAATGCAAATGAGAGGGTTCTCTTTGGAAGCCTGGCTGCAGAACCTTTCTTCAAAAAGTTGCAAAGATCAAAGTGCCTGGTTCTTCTTTTTCTCCTTTTGTAAAAAAACCCTCACAACTGGAAGTTGTAGCATCTTGAAATGGTGAAAATGCAATATATTCCATGGATTCCTCAACTGTTAGAAGGTGGGAAGTGGGCATTTAAGTAGACTGCCAGAAATAATGCAGCTGAATCCACTTTAACTGCCTTGGTTTAGTGCTAGGGAAGCATGGGAACTGTAGTTTATTGTGGCACCAGAGCTCTCTGACATAGAAGGCTCAATGTCTCAGAAAAAACTAGAGTTCCCATGATTCCCTGGCACTAAGCCTGGGCAGTTAAAGTGGACTCAAGCTGCATTATTTCTGGCAGTCTGTAAAGGCCCTTCGTTTGATCCACATGTTACCAGGGCCATATCATTGCTTTTCTCATGAATGATTCCCAAAGGAGCTCTGGTAATGCTGGGGGCCCTGTGAGACTGAACTGTGCAAGGCATTCCCATATCATTGTCATTGTTCCTGGCCTGGGGTAGTGGCAGCGCTCCTGATGTGAGGATTTAGTACATGATCCACAGCTCTTGTCTGAATGCTTACAGTGTAGTTCTGGATCCACTCAGGGAAGCAGCATTCATGCCACATGGGTAAAATGAATCAGGCCTTTGTACCATACTTTACAGTTAAATATGGTGTTGCTGCACTTCCTTGAAATTTTTGAGCAGCTGCAGAATGGCAGAAATGAGAGAGTTTCCCAGATGTTTGGGACTAAAACTTGAAGAATTTCTGACCGTTGGCCTTACTGGTTGGGATTTTTGGGAGTTGAAGTCTAGAGCAGGGGTAGGCAACCTTTTGGAGACCTGGGCCGGTCCCCCGAAGTCCAGGTCTCCACTGGGCCGAGGGGGGGGGGAATGGCAGCGCGCACGCGCTGACGTGTGCACGCACTACCTCTGCCGGCGCGCGCAACCCCCCACGTGCGCCGCCGCCACCGCTGCTGCTGCCACTGTCATAGCGCACGCGGGCGCAGCCAGCATGGCACATGTTGCGGCTGCCATTTTGATTTCCAAAATGGGGGCTGCGACACGTTTGTGCGTGCGCAGGAGTACTGCGCATGCGCAAACGCGCTGTGGCCGCCATTTTGGAGAACAAAATGGCGGCCACCACTCGCGGCCGCCATTTTGATTTCCAAAATAGCGGCCGCGACGCATTTGCGCATGCACAGTACTGCTGCGCATGTGCAAACGCATCACGGCCGCCATTTTGGAAATCAAAATGGCCGTGGCACGCACGGCCGCACGGATGGGGAAACGGGCGGCGGCGATGCGCGGCGGCGGCGGCGGCAAGAGTCTGCCTGGGCCGGTAAGTCCGTCGACCTGGGCCGGAACCGGCCCGGGGGCCGTAGGTTGCCGGTCCCTGGTCTAGAGGGCCAGAGATTTAGAAGAACTGGTTTAGAGGAAACTTTCCCAACTCGATGGTATCTCACTGTCTTTGACTACACCTTCATGTTCTCCTAGCTATGCAAACCAGAAGGTCCTGAGAATTGCAGCCCAGCATATCAAGAGGGCATCAGACTAGGAAACTGCTACTGAGGCAACTTGAGACAAGCATATAAAGCAGAGTGAAAAAACATTAGGTTTTCAGAAATAGTGGATTACACCTCCTAGAATCCCTTACTGTTAACCCTAGAGTGGTTTGGCCTATTGGATTGCAAAGGAAGTATCTTTTTTGTGTTGCAAATGGATGTTCTTTCCTGGACTTTGAGACTTTCTCAGCAGCCACATGGCCATAAAGAGGAGGTCCGAGCCTGCAAGTAATACCCCTCCATACCATCTGAACTGAGAGCAGAAACAGCAAAATGCAGGCCTATGGCTAACATCTTCAATTTTTTTCTCCTGTATAGTTATTAACACCTTGCCTGATGAAGAAGCCAGTGGAGCTTCGAAAACTTGCAACATGTATATTGTGCATTTTGGGTGTCCAATAAAGGTATCACTGTTTGGTGGATTTCTGGTGTTTATTAGGCATACCTCAGTTAGCAAAGCCTTTGACAACGAAACTCCTTTTTACCAAAACCTATCTCTCGCTCGCCCCTCCTATGTGTGTTTACTCAGACGTAGGTACAATTAAGTTTCATGGAGTTTAGACCCTAGCTAAGCATGTTTACAATGTTCTTCCTGCATTTACGAAAGCAGGCTTTGAAAATCAACACCTCGCAATGAATTCCTGGGCGCCAGCTGCTGAGAATGTCTCTGGCTGGCTTTACCATTCACCACCACCACCACACCCTTTCCAAATTGTACTTTGTCTCTGGTTGACTGTTCCACACAAAGGTGAGCAGGAAGACTTTCATTATACCCGTGGGATTGGGCAGACAGACACACACTAGAGAGAAGTGTGCCTGTTTGTGCTTGTGTATGAAGAAAAAATCTTAAAGAGGGAGCTGCTTTTTAATGACCAGCTTTGTATGTTGTATGAAGGGATAGGAGCTAAGATCAGAAACTGGGCTCCTGGAATTATAGAGTTACTAGAAGTGGCCTAAATACTCTAAAGGCACCAGATCCCACCTGAGCTTGGAAGCTAAGCAAAGTCAGGATGGGAGATCACCAAAAAATACCAGATCAGGGCAGGGGAAATAGGATATAGGAGCTAGACATCCTCTAGATCAGGGGCCGGCAACCTACGGCCTACAGGCCGGTTCCGGCCCAGGGCCCCGCGCTTACCAGCCCAGGTGGACCCCTGCCGCCGCCGCCGCACGTTTTGGTCACCGCACGACCGCGCGCGCTGCGGCCGCCATTCTGAAAAACAAAATGATGGCTGCAACATGTGCGGAGGTGGCTGCGGCAGCGCGCGCAGCGGTGGCGGCGGCAGTATGCGTGGGGGTTGCGCACGCTCGCCGCCATTCCCCCCCCCAGCCCGCCAGAAGGGACGACTTCGGGGGATCGGCCCCTGGCTCAAAAAGGTTGCCTAACCCTGCTCTAGATTCTCTGGAAGGAATTCAGTATTCTGGGTGAAGGGGGCTTGGGAGCCTGAGGCCCAAAACACACTGCAGAAATAATCCAATTTGAGACCACTTTAACTGCTCTGGCTCAATGCTAGAGAATCCTTGGAACTGGAGTTTTGGGAGAGCAGATTCAAACTGGATTATTTCTGCAGTGTGTTTTGGACCTGAATTCTTGACTCCTGAGGGTTTGTTGTTATTGTGTGCCTTCAAATCATTTCCCACCTATAGCAACACTAAGGCAAACCTATCATGGGGTTTTCTTGGCAAGATTTGTTCAGAGGAGGTTTGCCGTTGCCTTCCCTTGAGGCTGAGAGTGTGTGACTTGCCCAAGGTCACCCAGTGGATTTTGTGGCTTAGCTGGGAATCAAACCACGATCTCTAGAGTTGTAGTCCAACACTCAGACCACTACACTGCACAAGCCTGGATTCTTGCCTCTTGAGTGTTGTTGTTCTGTACCTTCAAGTTGTTTCCAACTTGTGGTGCCCCTAAGGCTTATGATGACCTATCCTGGGGTTTTCTTGGCAAGTTTCTTCAGAGGGGGTTTGTCATTGCCATCCTCTGAGGCTGAGAGAGTGTGCCTGCCCAAGGTCACTCAGTGGGTTTCATAGCTGAGCTGGAATTTGAGCCCTGGTTGTAATCCAACACTCAAACCACTACACCATACAAGACGGAATTCAAAGATATAGCCATGTTAGTCCATAGAATCAGTATGTAGAGAGATCTTGTAGCACCTTTGAGACTAACTGAAAGAAAGAAGTTGGCAGCATGAGCTTTCCTAGACTTAGTCTACTTCCTCATTGTCTCCTGAGGGTAGGACAGAGTTAATTCCTCTGGTACCTGAGTTTTGGTCCCTCCCTTTCCAAAACTAGTTGGACAGCTTTCCTGGATCTCTTCTTACTTTGGCCACTCCTTCCTTTCTTTCCTGGACTTGGTCATTCACCTTTCCTAGTGTCCTTTCCTTTCTCCTTCCTCCCAGGACAAGTGGGCTGGATTTCATCCCTAACTTGACCTGTCCCCTTCCTCCTCCTTGTGCCCCCTGCAGTTGCTCCCTTCCTTGTCTTTGACCTGTGATCTGACTTTTCAGACTTTTCCAAGTCCTTTTGTGCAGGCCCATTCTCAAACAAGGAACAAAGTCAGGGGATCCCCTTCAGAACAGCCACCCATCCATGCCATGGGTTCTTCAGGATTGGGCCGTTGCCGGCTGGCCCTGGCATTTGCGGTGCTCATGGATGCTGCAGGTACAGGGGCACTACTGACAGGTATCTTTGCCAGGCTTCGCCTCCGGGGCCGAGACTTTGGGGATCTTTTGATTTACTCAGGAGCTGTGCTGGTGTTTCTGAGCCTGCTGGGTTGGATCATGTGGTATACAGGCAATATCGAGATAGCCCCGGAAGAACTGGCGAGGGATTATGGTGCCAAGGGTGGTACACTGGCCCGACTGGCCAGGAAGATCTCACGGACCTGGTCTCGGCGCCAAGGTGGCGGACTGGCCATGAGGACAGTGTCAAGCAGCCGGGAAGCAGCCTAGAGGTAATGTAGGCAATATCGACTCCCTTCTCCCCTACCTTAACCATGGAAACTTTTTGGATGACAGCTCCCAGAATCCTCCAACTAGCATGACCAGTATCTGGTAGCTAGGGTTTGGTTCTGGGAGTTGCAATCCAAAAACTAGAGGCCTTTGCAGAGTGCCAGAAATAGTGCAAATTGAGTCCACTTTAAGGGTTAGGCTTAGGCTTAGGGAATCATGGGAGCTGTATTTTATTGTGGCACCAGAGCTCTCTGACAGAGAAGGCTCAATGTCTCAGAAAAAAAAATTCCCATGATTCCCTAGCACTAACCCTAACCCTTAAAGTGGACTCAATTTCTGGCACTCTGCAAAGGCCCTAACTGTTCTCAGCTCTGCCCCTTCCTAGGCTAGTAGTTTCCTTTGGACTGTGTCTGTCTATATAGCCACCAGAATTGCCCATTTTCCAACAAGAAACATTAGCAAGGGATCACTGTTTCGCTCCATGCTGCAGAAAGCCCATCCTCCTGATTTTTGCTCATCAGCTTGATGTTAAAATGGATCACTGTGTTGTCACTCTGTTTTCATATCTAGTCACCCAGAGACACAAATAGCCATCTGGCAACCACATTACACCGGTCGAAGTGGAGTGCACATTTTAACTTGGATTTGTTGCCTCCTTAGCATCATTGTTATCCACCTTGTCCTAGCTGATTTTTTTTGTACTTTTCTCCCCAGATTTGCTTCAGTGCATGCTTATGGGAACTCTATTGTGCATTACTGATTGGGAGTTATGAAACCTGCAGTGATTGTGGTACAAAAATACAGTTGAATTCATAGGATGAGAAACTATGACCCCCTTCTTTCCTTGCATGCTGTTGCTGCATTGTGCCTATGCTGCCAGAATTCCTTCTCCTGTGCAACTCTTAAAGGCAGAGGGGCCCAGTTTCCCACAGCATCTTGTAGAAGGGCTCTAATTGAATGGCAGAACACATGCTTTGCATTCAAGATATTTCATGTTCAGTTCCCAGCATCTCTGATAGGCCTAAGAGTGCATCTACACTGTAGAAACAATGCACTTTGACACCACTTTAAGTGCTGTAGCTCCATCCTATGGAATTGTAGTTTTACAAAGTCTTTAGCCTTCTGTGCCAATGAGTGATGGTGCCTCACAAAACTACAAATCCCAGGATTTGGTAAGGTGGATCCTCCATGGCCATTAAAGTGGTGTCAAACTGCATTGTATCTACAGTGTAGTAGATGCATCCTGAGAAAGATCCCTTTCTGAAACCATAGAGAGCCACTGCTATTGGTCAGACAAGAACAGACGTCCCCAACTTGATGCCTTTTCTGATAAATTGAGACTTTAACTCCCACCATCCCCAGCCAGCATAGCCATTTGGCCATGCTGGCTGGAGATAGTGAGAGCTGTAGAACCAATACATCTGAAAAAGCACCAGGCTAGGGAAAGCTGCCTAGAATACAATGAGCTAGATTGGGGTAGGCAACCTACGGCCCGGGGGCCGGATGCGCCCCCCCAAGGCCTTTGGACCAGCCCCAGGCCGGTCCTGCCACCACCGCCCCCCGCTACCGCCCGCCACCGCTCACCATGATAATATTGATTATTGTTGTTATTACTTGTTCTTGGGGTTTTCTTGGCAAAATCTCCACAGGGGTTTTGCCATCATGGGTTTTCTGGGGCTGAGACAGTGTGCATGCATCCCTGCTTGTTTGTGGGCCTGCCTTCCAGACGTTTCCATGATGATATTGATTATTGTTGTTATTACTTGTTCTTGGGGTTTTCTTGGCAAAATCTCCACAAGGGTTTTGCCATGGCTTTTCTGGGGCTGAGGGAGTGTGCATGCATATTTTTTAAATTTTTTAAATTTTTAAAATTTATTTTTATTTTTATTTGCTTCGGCCCCCCAATTGTCTGAGGGACAGCAACCCGACCCCCGATTGTCTACCCCTGAGCTAGATGCAGATGTTGTAAAAGCTACTTTTTTGGAATGTAGTTCCCAGGATTTCCCAGCTAGCATAATGTTAGGAATGGTGCCTGATATTAAGGGTGCATTATAAAACATGTATGTGCATGTGACTTCCTGCATGCCACCTTATAGTGACCCCATGGCTTTCATGGGATGTTCTTAGGCACCGAATACTCAGAGGTGGTTTTGCCATTTCCTTCCTCTAAAATGTAGCCTACAGCACCTGATATTCCCTAGTAGTCTCCCATCCAAGCACTAACCACAACTGATCCTACTTAGCTTCCAAGATCAAAGGGGATCTGGTGCCTTTAGGGTATTTTTTTACACATAACTTTTGCTGTTCAAAGCCAGTAGCCATACTGCTGAGGGATTTCTGGCTGCTGTAGTTATAAAGTATTTCTCCCCAAATTCCATACATACATTTGACATACATATATGACCTTCACTTAATCACTGGATATTTGATGTGCCCGCTAGCCCTGCCTGCCTTGACTTCCCTTTTGTGGCATCTAGAATTTCTTGTATAATCAACAACCCTGAGCTAGCCAATTCAGGTGTCTAGTTGTAGGGAACAACCTCATGCACAAAAGACATGTTTAACAGATATTAAAGGTGGACTGGAAGAGAGGAGACCGAAGTAGTAGGGGGAAGCATGAGAATCATTGTGGTTCCTCTTCCTTCCAGCCCTGGCTACGCTTGCTGACTATGCTTCCCCCTTTGCTGATGCACCTGCTATCCATATCTCACTGCATGTTTGACATTATCAATGCATAATACTGACCCCCTGCAACCAGAACCCCTGATTGTTTGGCTCAAGACACCTGACAAAAATGTATACACATAGCATTCCCATCCTAATCTTTACAACCATTGTACAAGGCAGATATTTGCATTGCACATGGTGGGCAATGGGGAGCAGGAGGGTTGGGCTGAAACTGAGAGCAAGTTCATGGCGGAAGTAAGAGTGAAACTAGAAACTTCCCAATTAAAAAATAGTTCAGTCTCTTAGCCACAATGCTTACCAATTCTCACTGCCACAGAAGAAGCTGCAAAATTTACAGATTACATGTGTATCTTCATGGTGGATGAATACCGTCTCACTTTTAAGATGTGAGTCCCAAATTTTAAAGCAAATCAGAAAAGACCCAGACAACAATGCTTTTAGCACATTATTGCCTTGCCTCATTCACTGCATTTTATGGGGGCTTCCAATGTTTATAACCCTCTCTTGTTTTTCCACTGCTTGGAAAAACAACCCTTGTTTTTCCACCTCTATTTTTCCACCGCCCTTCATTATTCCCCTCCCTTTTTTACCATGGAAATCCATTAAAAGAAGAAAAGACCTTCAGAGTGCTGTTTAATTGCTAGGTTGAGGAGTCCTTTATCTAGAAAAGCTTGAATTTATGGCCAGTCATGAAGGAAAGTTGGCCATATTAGTTTGAAAAGAGTCTATCTCTGGGAGTTTGTCACACAGGGGGGACAACTGAAGTATAAACAGTGATTAACCTGTAAGTTGTGTTCAAAGTGATATTATTTGTGAATAACCCGTTATTATCATGCAGTTGCGCTAATGGTTTTCACACGATGTCAAGGTGATTAAAGTACCATTAATCCGTGAATAACCAGGCAAGAAACAGCAGCAAATCATTCATGGGATTTTCCTGTGAATGACTTTTTGCTGTTTATCGCCTGGTTATTCCCTGGTTAGTCACAGGATAATGGCTCTTGTGTTAGAGCCTTATCACATGGAGGAAAATTGGAAGCTTTTTGAAAATTGGAATGCCGTGAAAATTATGCAATTACTATTAAATCACAATTAAGATTTTCAGACACAGTGTGATAAAAGAGCCATTATCCCTGGAATAACCAGGCAATAAATAGCAAGAAAGCATTTTCAGGATTTTCTCGTGAATGATTTGTTGCTGTTTATTGCCTGGTTATTCATGGGTTAATGCCACCTTAATTGCTTTTCAACGCAACTTCATGTGTGAAAACCATTAGTGCAATTGCACAATATTCCTGGGATATTCCTGGGATAATAGCTGTTTAATCGCAACATCATGTAAAATCTTAATTGTGAACGCGCAATTTTCATGGGATAATCTCCATTTATACTTTCATTGTCCCCTTGTGGTAAAGTCCTTAATCTCATTTTAATTGCATTTTAATGTCAAATCACTGTTTCAAGTCTCAATCCCTCCCCCACCCCGTGATAAACTCGAAGAGCTGACAAGAAAGAAGAGCTGGCATCTCTCTGGGTGGAAGCTATAAGGGTATCCTTGCTTGTTTTTACTGGATAGATCTGGTCCCCTTCCATTCACAGCAACTCTTTTGAGCTCTGGTTTTAAGAACATAAACCTTTTAAAAGTCCTGCTAGATCAAGCCAAAATCTTGTCTAATCCTGCATCCTGTTTCCCTCAATGGCCAATCTGCATAGTTTCAAGGATTGCAACTTTGCTCTCCCTTCCACAATGTTGCTTCCTTTCTTACTTTTATTTCTCTTTCACCACCTTCATTAAACTTTGAAGACCACACCACTGCCTGAAACTAGAGACTGCAAAGGTTGTTTTGTGTTGTGTATAGTTGACACAAGAGAACCTCCCACCCCATCCTTCTTGCAATTATCATTGTCTTCTGGGAGTACCTGCACCATATAATCCACCTTGTTGAACACTACCTGCAAAGTTGTGTGTGTGTGAGAGACAGACAGTTCAGTGAAGGATTATTTTTTCCCTGGGGAGGAGCAGATATAGGTATATCTCAGTTAACAAAGGGCCTCGGCAGACGGCTAATAGAGCCGTCTCTGAGGCAGAGAAGAGGAGGGGCAGCCGCACGCTCGGCGCCCCTTCCTCCTCCCGAGGTTGCCCTCGGAGCAGCCGGCCCTCTGCACGGCCGGCGTTCCCAGGACAACCTCCTGCCACAGCGTCCACACACGCTGCGGCGGATAAATCAGTGAAAGTGCGCCCTACGCTTTTGGGGCGCACTTTCACTGACATCTGAAAGTAGCACTGATTTAGCGCTCCTTTCAGGGGCTCCAACGGTGCACCGCGGTGCAGATGCCTCGGTCTCGCGGCGCAACGTCCCGTGGCGTCCCAGAGGCCCTCGTCTGCTTCCCACCAAAGTAGAGGTCTTCCTGGACATTTCACAGAAAAAATGGTACCAGCATTAGAAATAACACAGAAAGAGATAAATTCCTGCCCCTGCCCCTGCCCCTAAAACAATTCAACATGTTTCAACACACTTTTTATTTAAAACTAACTGTATGCACAATTGAAATGGAACAACTAAGAGGGGTTGCAGACTGCCAGAAATAGTGCAAATTGAGTCCACTTTTAGGGTTAGGGAATCATGGGAACTGTATTTTATTGTGTCACCAGAGCTCTCTGACAGAGAAGGCTCAATGTCTTAGAAAAAAAATAATTCCCATGATTCCCTAGCACTAACCCTAACCCTAAAAGTGGACTCAATTTGCACTATTTCTGGCAGTCTGCAACCCCCCTAAGTCAGGTGAGCCTTGCATAAGTAAACCAAAATATTCTGAATCTTCCAGAGACCACTTGAAAGGCTTTTCCAAAATATATCCAGAGATGATCATCTTCTTTCACCAGTTTTCACCTTTGTTATGATTCCTATTTTGGTGGGCAAACTGATAGGTCTGTGGGTTTTTGTTTTTGTTTTAACATGCCAGGAATAGCTGGTGAGGCAGGGTTATCTGCTCTCCCCCTCTTTCTTTTTGTTTGCTATTCATGCATGCTCAGTAAGGGATTCTGGAGCTAGATGCTATTTATCTTGCCTGTCATAGACCAGCACACACAGCTACAGTAGGATTGGCTAGAGCAGAATCCCATTTTTCCCCAGCTCAAGCTTTATTGCATTGTTTACTGCAGACACACGACTGCAACCTGATGCCAAAAGTCTGTGTTTCTGCAGTCATTCTTCACCATCTTCCAAGTGCCAATGCTGTTAGAAACACTTGTGATTAGATAAAAGAGAAGGGAGGGAGGCTCTGGGCAGATGTAAAATGCTTATTTGTGAGAGACTTTGTTAACTGAGGTGTGATTGTATTATATACTTATTGGGTTTCATTCGGCTTCATGGGGTACACATTTTTCAGGTGCCTGACTGAAGGCAATTTATAGTAGACTTACTAAAACCACACATACATTTTCTAAACTCTGTTTGTTATATGTTTGTTCCACTATTCTTTCAAGAAGTGCATGGCTCCATTCACTTCCAGGGCTTTTTGAAGTATATTTTAGTGGTATACAGTTCTAATTTATTCACAGAGAGAGAGAGAGAGTTTCTGAACAGTATTGCCCATACAATTAACTTGTGCAGCCACACATACTTTGTCGTTTAGGATCACATTCTATATAGAGGTTCTTGGTAT
Organism: Phrynosoma blainvillii; assembly: GCA_026167975.1. Taxonomy (NCBI): domain Eukaryota; kingdom Metazoa; phylum Chordata; class Lepidosauria; order Squamata; family Phrynosomatidae; genus Phrynosoma; species Phrynosoma blainvillii. The sequence continues at coordinate 134,602,190 of JANUYF010000005.1, read as the reverse complement.
TCCTTAATAATAATAACAATAATAATAATAATAATAATAATAATAATTTATTTATATCCCGCACCTTTGCAACACCAATCTGGGCGGCTAACAATCTTAAAATATACCATACAATAAAACTTATAATACAAAAGATACCCCCCACCCTCCTTAAAACAGTATTAAATCAAATCCATTAAAAACATCACAAAAATTTAAAACCTAGTACCCAGATTAACTGAAGCCTGACTCGGTGCTCCTTCCATCAAAGATGGGCCACGTGAGGAGCATCGATTTGCAGGATCAGTTGTCCGAGGGGGGTAACACATCTATAAAGGATGACTAATCTGGAAAGGCCTGCCGGAAGAGATCCGTCTTGACAGCCTTTTTGAAGCTGTCTAAAGATGTTAATAGACGGATCTCGTCCGGCAGGCCGTTCCAGAGTCTGGGTGCAACAACTGAAAAAGCCCTCCGGGAGGTAGCTGCCAGCCTTGATTTTTGAGGCTGCAGCAGTTTCCTCCCGGAGGACTGAAGTGCGCGGGGAGGATTATATGGGAGAAGGCGGTCCCTGATATAGTTTGGACCCAAGCCATTTAGGGCTTTAAAGGTACCTTGTACCTTGTACTGGGTCCGGAAACTCATAGGCAGCCAGTGGAGGGACCTCAGAACCGGAGTAATGTGGTCCCTCCGAGATGACCCTGATATAAACCTGGCCGCCATGTTCTGTACTAATTGAAGTTTCCGAACCAAGCACGAGGGTAGCCCCATGTAGAGTGCATTGCAGAAGTCGAGGCGGGAGGTTACCAACGCGTGCACCACAGTCTCGAGATCCCTTACTTCCAGAAAAGGGCGCAGCTGGCGTATCAGCCGAAGCTGATAACAGGCGCTCCTGACCGTCGCATTAACCTGATTAGCCATCAGGAGCGACGAGTCAAGGAGCACCCCCAGACTGCGAACACAGTCACTGGAGGAGAGTGTGACTCCATCCAGGACTGGAGGTTGCAACCCAATTCTTGGTTTCGGGGCCGCTACCGTGAGCACCTCCGTCTTGTCTGGATTCAGTTTCAATCTGTTTTTCCTCATCCAGCCCATTACCGCCCCAAGACATTCATTGAGAGAAGAGATGCCATTGGAATTCGAGGCCGACGAACGAGACATGGAGAAATAGATTTGGGTGTCATCAGCGTACTGATAACACCCAGCACCATAACTCCGTATAATCTCACCCAGCGGCTTCATATAGATGTTAAATAATATCGGGGACAAAATAGCTCCCTGAGGGACCCCACAAGTGAGGTCTCTCTTACCGGAGCTACAGTCCCCGAGCAGCACCCTCTGGGACCGACCCGAGAGGAAGGACCGGAACCACTGCAAAGCAGTGCCCCCGATACCTAACCCCCTCAAGCGGTCCAGGAGGATGCCGTGATCTATTGTATCAAAAGCCGCTGAGAGGTCTAAGAGCACCAACAGGGTCACACTACCCCTGTCGATGCTGAGACGCAGATCGTCGGTCAAGGCAACCATGGCAGTCTCGACCCCAAAGCCTGTCCTGAAGCCGGTTTGAAATGGGTCTAGATAATCGGTTTCATCCAAGACTGCCTGGAGTTGAAGAGCAACTGCCCTCTCAATCACCTTGCTCAAAAATGGCAGCAATGACACAGGCCTATAACTTTTCATATCCAGGGGGTCCAGGGAAGGTTTTTTCAGAAGCGGCCTAACAGCCGCTTCCTTTAAACAAGATGGAACGTATCCCTCCCTGAAGGATGCATTGATGATCTCCGTGAGGAATCTCACCAATACATCCCCCCCCCTGGACGGCCAGCCATGATGGGCAAGGGTCGAGAGGGCAAGTAGTCTTCTTCACCTTACCAAGCAGCTTGTCCATGTCCTCGGTACTCACAGATTGCCACTGATCCAGTAAAATCACATCGGCGGAGTCGTTGGACACCTCGCCTATAGACTCTGTCCCAATAGTGGCATCTAATTCGGCTCTTATCTGAGAGATTTTATCTGCAAAGAAGTTGTTAAATGCGTCACAACAGGCCGCTGTCGGGTTAAGCAAGGGATTTGGCGCAGGGGGTACCTGCGTCATCTCCCTCACCACCCTAAACAGTTCTGCTGGACGCGCCTCTGCAGATGCAATACGTGCAGAGGAGAACGCCCTCTTCGCTGCACGTATCGCCTCCCGATAGGAATAAAGAAATTTCCTATGGCGAGTTCTATCAGATATGAGTCGAGTTTTTCGCCACTTGCACTCTAGCCGTTGTCCATACCGCTTCATCCTCCTCAGCTCAGGTGTGAACCATGGCTTACGGTTAGGAGCGGGATGGCAAGGGCGCTTGGGAGCGATCGTGTCGATGGCCCTAGTGAGATCACTGTTCCAAGTGTCCACTAGAGTCTCGACAGGATCACCGGCATTCCCGACCATTAATCCCTCCAAGGCTTTCCGGAAGCCAATTGGTTCCATTAGCCTTCGAGGGCGGACCATTCTAATAGGTCCACCACCCCCGGCGGGGCGAGTGTTGGCTCTAAGTTCCATCTTGACCAGGAAATGATCCGTCCATGACAATGCGGAGGTACATACAACCTCCACCCACGGATATTCCTGTTCCGTACTAAAGACCGCATCGAGTGTATGACCCGCACAATGTGTGGGCCCGTTGACCAATTGGGATAGGCCCATGTTTGTCATGGAATCCATGAACTCCCGAGCCACACCTGTTAAGCTGGTCTCGAGTGGGATGTTGAAGTCCCCCAGAACTAAAAGTCTGGGGGTCTCCAACAGCAGCTCGGAGACCAGTTGCGTCAGCTCGGTCAGGGAGTCTGCTAGACAACGGGGTGGTCGGTAGACTAACAGAATCCCCATACTATCCCTGGTCTTCAGGCTAAGGTACATACACTCGATGTGGGCCGTGTTCCGGATAGGTATCCTGGTCAAGGTCAAGGTGTTCCTGTGGACTAGAGCCACACCGCCCCCCCGCCCACTTCCCCTCACCTGCTCACTAACAGAGTACCCGGCTGGGAGGGCCTGCGCCCAGATAGCAGCACTATCCTCTCCCAGCCAGGTCTCTGTAATACAAGCCAGGTCGGCATTCTCATCCAGGAGGAGGTCCTGGATAATATGAGTCTTGTTTTTCACCGACCTGGCATTACAGAGGAGCAGAGTGAGGTTCTGTGGAATGGAAGGTTTGCTCCCCAAACCATTCTGGGAAACCGGGGGGACTGAAGGCGGGATAGCTATTAGACAGCGATCCCGCCTTCTTTTGTAACATATGTCCGCCCTGTTCCGACCGTATCTCCCGTTCCCCAACGCAACTTCTATAGTCACCGCTGTGTCTCCTCCCACCTCGGAAATAGAAGGCTGACCCAATTACTAGTCGTTCGAGGGTCTAATAAGCCTGTTAGCCCATTTAACCCATCATAATCTGGGTGAGCCAGTTACTGAAGTTGAAAAGCCACTCAAGGTGACTGATAAAACCCAGTCTATAGATAGTCCTCCGTGAAACTTATTTGACAGGCTGTATAGTCAATACTGGGTCTAGAATCACATTTGCCACTGTTAACTCTAACTCCGTGGCATATGCCAACTAGGGAACACCGCCAACCGCCCGCGTTGGTCCTGAGGAGGTGTTCCTGGGCGGGGATTTTAAGCCCGCCGGCTTCCTCAGTCCCGCTCTGCTCCCGGCTGCCCAGCTGTTGGAGGTGAGGGCAGGCAGAGCCCTTAAGGGACCACAGTCCTTCCCCGGGCTTGTGCCGGCCAGGGAGGTCGCCAAGCCGCCGCGTTGGTCCTGAGGAGGTGTTCCTGGGCGGGGATTTTAAGCCCACCGGCTTCCTCAGTCCCGCTCTGCTCCCGGCTGCCCAGCTGTTGGAGGTGAGGGCAGGCAGAGCCCTTAAGGGACCACAGTCCTTCCCCGGGCTTGTGCTGGCCAGGGAGATCGCCAAGCCGCCGCGTTGGTCCTGAGGAGGTGTTCCTGGGCGGGGATTTTAAGCCCGCCGGCTTCCTCAGTCCCGCTCTGGTCCCGGCTGCCCAGCTGTTGGAGGTGAGGGCAGGCAGAGCCCTTAAGGGACCACAGTCCTTCCCCGGGCTTGTGCCGGCCAGGGAGGTCGCCAAGCCGCCGCGTTGGTCCTGAGGAGGTGTTCCTGGGCGGGGATTTTAAGCCCGCCGGCTTCCTCAGTCCCGCTCTGCTCCCGGCTGCCCAGCTGTTGGAGGTGAGGGCAGGCAGAGCCCTTAAGGGACCATCATTCCTTGGCAGTCTGATCTTTCATCCAAGCACTAACTAGGCCCATCCTTGCTTAGCTATTGAAATTAGACAATGTGTTCACATTGGTATGATGGAATCTGTGGTTTGTGATCCCAAAAAAGTAAAATTGTAATGCTCTGTTAGTCTGTTCTTTTGGAATTGTGTGTTCACAGCAAGCTTGTGATTAACTGGTGGAACCTATGCTCTACCCATAGGACAGATGAATGGACTTGTCAGACTAAATGGTGCTTATCTACGGGAACTGGACCTCAGCTGAGATTAACATTAACAGAAGAGGATGTTAGACTCGTTTCTCCATCAATCTGACCTGAAGCAGGTTGCCTTTCCTACTCAGTGCCTTTTGTAAAAACATTGCTTTAAATATTTTTCAATATATATATATATATATTTTTCCAAAAGCAAGGTCTCTGTTTATTTTTGCTGCAAGACCTCACCCTTGCTTCCAGATCTCACCCTTCCAAGGTTCCTTTGTTTCTCGAAGCCAGAAATTCAGCGAAACCAGCTTTCCGCACCAGGAAGAAGCCATGGTGGAGAAAACTGCATCTGTTGAATTTCTCTCAAAGTCACACAAGACAATATGGTGAAATGGAGAAGGATAACCAAGAAGGGCTACAGGCAGGAGTGTCTGTGAACAAGGACTCCTTTGTTCTCTGGGAAAGGATCGGTGCTTCTGAGAGCTATTGGATCCAGACACCCTGACCACATCAGTAAATGAAAAGGAGAAAAACTAAACTCTTTTATTGACAGGCATAAGCGTATATGTGGAGTTGCAACACTGGTGTGCTACGGTGGTGGTTTAGGTCCTGGGGGTGGTGCTGGGGGTGCTGGCGGGGGTGCTGGCGGTAGTCCTGGAGGAGGTGCTGGTGGCATATCAGGAGGAGATGTGGCTGGGGCTCCTGGTGCAGGGGGTGGTGGAGCTGGAGGGGCTGGTGGTGGTGGTGCTGCTCCTCCTCCTCCTGGTGGTGGCACTGCTGGAGGGGGTGCTGGGGGTGGGCCCCCCGGCTCTGCTGTTGGTGCAGGGGCTGCCGGTGTGGCTGGCCCTGGGGCTGGCCCCGGGGCTGGCCCTGGGGCTGGGGCTGGGGCCGGGGCCGGGGTCGGGGCTGGGGCTGGAGCCGGAGCGGGGGCTGGTGCCGGAGCCGGTGCCGGAGCTGGAGCCGGAGCTGGAGCCGGAGCCGGAGCCGGGGCTGGTGCCGGGGCTGCCAGAGGGGCCACCGATGGGGCTGGAGCTAGTGCCGGGGCTGGCAATGGGGTTGCTGCTGAAGTTGGCAATGGTTCTTGTAGCATTGGTCTTGGCCCTGCCAGTTTTTCCATTGGTCCAGGACTCTGTTCTGGGCTCATTCCCGGACTGTACACTGTATCTGGGCTCCAGCCTGATGGTCGTGCAAGGTTTCCTGGGGTCCAAGAATATCCCAGGTCTAGTGATTCGGGCCTTCTGTAGTTATCAGGCTCACTTTCTTCATCCAGGAGTTTAACCAGATAATCGGCCGTTTCTCCCTCACTCCGGAGGGTCTCGGACTCTCTTTCTTTCCTTTGGAGCTCCTTAAGCTTACTAGGAGGAGAAGAGAAGCATGTCAAAAAGTGGGGAGGGCTGTTTTTCTGCAGTGCAGTCCTAGTCCCAGCAGACCTCACCAGAGTTCCTTTTTTGACTGCAACTCTCAGAAGTCTCTAGCTAGCATCTGGGAATTGTAACCTAAAAAAGTAACTTTCCCAAAGTCTGATCCTAAGCAAAGCTGGAGAGGGGCAGGGTGAGAGTCTGAGGTTGTACACAGACATACTGGAAACAGGAACGGGGTGCTCTAGGGCAGAGGTGGGAATTGTGTGGCTTTTCAGACATTCTTGAAGATGATGTTGAACTACAACTCACAGTAGTTCTCTCCAGCCCAGCTAATGGTGAAGAATGCTGGGAGCTGAAATTCAACAATGGTTGAAGGGACACATAATTCCCACCCCTACGATAGGTGAGTTCTACCTCCTCTTCAATCCTCTGCTGACATAGGTGCCTCTGAACAAAAGCAGGTTGTTGCCCATTACCCTAAACATCAGCTGTTTCCAACCTTGGAAACAGTTCATCTTTTATATGCTCAACATTTGTGAAGTGCTTTACACTTATGATTTTGAGAGTATTTTTTTAAAAACACTGAAAACTACCCCATTGGGTCAGGGAGGTGGTTTTATGGCTGGCACAAAGTCCAGACAATCAGCACCCGGCACACCCTTGCCCTGCAAAGAGGTAGGCTGGAAGATACTGGTTCACAATTGGACCAGCCAAGAACTGCCATTAAAATACAGCTTCTGTTTTGAATCAGGGTAGTCCCTTTGCACCCCACAAGCCTTGTCTCAGCAACAGGCGAATGCCCAGGTACCAGAACTACAGTGATGAAACTAATACAGAGGATTGCCACTAAAATAATTTATGTCTGTACACTAGGTCTTTGCCCCCTCTTCCCGAGCATATTTGAGGACTTTGGCTATTGTATGGGGAGACAGGCGGTGTGACTTGTAGTTCTCATTGTTTCTCTCCCCAATTTGTCACAATTGCCCTTGTGCATGGCCCAGAACCCTTGCCAGAGAAAGGGTGGCTGTCCTAACAATGACTCTATAGTTATGCTTCTGTAAGGATAGCTTGTTAAGTTTGTTGGGCATTAATGGGGAGTAGATTATTGGTCTTCCACTGGTAAGTAAAATAATAAGTCAAGAGCACTGTGGACTAATGTTGGTGAGACAGAGCGTTACGACAGCCTTCCTCAATCTGGTCCCTGCCAGATATGTTAGACTATAAAAGCTGACACAAAAGGCACATCTGAATAAATCTAGTGGGTTTTGCTATTGAGATCCTTTCCTGTCTGACGTCTAATCTGCACTGCAGAATTAATTCAGTTTGACACTGCTTTCACTGCCAGGGCTTCATCCTAGTTTGTTGTGGCACCAGAGCATTGACAGAGAAGACTAAATATCTCACAAAACTACAAATTCCTGAATTCCGTAGCATTAAGCCATGGCAGTTAAAACTGTGTCACTGCATTAATTCTCCAGTACAGATTAGACCTAAGGCACAGTAATTTGTTGGAGCAAAACATGTCCCATGCCATTTTGCATTGAACAATAATGTAGTGAAGCAGAATTAACATGCTTGGTGGCAGTAGTTGACTCCCATTTGGAGGAAGGAGTTTTCTTCCAATGGGAAATTTGTTGGAGTTAGGATGGCCCCCACAGTACAAGCTGCAATTTAAAGAGTATTTTATTTTACTTTTATATTTATCTTGTATTTTGAGGTGTATTTTTTTATGTTTGGATGCAACACACTTGATGCTGCACGTACAAACACACTTTTGGGCAGGAGGAATTTTTATACCCCACATTGCTGCTGTTGTTGTGTGCCTTCAAGTCATTTATGACTGATGGAGGCCCTAAAGTGAATTTATCACAAGGTTTTCTTGACAAGATTTCTTCAGAGAGGGGGTTGCCTTCACCTTCCTCTGAGGCTGAGAGAATGTGACTTCCTCAACGTCACCCAGTGGGCTTTCATGCCTGAATGGGGATTCCAATCCTGCTCTCCAACCCTCAAGCCACTACATCACAATGACTCTCTTTATACCCCATAATAAACTGTAATTCTCACCAGAGGTAGATTATACCATGCAATTCACATAACACAAGTTTTGTTTTTTTGTTTTTTAAAGTGGTGCATGAGGGATAAAAGTCAGCTTTCGGTGCCAAGCTTCATCTTTCTGGAGGTTGGCGAAAACTCTGACATCCCTAGCTCCTTCAGAGGACCACAGTTTACCAGCATTCCTTGCTCAAAGGCCATGATAGTCTGGTAAATCTGTACAAAAGCCAGGTCCCTTAGATCAAATCTGAAAACATATGCCCTGCCAAACTAAATTCAGGCTCACACCTCTGTATTCTGGCCTGCTAGATCAGGGGTAGGCAACCTTTTTGTGCTTGGGGCCGGTCCCGCGAAGTCTCTCACGCTGCTGGGCCGAGGGGGGGGAATGGCGTCATGCGCGCACCTCCCCCGTGCGCGCTGCCACCGCTGCCACCACTACTGCCGCCTCCTCTGCGCAGCCGCCTCCGTGCGCGTCGCTGCCGCCATTTTGGAAATCAAAATGGCGGTTGTGATGCGTTTGCGCATGCGCAGTACTCCTGCGCATGCGCAAATGAGTGGCGGCCACCATTTTGATTTCCAAAATGGTGGTCGCGACTCGTTTGCGCATGCGCAGGAGTACTGCGCATGCGCAAACGTGTCGCGTCCGCCATTTTGATTTGCGCGGCGGCAAAAACACACGGCGGTGGCGACGTGCGGCGGTGGCGGCAGCAGCCTTCCGCCTGGGCCAGTAAGTCCAGGGACCTGGGCCTTAACCGGCCCCCGGGCCGTAGGTTGCCGGTCCCTGTGCTAGATAGTCATACCTTACAAACTTTTGCAGATCCAGATAAAACTTCCTTTATTAGGTGGGAAGATCCACACATGTGCCTTTCTCATGATTCCAAGTGTTTAATGTCTGGAGTCCGAAGAAATTAAATACTGAATTTTGCCCAAGTACTTTGAGAGTGAATGTATGCATCCTCATAACATCCAGCAACCAAATATAGCGACCAATCTCTAGTGATAGGAGGGCCAAAGACCCATGCCCAGAACTTGGAATATTAACTTTGAAAATGTGATAATGACAAATGTCAGACATCAAGAGATCAATGTGTTACCACCAACACAAATAATTGAATTTAATTAGTTATCATCAGTTAACTTATTTAAACAGTTAGTTTCCAGGAAAGACCATGGGGTTTACAGAAAATAGGATATGACCATTGATCCTTGGAGCACATTTAGTTTTTCACATCTTTTGACTTTGCATTTCAATGTGGGTTTTCCTTCTTTCATGATTATCTCCAAGATGGTTTACAAAGCCCATACATTATCATTGTTGCCAGCAGAAGGCAGGATTTCTGTACATGGGGAAATTATCAGATTGGGAAAGGCTGTCCTGAATTATGAGACCTTGCCTTACAACTTGTTTAGTTAAATTTAGTCATTGATCTGTATCTCTCCTCTTTTGTTTTAACCCCACACCCTTGTCAACATGTCCACTTGCCCTTCAAATGTCTTTTTTATTAAAGTTTATAAGGAATGATAAAGCAGGGATGGTAATCGTGAGCCTCCCAGTGTTTCTGAACTGCAACTCCCAGCATTTTTCAACATTGGTTATACTGACTAGGACCTTCAGAGTTATACTGGCTAGGACCACATCTAGAGGACGGCATGATTTGTGTTCAAAGTGGGGGTGGGGAAAACTTTTCATTTAATTATTCAAATGCCTACCACTGTATAAATGACAACAAGCACGCTAAAATATGATAAAGGGGTTCCCTGCAATAATAATAAACAATATTATTTTGTGTATGTGTATGCATATTATAGAAAAATAGACAATACAAACCAGAATAAAATCAACAGAGGAGGATAATGAAAGAGAGTCACAATACTATACATCCCTCAGTCCCCAGAAGGACACACAGGATAATAGGTGAGGGAGCAGGAAACACCATCCTTTTTATAAAGCCCAAGGCTGTTTGAGGCTAAACAAACATATCAGTTTCCTACCCCATCCCATTGCAAATAGGCCACTTTCCCTTTCTTTCTTTCTTTCTTTCTTTCTTTCTTTCTTTCTTTCTTTGCTTTTCAAATTGCTCCCCAGTCCCAGCTCTTCAGTTGCTTCACAGTTTTATTTTAACAGCTCTCTGTTTAACAGCAACCGCATCTACACTGTAGAAATAATGCAGTTTGATGGAGTGCTGTAGTCTTGGGATTTGTAGCTTCACATGGTCTTTAGCCTTCTCTGCCAAAGAGTGCTGGTACACATCCCAGGATTCTGTAGGAAGCAGTCATGGCAGTTAAATCGGTGCCAAACTGCATTATTTGTACAGTGCAGATGCGCCCAGCATCTCCTCTATCCCTAGTTCTCCTTCTCTATAGGCCTTCTTGCCTTGTTGAATCTGTCAGAGAGAGCTATCCACTTTAATGCATTATACAAGCACTTGTTAAAGCACGGCATTAATGTTGGTATTAATCAGGCAGTCTGTCATGTTGGTTCATATTGACAGACCAATCTAATTAGTTAATGATTTAGTGTGTTAATTTAGTGAGTTATATCCAAGCTCTGCATACAACTTACCATCTATAGAACAGACACACGCAGAGGATGAAAAATGTTACAGAGGTTCCACCAACGATCCCTGCATTCCGGCGTTGTCTGGGACCTGTTTGGAAAAAAAGCAGTTGATAACTAATCCCTTGCCTAGAGTCTAAGATATAATAGTCAGCCAAAATGGTGGATTCTGATAAGAGCTGATGGAACCCTCAGCAAAGTCCACTTTGGTGAGTCCCCAAGAACCTGAAAAGTTTGTTTTTCATGGACAATAGCCCCTAGCTAGCCAGAATACCAGGAGCAAATAATTCAAAAAATTAACTTTCTTATGTACTGGGGTCCCTTTATATCTCAATAGCCACCTTGGTGGTCTCATTTGTCAGTGGTATCAACAGTGTATGGGAATGACCATCTTATTTCCTCACAATGCCCTGGTACAAATGTATGTTGGCACACTGCAAGATACTGAGTTGGTGGCTTCCAGACTGGGTGGTTCAATGTAGATTAGAATGCCCAGGGGAAACAACCTTTAAAGGGACCAGTCAAAGCAAGGCATACATAACTGCTATCCCAGTAGTTGGCCAAGGGTCCAGTTTAGACATAGCCTCCTTTACCTAACACTGTAAGGAAGCCACTTCTAAATTGCAAGTTTTATTTTATATTTGAGTTTTCTGCTAAGGCTAGACCAGGTTGATTGACCACGATTTCCTCTGCTGTTTCCTGGCTTTTGAAAGCTAATCCTACACCCGCTGTTACTGATGTAACAGGAATATGTAATGTGTTTAAACAAAAATTATCAATGTAAATTACAAACAAAAATCCATCAGCGATACCTTTATTGGCCAACCAAAATGCACAATATACTTTATTGGTTGGCCAATAAAGGTACCACTGATGGATTTTTGTTTGAATTTGCTAAATGACCAAAACAGCTACCCCCAAATGTTTAATGTAGATTACAGTTTAAACATACTGAAATAATTCAAATATGTAGTCATGATAAGAGCATTATTTAAAATGAGGAGGAGAGTCAAAAATAGATTTTTCTGAATCAGGTTGCTAGTGGTGGCAATGGCCTTTAGTGTCTGAATATCTTCTCTCCCTTAATATATGTACATCCTGCATGTAGAAAATCAGCATGCCAGGGATAGGATTTCAGTACACTGTCCCTGATGCATTAATTTACTCAGTGCAGAAAACTGGGTCTCATACTTTCCCTTACACCTCCAGATTTTCATGATGGTCATAAACCAGTCTTTATATGGTTTCCTTGAAATTCACTGAACAGTTACTTTGGAATAGATGACAAAAGAGTGAGGTACCTGGCCCATGAGGCGGATCCCTGTCCATGCCTCTCTCTTTAAAAAGACCTAATAGAACAGTAGTTAGCTTGCAATGAGGAGAGTGGAACTAAACAAGTCTCAAGAGCCCTTCAGTATCAAACATGTACCATGGGGAAGTTACTTCTTTTGGCTTAACTTCATGAATCCCCCCCCCCCCCCCCAGCACAGCCAGCATGCTGGCTGCAGGAAATTCTGGATGTTGTAAGACAAAAAAAGTAACTTTTCTAATCTCTGATCACATTTATAGAGATTCCAGCATTCTACTGAACAAATCTGGAAAACTCAAAGGTGAGTAAACTTTCGGTAGTAAATGGTGCAAACTGCATCTTTGCGCTATCCCCTATATTTAAAAAAGTAACTTCCATAAGGGACACTAACACGTTAGGGGAAATGGGCTTTTGTAGACTTCTCTGGCCTTTTTCCCAAGATTCTACTTCTTAATATTCAGGAATCAATTTACCTGGCAAGCATATGAATGCATGATTCTCCCCAACAACTCCAAAATGATAAAGCCAAGCAGGACCTACACCACTTGTACCATGGCTCTCTAGCAGCCTGCTTAATGCTCACTCTCATACTGAAATAACTTTCCACCTAGGAAATTACTTATCTATGTTTGCTCTGTTGGATAACCCAGGTGTTACCAGATGTTCCAAGATGGCTCAGCAAAGATGCACAGTTACTTTTCTGTGTTTGCCCTGTTGGGTAACCCAGCTGTTAGCAAATGTTCCAAGAAGGCTCAGTAAAGATGTGCAAAATTACTTCTCTATATTGCCCTGTTGGATAACCCAGATGTTACCAGATGTCCCAAGAAGGCTCAGCAAAGATGCACAAAATTACTTCTCTGTGTTTGCCCTGTTGGATAACCCAGCTGTTATCAGATGTTCCAAGAAGGCTTGGTGAAGATGTGCATAGAGGTGGCATTATAGTAGCAAATGTCACTGTTTCAATTCACACATGTTCATTAGGACATCCCTCTGGGTACAACTCACATGTGGGAGGTTCTAATGAATACAATATGGGACCAGAAAGCGCTACCCTTCCACTCCCCACATTCCTTGTATTGTTAGCCAAAGTGCATTTTTCTGAATTTTGGTGTGTGTATGAATTCCACATGACCCCAGATGTACACTGCAATGGACCACAAGTGCCACCTAGGCAATGACAGGCAGGTCATACAAAGGTCTCTTGGAAGACTGGGGGGGGGGGGGGGGACATCCCCAAAGCCAGGCAGATAGTGTTGGAGTTGCAAATGGACCATCATCACCTTCATAATCAGAAGAATGGGCGATAATTGCCTAGATGTCTCACCTGATGGGCCAGATAATGACTTAATCCTTTCCCCACTCACCCTGAATATTGCCAGACCGGATTACCTCACCCATACAATCTCACACCTTTGCCCTGCAGCTAGTTTTATCCCTTAAAAACTCCTGGATCTTTCCCCCTCAATGTGCTAGTTTGGAGTTCATGGGGACACTACGTCACTGTGGTCTCTAGTCTTGTTACCGGCATTTCCGTTCAAACCAATGCTCTTGGAACGGCTGTGTCCCATGCCACTTCACCCAATTGGATACCGGAGAAAGCCTCATCTGTAGTAAGTATCACCTAGCTAACCCCTGATTTCCTGAGCCTTGAACGAACAAGTGTATGAGTGTGAATTACTGTGTGATTGTCTGTTTAATAAAATACTTTAATTGGAGAATTCTGTCTCTGCATCAATTCTTAGATCCACCGGCCTCTTGGTATACAAGTGGGAGACGGTCTTGCACGATCTTTGTACCCCCTCTCAGTTTGAGCTAAATAAAATCCCCCATGCTAGACTTTTGGCTACAGTATCTACTCAGAAAAACTGATTAGAACTTTATATAAGAATATAGTGAGTTAGCTCTATTAAACACAGAGAGACTCACTTCAAAGTAAAATATATAGAGCAATGCTATTTGTTAGTTGTTGCTCTCCAGCATATTTCCTCTTTGCAGAACGAGTGCTTTTCCTGCCATGCACAGCACAACACAAAAAGGAACATTGCTGTTCCTTTTTTGTCAGTAATGTCACAGGTACTGTCCTAAAGGTGCTTGCGATGCTTGAATAGTCACATTCCAAATGCCTGTCTCAAATCACTAGGCTCTACTCACAGGGGAAGAAAGGATTATGTTTACCCCCAGCCATAAGTTGTTTTCTGTATCAACACCACAGACTCAGAATTGGGCTGACAGCCATTCTTTCTCTCAACCGGACCAATATAGTTTTGTGAAGTGGCCTCAGGATTTCCAAGAGACCAAAGCACTTTGGTCAAATAATAGTTCCCAGAATCCTTTAGGAGAAGCAATAGTCTGTAGCACAGATATACCTATTGTTTGGAAAACATACTTTTTGGGACTCCAGTTCCTCAAATGCCAAATGCCATGCTGGCTGGAAGATTCTGGGAGTTGTAGTCATACCTCCCCCACTCAACATCATGCCTAAGTTTTATTCAATTTCAACATTAACACTGGGAAAATGTGATACCCATGAAATAGGCTGGCTTCCTGTGAAGGAAGATGTATAGACATTGTGGATTAAGGCATCCGTAAATCTCAGTCTTACCATCAATAACATGGTGGTAGCAGGTATTATTACGATAACAGCATTTTTTCTTCAGGCATTCGTTACGGTAGAACCTTTCGGCTTCACCACCACATGTTTTCCTTTCTGAGATGTCCTGGTGGCATGCTAAGAAAAATTGAGAACCCTTCACTTCCATGTCAGTCAAAGCTGTCCTGCCCTCTCACAAAGAAAAGGCTTGTATGATGTCAGGCTACACTATTGGGCATTCAGATCAGTATAGCATACTTCCAGCTTTTCCCAACCTGGTACCCTCTGGATAGGATGGGCTATAAGGATTTCCATCTTCCTCTGACCAGTAGTCAGCAGAAGAAAACAGTCAATCCTCTCAGTCAAAAACAAGGGACAGTCATGTTGACTACAGTCAGCATCATTACCTACCACTGCAGGGTTGATTGGGGATAATGGGAGCTGTTGTAGCCCAGAACATACGGAGTTGTAGTCCAATACAGCTTCCTGGTTTGGGAAAACTGTTCTGTAGACCATTGCAATGCATTCTGTGTGAGGCTGCCCTTGAAAAATGTTTGGAAGCTGCAGGTAGTGCAAAATGCAACAGCCAGACTGGTGTCAAGTGTGCATTTCAGAGACCATATAACATCCATCTTACAAGAATGGCTTCCAGTTTGTTCCCCAACTCAATTCAAGGTGCTGGTTTTGACTTACAAAGCCCTGAGCAACTTGGGACCAGGATATCTGAAAGACTTCCTCCTCCCATATGAATCTGCCAGAACTTCAGAGGAGGCCCTGTTATGTGTCCCAACATCTCATGAAGTCAAGTGGATGGGTATATCTAACAAGTCTTTCTCTGTAACTGCATCCTGAGTGCGGAACTCTCTACCCAAGGAAGTTAGGCTGGCCCCATTTAAGCTTTAATTGGGTGGCCAAAACAGTGCTGTTCCACATGGCATTTAATGTTTTAAATTGTTCTGTTTGTACTATTTTAAAATGTTGATTATAGAATTGTTTTAGGGGATTTATAGAGATTATAAAGGCCTAAATACTTGTCTACTCTTGGAAACTAAGGAGGGTCAGCCCTGGTCAGTACTTGGGTGGGAGAATGCCAATTAATGCCAATTGCTGTAGGCTATATTTCAGAGGAAAGAACTGGCAAAACCACCTCTGAGTATTATTTTTGAAGAAAACTCTATGAAATTCATGGGGTCACCATAAGTCAACACGTGAAGGCACATACATACACAGAGAATAAATGGGTCGATGAGGGCCTCCTGAAAGCATCTAACAAGCTCCCCCCCAAAAAAAAAATAAGCCAGGTGAGGTTGCATTCTTCAGTGAGGAGGTCACTTATAAACAGCCTTTGACTTTGCACTTATCAATCCAATCGTTTTTAAGAGCAGACACAAGGAAAAAATAACAACCCAGTTTCTGTTTTTAAAATGAAGCACAAGCAGGCTGGTGTAGAAGAAGCAGTTCTTTACATAACTTCAGACCCAAACCATTTTGGACCTTAATGATAAAGAAAGAACACGTTAAACAGTTTGCATATAAAGTAGCTACTCTGCCACCAAGCTACCACTCTTCCCAAAGCTGCACTTTTACAATCCCACCGCACAATTTGTACTTAATACAAGAAGGAGCTGCTCTCATGAGATATCAGCTTTCTTTACTACTGCCATTGTTACCAACAACAACAAAACAATGTACTAGTTCTTTAGTCCTTAAGACTGTGACTAAAAGCACAGTAAATTTTGGGCAATATAAGTTTCCTATTTAATTTACTAGGGAGCCAGCCAATGTGGAGGAGTGGTTTAAGCATTGGACTATGGAGACCAGGGTTCGAATCCCTATTCGGCCATGGAAACCGACTGGGTAACCTTGGGCAAGCCTCAGAGAAACTCCCTCTGAACAAATCTTGCCAAGGAAACCATGTGATAGGGTTGCCAAAGTCCCTATCACCTTAAGGTCGCCATAAGTCCAAACTGACTTGAAGGCAAACAACAACAACAACAACATTTAATTTACTGCCTAAAGTTACCAGGAAGCTAGGCAGAGTCAGCCCTGATTAGCAATTGGATGGGAGACCACTAGGGAACACCAGGTGCTTTTTTCAGAGGAAGGCAATGGCAAACCACCTCTGAGTATGACTTACCTGAGAAAATCCTATGAAATTCATGAGGCTTCCGTAGGTTGACAGGCAATTTGAAGGTTCGTCTGTGTGTGTCTATGTGCCTTCAAGTTGTCTGTCAACTTATGGTGACCCCATGAATTTCATAGAGTTTTCTTAGGCAAGGAATACTCAGAGGTGGTTTTGCTAGTCCTTCCCTCTGAAATATAGCCTACAGCACCTGGTTTTTGTTAGTGGTCTCCTACTCAAGTACTGACCAGGGCTGACCTTTCTAAGGACGTTATCACACGTGGGCCAGAGAGCAATAATAAAGTGGAAATGAGGCATTCTGAAAATAAACCGAAAATAAACCTTGATTCCGCAAATGGCTTTCATACATAATTACCTTAATTGAGAAATTACAGTAAGCGCATTTAACGTTCACACACAAGAGAGAAAAGCCCGTAAATGTACTAGAAATGATCTTCTTGCACATGCGCAGATAGAGGAATGCTCGCCGTGGAACCATGGGAAAAGCAGGGAAATGCTCCCAAATGTGCATTTGCTTTTCACATTACGGTAAATGCGAAATTACCTTAATTTCGCATTTGCATTTCCTCAAAACTACCGAATTTCAAAAGATCTCGGATAACACCAGTTTCTGTCTATTTTCTGTCCAGTTTCTGTGCGACGTCGTGTGAAAACACGAGGCACAAATCCAGTTTTTGTTTGGGATTTGTGTGGATTAACCCGCAGATTTTCCCCGTGTGATAACGTCCTTAGATTCCAAGAGTAGGCAAGTCTTTATGGTATTTAAGCCTTTGAATGGTTTCTGGGAGAAAGGCAGCATACAAATATAATGAATGAATGAATAAATAAATAAATAAATACAGATATTAATTTACAACTCCCCAAAAGAAAGCTCTCAACCACCTGAGACTGTTGTTCCTATTGTGGCACCCCAGAGAGTGCCCGCTTTTGGAGAGTGGGACACATCATGAGAAGAGAGGACTCTTTGTAAAAGACAATAAAGCTGGGGAAGTTGGAGGGAAGTAGGAAGAGAGGAAGGCCCCATGCCAGATGGATGGACTCTATGAAGGAGGTCACTTTGGGTATTAAGGGGTTGTAGGAATTAAGCGGAGCAGAGGAGGACAGAGGGTCTGGGTCTGTCTCATCCATAGGGCTGCCATGAGTCGAGATCGACTCAAGGGCAGTTAACAACAAAACTCTAGAGATGGGATGGAGGGAAGTAAGAGGGGAAGGAGCTGGAGAAGGAAGGAAAAGAAAGCTACACTATACTCACTGAGAGGCCTGAAGAAACTTCCTGTTGTACCTGGAGGAAGAAAGGGTTCAAAATCAGAGCAAGAAGGGAAAGCGAGGAGAGACAATCCCTGTTTGCCCCTGCCCTCCCCATCCCATTACTGCCAATATCTCCATTGTCGTGTGGGGTATCTCCTCCTATTACCTTCGATGACCAGCACTAGGCAAAGAAGTAAACCCAGCCTAGGCTGGCTCATCTCTCTCTTGCTTTGGGGATACCAGTTCCATGTGGGGCTGGCGCCCACAGTGGGCTCCCCACAGAAACTGCAGAGATTGACAGACACCTTCTTCTAATGTAGGTCGGTAGAGGTGGGCCTGGGGCATGAGGCTGCCCCAGGACATGAATGATGTCAGAACCTCGGAGAAGTGTCATAGAACCTAGAGTTCTAGAGTATTCATACACCTAGCAACCAGGACTCTAGGGTCTGGGTTGAAGTCTAGAGTCTAGGGCACAACTTGGAACAGGGTGGATGAGTGTGGTTGGACTACAACTTTCAGAATATCAGAGCCAGGATGGCCAGTGGCTGAACACTCCAGTGGATACCTTGGAAAGGTGACTTTTTGGACCAGAAGTCCCATGGCTTTCATGCTGACTCTGATTTTTCAGATCTGGTATTCCAACAAAGTCACTTTTTTGAGCTCTCTATCCAGATGGGTGTCAGCCAGCATGGTATAGTTGTTCAAATTTTGGACCAGGACTCTGAAAGACCAGGGTTCAAGTATCTCCTTGGCCATGTAAGCACACTGAGTGGCCTTGGGCAAGGCTTATACTCCCAGCCTGAGAGGAAGGCAATGGCAAACCCTCTCTGAACAAATCTTGCCAGGAAGCCCCTTTAATGAATTCACCTTTGGGTTGCCATAAGATGGAAATGACTTGAAGACACACAAAAGCAACACATATTTATATTATGGTGGAGGGGGAAGGTGCAAAGTAGCATTTGGAGAAGGAAGGGGATTTTGTGCAAGAGAATGTTGTACATATGTACCGTACATTTTCTCTTAGTTTGGTGCCATATGTGATGCTCCAGATTCTCTCACACTGCAGAGTCCACCAGCCCTTGCTATTGCCCTTGTTGGCTATTTTGTTTTGTTGTTAACTGCCCTCAAGTCGATCTTGACTCATGGCAGCCCTATGAATGAGACATCTCCAAGACCCTCTGTCTCCACTGCTCTGCTTAATTCCTGCAATCCCTTGATATCTGTGACCTCCTTAACAGAGTCCATCCATCTGGCATGTGGACTTCCTCTCTTCCAATTTCCCTCCACCTTCCACAGCATTATTGTTTTTTTTTCCAAAGAGTCCTCCCTTCTCATGATGTGTCCAAAGTATGACAGCCTCATAGAAT
Source organism: Phrynosoma blainvillii (assembly GCA_026167975.1). Classification (NCBI taxonomy): domain Eukaryota; kingdom Metazoa; phylum Chordata; class Lepidosauria; order Squamata; family Phrynosomatidae; genus Phrynosoma; species Phrynosoma blainvillii. The sequence continues at coordinate 134,583,128 of JANUYF010000005.1, read as the reverse complement.
CATAGAGTTGGAAGAGATCACAAGGGCCATCCAGACCAACCCCATTCTGCCATGCAGGAACTCAAAATCAAAGCATCCCCAACAGATGGCCATCCAGCCTCTGTTTAAAGACCTCCAAAGAAGGAGACTCCATCACTCTCTGAGGGAGTGTGTTCCACAGTCGAACAGCTCTCACTGTCAGGAAGTTCCTCCTAATATTGAGGTGGAATCTCTTTTCCTGCAGCTTGCATCCATTGTTCCGGGTCCTGTTTTCTGGGGCAGCAGAAAACAAGCTAGCGCCCTCTTCAATATGACATCTCTTCAAATATTTAAAAATGGCTATCATATCCCCTTTTAACCGTCTCTTCTCTAGGCTAAACATATTGAGTTCCCTAAGTCGTTCCTCGTAGGGCATGGTTTCCAGACCCTTCACCATTTTAGTCGCCCTCCTCTGGACATGGTCCAGTTTTTCAACATCCTTTTTGAATTGTGGTGCCCAGAACTGGCCACAATATTCCAGATGGGGCCTGACCAAAGCAGAATACAGTGGCACTATTACTGCCCTTGATCTAGATACTATACTTCTACTAATGCAGCCTAAAATTGCATTGGCCTTTTTAGCTGTGGCATCACACTGTTGACTCATGTTCAACTTGTGATCCACTAGGACTCCCAGATCCCTTTCACACGTAGTCTTGTTAAGCCAGGTGTCCCCCATCTTATATCTATGCATTTCATTTTTTTGCCCTAAGTGCAGTACCTTACATTTCTCTGTGTTGAAATTCATTTTGTTAGCTTTGGCCCAGCTTTCCAATCTATTAAGATCATTTTGAATTATCTTAATTTGGTCATCTTCGCTTCCAGGGCTTTGTGTTGGCTATGGCTGATGGGAATTGCCATCCAACATCTTCAGAGACACAAGTTGCCCACCCAGCTTTGCTAAGAGTACTCAGGCCAACTAAAGGAGCAAGGGTAGGACCCTATGATATCACTGGACTGCACCCCCTGTCATTATTGAGCTTTGGTATCTAACAGCACCTGGAGGGTCACAGGTTCCCTACCCTTATGTTACAGGTCTGTTTCTTTGTGACAATAAATGTCTGGGGATATGATTATTTTTGTGACACTTGTGACATACTATGTTGTTGTTGTTGTTGTTGTTGTTATTGTTGTGTGCCTTCAAGTTGTTTCTGTCTTAAGGTGACCCTATCATGGGTTTAATAGATGAGGTTTGCCATTACCTTCCCCTGAGGCTGAGAGCATATGACTTCCCCAAGGTCAACCAGTGGGTTTCATGGCTAAGTTGGGAACTGAACCTAGGTCTCCAGACCCTCAAGCCACTACACCAAAACCACTAGCTCTCACATGGTATCTTACACAGACAAAATAGACAATGAGAGGAACACCATAGGGTAAGAACTTCCATTTTGAATTGTGTTCATAATGAATGCAGCAAATGTTGAATATAGGAAAGATTTTTGTTTCTGTGTCACATGCCTTGATTTGTGCTCATGGAAAAGACAGAGCATTCTTAAGTGGATTGATAACAAAAAGACATTTTAATTTGATTTAATTTAATTTACCTAAACTAGGGACATTTTTTAAAAAACCTGCCTCTCTTCCAAAGAGTGTGCTTTGATGCTTTTTTTTTTTTTTTTGGCCTTGATCTGCAGCCCAACTAATCTCACCTCCCTCCAACTTGTTGTTTTTCATTAGCAAATGGAGCATTTGTGTTTGTGAGCTGGGATTGAGGGGAGACCATATTTACTTCCCACTGTAGCGGGAAGCCATCTTACAGATTCCCGGGCTCCGCTGTGCCTGGCGCCCAGTGGTGTGGAAGAACAATCAAATCAAAAGTTATTAAATGCAAACACATCCCCCCTCCTCTCTTTTTGTCGGGCTCAGGCTGTAAAATCTGGAGCCTTTGTGTTTATTGGGAACTGAGGTCATGGCTATGCTGCTCCTGGGGAAATGATGGGAACTGGCCATTTCCTATCCTGCCACACCTGCTAATGCTCCACATACTACCTTGTGAAGTAGTGCCTAACTCGCATCGGATCTGCCCCCCCTCCCTGAAAAAATATCTATTGAAGCATCTTCATCTATTCCACTGCAACATATTTCCTGGGCTTCACAGCAAATATGGCCCAGAAACCAGACCAGGCTTCAAAATCTTGCTCAGGCTTTATAGAGAGTCAAGTGTAGCTTTCTGGTTTGAGCTGATAGCTCCCAGACTCAGTACTTCACTCTGTAAAATGGAAATGCTAATTCAGTACATGGAGTTGTGTGGCTGAAGGAGATGGAGGCACAAAACCATTTTGTACCAGTGTGGTGTAGTGGTTTAAGCGTTGGACTATGACTCTGGAGGCCAGAGTTCGTATCCCAGCTTGGCCATGTAAACTCACTTGTTGGGCTTGAACAAGTCACACTCTCTCAGCCTCAGAGGAGGGCAATGATAACCCCCCTCTGAAGAAACTTGCCAAGTATGTAACTTGCCAAAACCCCATGATAGGGTCACCTCAGTTGTACTCTCAGGGAAATCCGGGCATCAAGCAGGTTAGAAAAGAGGTGCCAACATCTATAACTTTGGGAGGCATTCAACTTGGGGTAAGGAAACCGAGTGCCCTGATCTCTCCGTGGACAGCAAAGCTCAAAGTCAGGGTCGGTGTTGTGTAGCAGTTATAGTGCTGCATTTATACATAGGACGTTATCACACATGGGCCAGAAAGCGATAATAAAGTGGAAATGAGGCATTCCGAAAATAAATAGAAAATAAACCTTGATTCCGCAAATGGCTTTCACACGTAATTATCTTAATTGCGAAATTAAAGTAAGCGCATTTAACGTTCACACACAAGTGAGAAAAGCCCGTAAATGTACTAGAAATGAGCTTCTTGCACATGCGCAGATAGAGGAATGCTCACCGTGGAACCATGGGAAAAGCAGGGAAATGCTCCCAAATGCACATTTGCTTTTCACATTACGGTAAATGCGAAATTACCTTAATTTCGCATTTGCATTTCCTCTAAACAACCGACTTTCAAAAGAACGCGGATAACACCAGTTTCTGACCACTTTCTGTCCAGTTTCTGTGCGACATCGTGTGAAAACGCGAGGCACAAATCCAGTTTTTGTTTGGGATTTATGTGGATTAACCAGCAGATTTGCCTTGTGTGATAACGTCCATAGACTGGGAATCCCTAGTTGAAACTTTTACTCAAATGTTAGGTTTCTTGCATTATCATGGATTGCTCCCTATCTCTTAGCCTGGCCTAGTTCACAGGCCTGGATTGAGGATAAAAAGTAGAATTAATTGATACTACTTTGGGCTGCTTGGGTGTGATACAAAGAATATGGTCAGAATCCTCTAGCACAGTGTAGTTTATCAATGTAACTTTATACATACTTAGCTACATATCAGAGGTACTAAGAAACCATGTTAGTGAATTGAAAAGATGCAGAATGGGACACCATCAAGAGTGTCTCAACATGCATTGGCACTCCCTAGGTAGTGTCTTGATGCACAACGAGAGTGATGTGCATCGGTCCCAGTGCACATTCATCATTTTCCAGCCTCCCCTACATAGTAACATAACAGCAGCCCTTTACTGGATTTGGATGTTATGGAACTGCCCAGTTTTAACTCCCACAGAAAGACATCCGCTTATAAAGACTTAAGTCCAGTCATTCTTAGTTTCTCTTGGATGGGATAGAGAGAAGGCTTTTTCAAGCCTTTTGACTGCAAATCCCACCATCCCAAGACAGCATGCTGAATTATCAAGGATAATAGGAGTTGTGATCCAAAGCAACTAGCAGTCACCAGTATACAATAAATGCAAAGAAGCTAGAACTCAGGACAAGTGCCTGGAAAAATTAATCTTTGGACTACAACTCTCAGAATCCCCAACTCCTTGCTATCCTGCCTGAAATATGTACATGTGTTCAGTATAAGGATGCTCCCAACCCAACAACTGTTGTCCTCTTTTATGTCCCTTTCAATTACAGGGCCTGGGCACTAGAGGTCACCAGCTCCTTTTTAAGGCAAAGGAAGGATAAGGTAATGGCTAGATTTGAATTCCATCAGTTTATCTAATGTTATCACATTATGTGGGGTAGTTTTCAAAGAAGTAGCCATGTTAGTCTCTTGCAGCCTAAAAAGGAGAAAAGAAGGGGGAGAAAAAGAAAAAGAAATGTGGCAGCACCTTTAAGACTAATCATGAATATAAACCCACTTCTTTGGATGCTGTACGGAGTACAGATAATAAATACTCAGAGCCAGCATGGCATAGAAGTTTGAGTGTTCGACTGGGATTCTGGAGACCAGGGTTCAAATCCCAGCTCAGCCATGGAAACTCACCGGGTGACCTTGAGCAAGTCACACTCTCTCAGCCTAAGAGGATGGCAATGGCAAGAAGAAACTGAAGAAACATGGCAAAAAAACAAAAACAAAAAACAAACCCATGATAGGTTTGCCTTAGGGTCACCATGAGTCTGAAACATTTGAATTGTGGTGCCCAGAAATGGATGCAGTAGTCCAGGTGAGGCCGACACGACTTGAAAGCAACAGCAACAAATAAAGCATTATATGTGGGTATCTTATCTCCATCCCCATATCTTTATTAGAATTACAGAAAAAATAAAATTTGTCCAATGCAGTTTCTTGCATGGTGCATGGTGTTGTGACTTTTGGGATTCTCCCTGTTTGCAGCAGTTGAAACAGATGACAGTAGGAGGAAGAGAGAGATATTGAGACATTTTAATGTAGTTGCAAAGTGGGGTAACAAAGGATTAATTGGAGCTGCCCCTGCAAAATAGGGATGGTTGGAGGGTATTTTAGGATCTCTCCACTGATCCTTCTCTCCTCATGTACACCAAGTCCTGTTTTCCCATTTATCTTAAAATCTACACTCTAAAATCTACCCAGATCATGTGCAGAGTCCTTGGAGAAGAACTTGCACTACAACAACTGCTAACACTGGTTGTGATAGTGACCAAAGGTGGAAACCAAGTGTTTAAGTCAGGGGTAGGCAACCTTTTGGAGAACTGGGCCGGTCCCCCGAAGTCCAGGTCTCCGCTGGGCCGAGGGGGGGATGGCAGCGCGCGCGCTCACGTGCACGTGCACACGCACACCCTCCACCACCGCGCGTGACCCCCGCTGCCGCGGCGCATGTTGCGCCCACCATTTTGATTTCCAAAATGGCGGCCGTGACGCGTTTGCACATATGCAGTACTCCTGCGCATGCGCAAACGCATTGCGGCCACCATTTTGGAAATCAAAATGGCGGGCACAGCACGCATGGCCGCACGAACAGCAAAACGTGTGGCGGTGGCAGCAGGAGTCTGCCTGCACCAGTAAGTCCAGCGACCTGGGCTGGAACCGGCCCGGGGGCCATAGGTTGCCGGTCCCTGGTTTAAGTGATTATTGTAGAGAGGAAGGAATCTGCGCAGGACCCTCAAGCCAGTTGCAACAAGTTAAAGAAATAGCCCTTGAGTCATGCTGCTTTTTTGGGGGCTAAAGTGATGTCTCATTTCACATCACAATTCATCAGACTGTATCATTTAATGAATTTATGCCAGTAAATATTACAGAGCAGTTGCTCATCTGCATATCCTAAATAACACCTGCAGGCATAATAGACACTGTAAATTGCAATGAACTAAAAACAAAATCCCCAGTTTGAACACTCAAGATTCCCAAAGGCTTGCTATAGCATTCTGGATCTTGATGGTTCTCCTAAAAAGCTGGTTTCTGGAACTTTTCCAATTTGGATTCAAAACCTTAGAACTCAGAAGCACCCCGCTCCCGGCTGTTTCTAGGTGTGCCAATTTTATTACTACCGGTATTTTCTAGCGGGAGTATGTCCACCTCTGAAAAACTTGCTCCTATATTAACCTTTTTAAAAGGTTAAAAACCGCCCCATAGTTATTCATTTGAATAAGAAACAGAGGGATCAGGAAGAAAGCATCCTCTGTAGTTCTCATGGGCATTTCTGGCAAGAAACTGATTCCTCCCCCCATTCTTATTGTAGCACAGAAAATATAGGAATCAATCTAATAAATTCCATCAAAATTCAATAGGCTAGGACCTACTCCTAGGCAAATGCTTATCAGATTGTAGCCTAACCAAGTGGTGCTTTGTGCATTATTAACTCTGGTTGCAGTCCTTACCTGGAAGTAAATACAATTGATCACAGTGAGACTTAACTTTTGCATAAACACATTTTGCCCTGTTAGTCTGGCTCCAAATCAAAAAGCTTTCACCACTGAGATGCCTGAGGTAGCGTTAACACCACCTGTATGCATTGCATCATTTTGGATTGCTGGTGCCAAATTTAAGATCTGAATATCCTTTCACATTAAAAAAAGAAAGAAAGAAAAAGAAAAAAGTTCAATAGACCCAAATTCCTTGTAAATAGAAAACTAGCAACACACGGAGAAAAATTCTACACAAGCTGTGTTATCATTTTATATTTGCAGGGTGTTTTTTTTTTTAAACAAGAGAGCATTCAAAAATGTGATTTCTCATCTGTATTTGGAAGTAGGGTAAATCAGCCCTACCAAGAGACGTTTCTAGGGCAAAGGCTGTTCTTTCCAGATTTATGAAATCTATTTCTATAGATGTATACTGTAGATCTACATATTGGACTAGTTCAATGGTAAAATACATGCTTTGCCCTCCATATCAATTGATTTTTTTTATCCATGGATTCAAGCATTCACAGCTTGAAAATATTTTTTAAAATATATAAATTCCAAAAAGCAAACCTTGATTTTGCCATTTTATAAGGGGCACCATACTATACATTGTATTTAATGGGACTTGAGCATCCATGGCTTTTGGTCCATGGAGTGCCCTGGAACCATGGATACCCAAAGCCGTGGATGTTAAAGTCCCATTAAATACAATGGAACCAAACGCCAGCACATGCCAAGGGGCCACTGTAGAAGGTCCAGTTCTATTTCTCTGGTTAGTAGAGATCAGGTAGCAGGTGATGAGAAGGACCTGAAACCCTGGAGAGATACTTTGAGTAAGACTAGATAATACTAGGCTAGATGCACCAGCAAGGCAGCATGCTATAGCTTCTTGTGGCTAGTATACATGGGAAGCCATGCAGTGACTCCCAAATTTTGGTCCTCCAGATGTTTGGGACTTCAGCTTCCAGAATTCCTGACTGCATACCAAGCTGGCTGGGGCTTCTGGGAGCTGAAGTCTCAAACACTTAAAGGATCAAAGTTTGGAAATCCCTGCCAGCAGCTGATGTCTTTGGCAGGGAAAGTGGCCATGGGGAACAATGATTCTGAATAATGTGGCAGAGATCCTCTCCCACAGCTAATCATAGATTCATAGAGTTGGAAGAGACCCCAGGGTCATCCAGTCCAACCCCCTGCCATGCAGGAATACACAATCAAAGCACCCCCGACAGATGGCCATCCACCCTCTGATCAAAAACCTACAAAGGAGGAGACTCCACCACACTTGGAGGAGCTAATGTCAGCCATTAACAGGGAATTAAAGTGGGGGTCCCTTAAACTATTGGACGACCTTGGCCAAGTCACGTTCTCTCAGCCTCAGAGGAAGACAAAGACAAATCAACTCCAAACAAATCTTGCCAAATTATAGGTTTGTCTTAGGGTCGCTGTAAGTCAGAAATGACTTGAAGGCACACAACAATGACAACTCTTCATTGGAGCCCCCGCTTTTCACTTCAGGCCTTCCTTTCCCACTCTTGTTTCTTCCACTCTCCATCTCGGTTCCTGTGATCCCTCGCAGCAGGGCTTGGTTTCTTGTCCCCAGCATGTCGTGGCCTCATGCCCTCCTCCGTTTGGGACAGACAAAAAGGCCGCTGAGATGAAAACAGGAGGTTGCAGCCCTGATTGTCCCGTCTGAAGCGACCACAAACCCACCAGGGCTCTCCAAAGAGAGCCACAGAAAGCAGGGAACTCCCTGTTCACCAGGCAGCTGGCCCAGGCCGGGTGGGAAGAATGCAAACAAACCCTTTTGTGGAGTGGGTGGTTGGCAGACGCAGTTCCAACCAAGGGTAGCGGAGTAGAACGGGAGTGCTACTTGTTGTGAACCGGCTGTGCATTCAGTGTGGGTTAGTGTCCGAGGCCTTTGGCTTGACACTGACCAATGTTACAGGCATGCATGCATGCAGGGATACACGCACATTTCGAGTTCTGCACGGTCAAGAGAAAGCATGCAGCTTGGTAGCCAAAAAGGAGAGAGGGGAAAGGGCTAGTGCATTGCTGCTCTGATGGGCCAGAAAGGAAGAGGCCTGGAGCCAGCACTCCTGGGTTCTCTGGAGACTTAGGGTGGTGGTGATGGTGGTGGGTGGGAAGCCACCGGAGAGAGTAGGATCAGAGCTGTGTCTAAGGCAGGCAGGGAGGAAGGATGGTAGGGAGTGGGACAGGAATTGGCTCCTTTTCCCTTCCAGTAGGCTGCCTCCCAAACCTCAGACTGGGCAAGAGTTCAGAGCGAGCGAGGAATGGAACAGCAGAGGCTTAGCTTGTCTGATGGTCCTGGAGGTCTGGCTGGCCGGCTCTGTGTGTCTCAGGGGGGAGCCAGGAGCCCTTGGTGGGGTGGGGTGCCTGGAAAAGCCCATGGGGGCAGCAGGTTCAAAGTAGGAATGTGCTGACGGGGTCCAAATTCCCCAAAAGGAACCTCCACAGAGCGAGAGGTACACCTCTTTGTACACCACGGCTGTGTGAATTGTATTTTGACCAGACAGGAATTGTCCTTTTTCTTCCCCACTTCCTCCAGCCGCCTCCACCCCACTACGCTTCAGTCTTTCCCTCGGGAAGTGCACGGAAAGGATCTCAGCATTATAAGGCTAAACCCTGGAGCTGAGGTTTCCATCAGAGCAGTGGATTTTGGAAGCCAAGGATTTATTTTCCCCAAGAGAAGAGAGGCTTATAGTTTAGAAGAAGATAGTACAGCTAAGAAGTACTGAACAAATACCAAAGCAGCAGATGGGACAGATGAGATAGTACAGCTGAGAAGCAGAACATAAATACAGATGTGACAAAACTGTGGAGGACCTATCGAGGGCTCTCACATTTTTGTTCATTTTATTTATTTCACATTATTTTTAGGTTGCCTTTAAAGGTTGAAACTCTTCTTGTGCAAGATAGTTTGCAGCTCCTGGCAAGATTTAGCAAGGAAGTCGGGGGAAGTAGTCACTAGTTCTGCAACCACTGCTGAGCAGATTGTGTCAAAAGATTTCGCCTACAGGAATTTGAAGTCAGACAGGAGGCCAGGTTTCGAGATTCCTATTTGAAAATATAACGAGGAAGTTGGGGAACATTTAGCTTTCCAGATGTTATGGACTACAGTTCCACAAACTCTTACCATTAGCTGTTGTTTGCTGATGTATGCTTTCAAGTCATTTCCGGTTTATGGTGACCCTAAGGCGAACTTATCACAGGGCTTTTTTGGCATTAGCTGTGCTGGTTAGAAATTAGAATTTTGGTATAAAATAGCTGGAAAACCAAAGGTTCTTCATTTCTGATACACCCTTTGTTGCCCCTTTCTACTTTTAGTTACTCATCTGTAACTTTGCACATGCCCAGAGAGATTTTCCATTTCCACCTTGCTTGTACTTATGGTATGCCACAGGAGCTAAGCCATTATTCCCACTTTACAGATGAAGAAACTAGTTGCATTCAGCAGCAACTGATGCCAACACAGATTTCTTCCTCTCTGGAAGTGCCATAGGCAGTCTCATAGTAGTAGTTTCTGAGCACAAGTACATGGTCCAAGAACTTGTGTGCAAGATCATTTTATGTTGTGATATACACAGAGATTTCATGTTCATTTATGTGTGGAAGTGTGATGAACCCCTTTTTCTGTGGGTTGTGATGAGACCTAAAAGGGTTCAGCATAGTGGCCATGAAAGCCAGCATGGTGTGTAGTGGTTTGATCATTGGACTACAACTCTGGAAACCAGGGTTTGATTCCTCACTTGGCCATGGAAATCCACTGGGTGACCATGGGTGAGTCACACACTCTCAGCCCCAGAAAACCAGGGGATAGGTTTCCCTTAGGTTGGAAATGACGTGAAGACACACAACAACACTACTTATTCACAGTTCATACTGAGGGCTGGGCTTACCATTTGGTAGTACAGATATTGCTCTGGGGTTTCGGGATCAACTGGAGGAAAGAATACCTTGACTCTTTGACATAAAATGGAGAATGGCCCATAGAGATGTTATCAGAAGGGGGAAGTCACCTTTTTGAGAGTTATCTAATAACATGGAGTGACTGAAAGCCTATTCTCAGTGGTTAGCGTTTTTGCATTGGTTGAAACCTGCTACCAGCTAGAGCTTTTTTTCTCAGCAACAAGTTTTTCTCAGCAACACACAGTAGGCACACAGTAGCTAGGCGGTGGTGCACTCCACTTTTTCTAATGGTAGGAATTTGTTGTAAGCCGCCCTGATTGCTTGACAGATGGGCAGGATACAAATATATTATTATTATTATTATTATTATTATTATTATTATCATCCATTGACCCATCCACCATTTTGTGTTCACTCTCTGACATGAGATGGTAGAGGCAGGTGATGGTATGGCTCAGAAGGCCCATGGATCCCCATGAAATTTCAAAGCACCAGAATTAGCTCTTGGTGGCCGACCCCCAGCTCTCCACTTTTGGTGTATCCATACGGTACAATTATAGCATTTCAATCCCACTTGAACTTCCACGGTTGCATCTAAACTTCCATGGCTTCATGTACACTTCCATGGGTCCATTCCACCTAAACATTAGGAAGAACCTTCTGACAGTAAGAGCTGTTCAACAGTGGAATATGCTGCCTGGGAGTGTGGTGGAGTCTCCTTCGTTGATTGTGTATTCCTGCATGGCAGGGGGTTGGACTTGATGACCCTTGAGGTCTCTTTAAGCTCTATGATTCTATCTTACAGAATGCTGGGATTTATAGTTTCATGAGATATTTAGAATTTTCTGCAGGACAGCTCAAGTGCTATGGTTCAGAAGTCTCTCCCTCATCCAGCCACAAATCCCAGGATTCCATAGAATGGAGCCATGACATTTAAAGCAATTTCAAATTGCTATAATTGTGTTGTTGTGGATACACCCCCAGTCTTCCCAGTGCGAGAAGGGCCTATAGTGTCGAAAGGGCAGAAGGGCATTATAAACTCTGGGCATAAAGGGAGATGAGGATGTGTGCATACGTGACCTTGGGGAAAGGAATGAATTTGTGGTCTTGGGTCTGTTTCAGGGGCCAGCCTTGTGGGTACAGCTATCCCGCTCCCTTCTCTTGTTTTGAGACAGAAATTAATTCCTTCAAAGCTTTCTGTTTGAAATCCTAAACTGGCTGAATATTTGTGGCATCCAAATGTTAAAAACCTTGCCATCGGCATCGCTGGATCCTGGATGGCTTTTGATGTATGTGGTTCGGTTTATTCCTGGGGTGTGTATGGCACGGCTCCACATCTTTATAATGCCCCATCTCAGGAAACCATTCCCTCCTCCTCTATTTTATGGACTTTTTAAAAAACCTCGCCTGTTGACTTCATGCAGTGCTGTGCTTATTTTCATCTGTCAAGAGGTGGAAGGGTCTTTTACCAGCCATCTGGCAAGGTCTCCGGCTGAATACCTCATCGTGCCAGAAGAATGGGGAGCTTTGCCACACACGCGCCTCAAAAAAGAGAGCCTCCCACAGTGGCTCTTTTCGGCCTTGTCACCTGCTAAGCTAAGAAGTTTTCCGTCTCAGTGCAAAAATGACACGGACTCGCTGGAACAACTCATCTGCCCCATGAGCGCAGCAACCTCAATAGTCTAACCACCGTGCCCAAAAAGTGACCCCACCCCTGGCAACTGGTCCTGGATTGTCCTGGAATGTCTAGACGCCAGTCCAGACCAGAAGCAAGCCTTCCTTTTTGCACGGGATTCCCTGTTGCACAGGAGCCAAAATCAGGCTGGCAATGGGGACTTGGAACATGGCAGAAGGGGATGTCGTGTTTTGTTTTGTTTTGGCCTCAGTGCTGGGGGATTCCCTGAAGGCTATGATACAGTGAAAGAAATGAAGTCACATCCTCTGGGGCTCACTCAAAGGTCGTGCATACAGTTGGGCTTCTGTGTGGCGGATTCCCAAGACTCTAGTACACAATGCAAGAGGATGCAATGGTGTCAACAACAACAACAACATGACACTGAATACACTGATGCTTTACCGAATGCAAAAGAACATCCTGCCCATGGGAGCATGCAATCTAAAAGTCAACACAAGTGAAATGAAACAGAGAGGAGAAGGAAGTGGAGGCAAAGGAGATTTTCAGACCTGGAAAAAAAGCCAGGAGTAAAAGGCATACATCCAGCAAAGTCGTGTAATCGCGCTGAAGATTTTCAGACACGTTGTGCTTATGCAGGACTTAACCTGTGAAGATCCAGGAAATCTCCAGCAACAAAGCATCCACTGGGAAATCCTGGGAATAGTTTGTTGCAGGAGCATTCCTGGTTCTTCCCGGGATAAGTCCTGGATAAGTGCGACGTCATCTGAAAATCTTCAGCACATTCGCTTACTTATCATGGGAGTATGCCTTTTTCTTCCCCAATTTTCCCCCATCTGATCATCTCCAAGGCTAAATAGGAAAAGAATATGCAGTTGGTTCCATGAGGCTTCGTTATAAGCTTTGTTCAGTTTGGTTTATGGGCTTTGTTATAGATCAGTGATTCCCAAACTTTGATCTTCCAGGAGTTTTGGACTTCCTCTTCCAGAAGTCCTCTTCTTAGCCAGCTTAGCCAGCAGTCAGGAATTCTGAGAGCTGAAGTCCAAAACATCTGGAGGGCCAAAGTTTGTGAACCACCATTATAGATGGCTTTGGGAAACAGAAGATTTTGCCAAGAGTTGTTCCAAAACCAGATGTCTGTCCTGCTTTCAGTTTCCAGTGCTGGAAATACACGGATAAATAAGAAATAGCACCAGCGTGTATGCAGAGTGCATTCTGCTTCACTGCTTGGTTACCAGAGGCTCCATCTATGCTCACTCAAGCCTTGGTACCTCACATTTGAGAGAGGAGGTCTGAATCTAGCATTCAGACATTCACGCTGCTATCCTCTTGAAGCACAGCTGTTAGAAGGAGGCAACATATAGCAAGTTGTTTGTGTGAAGTGGCTGCCCATGTGGTATGCAAACTGAAAAAAAGTTCTAGTATGCAAACTGAAAAAAGAGCTATGGTAATCAAGGCAGACTTAAATAATCTGTGCCCTTCCTTCACCCACCCCTTCCTTAACTTGTTCAGGAGCGAAAAAGCAATTATAATTCTGGATCGTTGTTCAAGGGAGAAGAAGCAATTATAATTCTGGATCAGGGCATTTTAGTTCTGTATCTTAGAAGAAGAATTTAAAGATTTTTGGAAAATTATTTTGTTTCAAATTACATGAATAATGCAAAGGCAAAGAGGCTTTAGTTCCTTCCGTGGCAATTAAAGCAGGACACAGGGTATTCAACTCAAAAGTCAGTCAAAAGCAGAGCTTGGAAAAGTTTTTTTTAAAAAAATTATTATTATTCTTTTAATTACAACTCTCAGAATCCCCAGTAGTGTTGCTGGCTGGGAGATTCGGGGAGTTGTAACTGGAAAAAAAATGCTTCCATGTTCTGGTTGAAATCAGAGAATTTTTTTCTCCCTCAGTCCATTGGACACATGCACATTCACAACAGAGAACTGTACCGTGGGCAACTGCACCTGTCGTACTATCCTAACTGCGATCTGCTGTCAGACCTTAAGCTCTGGCACCAGATACAACAGGTGCCAAACACAAGCCATCATTCAAAACTTGGTTGTTCTGGATTATTTTGGATCACAAATTGAACATGACCTAGTAGTGTGATGCTGCAGCACAGAAGACAAATACTACTTTTGCCTGCATTAATAGAACCATAGTTTCCAAGTCAAAGAAATTAATAGTTGCACTGTATTCTGCACTGGTCAAGCCTAATCCAGAGTACCGTGTTCAGTTTTGGGCACCTAATTTGAAGAAGGATATAGACAAATTGGAGCAGGTTCAGAGAAGTGCAACAAGGATGATAAGTATGGAGAACGAAACCTATAAGGAAAGGTTGGAGGAACTAGGGAAGAGAAAACTGAGGGGTGACATGATTACGCTCTTGAACTACCTCAAGGACTGTCATAAAAAGGTGGGTGTGCCAAATGCACCTGAGGAAGTAGACTTTAGTCTACGAAAGCTCATGCTGCCAACTTCTTTCTTTAGTTAGTCTCAAAGGTGCTACAAGATCTCTCTACATACTGATTCTACAAACAGCTATATCTTGAATAAAGAGGTGGGTGCAGTTTTGTTCTTTCTTGCCCCAGAGGTTAGGATCAGGTTTAATAGTTTTAAGTTACAGGAAAGTAGAGTTTGACTGAACATTAGAAGGAACTTCTTAACAGTAAGAGCAGTTTGGTGGTGAAACCAATTGCCTTGAGAGGTGGTGGGGTCTTCTCTGGTCACCTTCAAAAATTGTCTGAACAGCTACCTGCTGGGAATGCTTTAGCTGGAGATACTGCATGGGGGCTGGACTTGATGACCCATAGATCCCTTCCAACTCTATCATTCTATGAAACAGTCCCAGAGATTTCAAAGGAAGAAACCTCCTGTAGAACAAGGATGCCTACAGAGATGCCCAGACTCTTTTGTGTTTGTGTCTAATTGCCCTTGAAGCTTTGTATACTTGGGTTTGAGTATCTTCAATGTGTATGACTGTCAACTTGTACGTGTGTACCACGCCCGACATGGGGTACAAAATGCTCTTGTTCTCCTAGTCCTTTCTTTCTCCTCACAACCACCCTACTAAATCAGTCGAAATCCCCAAAATAGATCCAGAGCCAAACCACATTACAATCCGCTCCCCACATGTTTGTGTCACAAAAAGGTTGGATAGAATTTGGCCTCGGTTGCTGGGACTGGCAGTGGAAGACACTTGGCACTTCTTTGTGTGTGTGTGTTTTGAGGATTGTGTAGGTTTCTGAACATAGATAGTCTCGATTGAGGGATTTGGGGAGGGGGGAGGCGGTTGAAAAGAGAAAAAGAGAGTTGTGTGTCTGAACATTTCTTTAATCCTCAGTTACCCAGCTGCTGATTCAGCAAATTTTCCATGACCCAGGAATTCTTTCTAGCAAGGAACAGTATTTCTCTGTTTTTGGTGCTTGGATGGGGATCAAGACAAGAGGGAGAGGGGAGGGCAGAAAGATGAAGGATTCACAGGCCTAATGATGTGTTTGAGCTCTGTGTTTGTGGGTCAGGCTCGAAGGATGTTGGTAGAGCTGGGAAAAGCCCATGTTGCATGGCAGGATATATGTATGAATGAATTGATGACATTTGTCAGGGGTTATTCAAATGTTGTTTTTGTTAGCACAACTATGCAAATAATTTCACTCACGCATTCCAGTTTTGTTGTTCACAATTTTTTTTTATTGGAATCTCATCTATGCGCATTTCTGAGAGTTCTGTTGCTTACACGGGTCAGCACTGCGAATAAAGATGGAGTCAATGATGCGGCTGTCTTCGAAACAGGTTCAAGGCATGCAGAGTTTTATCATGATTTATCCCGGGCCTATTCACATTGGTTATTCGCACAGCTGACAATGCAAATCTTTTATGAAAACTTGGGGGAAAAGCTGAGATTGATTATCCCACATTAAGTGGGTTCAATCAAGCAATTATTTATTAATGCTTAGACCAAAGGCCATTTGTGTACAAAGTGTTAAAATACAATACAACATGCAGGAACAGCATAATAAAAGTAAAACATAAAATAAATTACCTAATAATCATGCATATAAAAAATTTAAAATTCAATCTGCTTAAAATATGGACTACCTCTGGTGAAATCAATGGGATGCACCCCCACAGATACATGCCCACATGCACCCATGGGGGCGTCCCCCATTCATGCCTATAGGGCTTGAATATTGGCAAGTCCATTTTCATGGGGGGTGGGGTGGGGTTCCAGAACAGATACCCCACGAAAATGGAGGACCAACTGTATAATTAAACAATTATACAGAGCAATCAACAGCGATATCAGCAATATATATTGCCCAAATTTTCATTGCTGCCAGGGCAGGTTAAGTGGATGTTTTGGCAGCACCCCTCAAAAAAACTTACTCAGGTGCTTTCAAAGTGTGTGTGTGAACAACAGAGATTAAACCCACATTCTACCAGGATTATTTTCGTCATCTGAACTGAATTCAAAGATAAAAGTCATGGTAGTCTGGAAAATCAGTATGCAAAGGGGGCTTGTAGCACCTTTGAGACTAAGGGCCTCGGCAGACGGCTAATAGAGCCGTCCTCGGAGCAAGGAAGGAGAGGGGCAGCCGCACGCTCGGCACCCCTTCCTCCTCCTGAGGTCGTCCTCGGAGCCGCCGGCCCTCCACACAGCTGGCCCTCCGAAGACAACTTCCCACCGCAGCGTCCGGACACACTGCGGCAGAAGGGTCGCCGAAAGTGCGCCACAAGCTTTTGCAGCGCACTTTCAGCGACATATGACATTTCTTGGGGCGCCGACGGTGCGCCGCGGGATCGAGGCATGAGGATGCCTCGGTCCCGTGGCGCACCTTCCCAGGGCAGCCCACAGCCTCCCGTCTGCCGAGGCCCTAACTGAAAGAAAGAAACTGGTAGCATGAGCTTTCCTAGCCTTGAGCCTATTTCCTCAGATACATGGAATATGTTACATGCATCTGAGGAAGTAGGCTCAAATCTACAAAAGCTCATGCTACCAGCTTCTTTCTTTCAATTAGTTTCAAAGGTACTACAAGATCCCTTTGCAGTTGGAGACTGAGTATATCATGACGATAAGAAAACAGAATGTGACAGAGGAAGCTACTATGAGCCAAGACTGAAATACTGTATATACGCAACTATACGTCAATCTCATGTATAAATCAAAGGCAGGTTTGGGGGCCAAAATTATGGATTTTGATATGACCCATGGATAAGTCAAAGAGTAAAATGTAAAGGATGAAGCAAAGAAAAACAATGCCAAAGAATTTACCAAATCCCAGCAAGCATAACTGTTTGTGCTCATGCTAAAGGTTGGATGGATGAGATAATAAAGAGGGGGTCAGTGCTACCAGGATAGATTGTGTTCTTGCCTTTCACCAGAGATGGTTCCTTTTTAAATATGAGTTAAAGTATAGTACTTACATTGACCTGTAGATAAGTTGACTTTAAATTAATTTTTGACTAACATTTCTAGACTTATACATGAGTATATATAGTATATCAGATGGTGAAGAGAAGCAGGGGAAAATGATAGGGCTTGGCTATGGTGAAAACATAGATGGAAGTCATGCTTGAGGGGCATCAGTGAAATTTTTTACTGAATCATCCTGATTCCCAGACAAAGCTTATGAGAAGTCACCTGTAGTTGCTTCCCAGTGTGTGCCCTCCCCGTAGGGCACATACGGCCTGGATTCCCAGAGCCCTTGACATACTGCACATTCCAGCTTTTGCATCAGCGGCTTTCCAGCTGACTGGCTGTCCTATCCCCTGCTCTAAAACCCTGACGCTCGGCTGCCTCCGGAACCAAGAACAGATTCCACGCATTACGCAGAATGACTTGGTGGAATTCTTCTGGTTTCTACATCTCGGCTTATTTTCTGGCTTGACCTTGTGGTTCCACTCTGTTCTGGATGCAACTTGACAGCTGGCTGCAGTTCAGCAAGGAGAAATACATCATATAACCTACCTCCACCCCCATCATTTTGTAACTGATTGAAGAAAATCCACATCTTTCTCTTCTGTGCTCCATAACTGTGTCCCAGTTGTATCCTGAAGAAACAATAATAAAAATGTAGTTGCATCTTTATGTTGAATTGTGGAATACATACAATCCAGTGTGGCAGCTCCCTGTTCCATTTCTCAATTAGATGGGATTTCATAAGTGAATATAGGTATTGGATGGGTTGGCAGAGTTGAGGAGAAAGAAGACTAGGAGTCCTTTTCCCCATCCCTGTCACTCCCTTCTCATTCTGCTTGCTTATCAGATATAAAATAGCAAATTAATCTCTCTCTTTCTCTCTCTCTGTATACACATAAGTATGTATGGCCGCCCTGTTGCAGTTTTTAATCCTAGACATCCAAACTGGATCTAGTTACAAAAGTTTTACAGTGCAGATTGATAAACACTGATAATCCAGCTTTAAAATTTCTCTATAGATTGGTCACAGCTCACCAAGTGGATCTTGTGCACAAGTCCTGTTAACAGTTTGAATTATATATTGCAGAGATTAGTAAAATGTATTAGAAATGTATTGTGACACAACCACGTTTGGATGTCTGCAACATTTTGTGGTCCATGGGCATTTGGGATTTTGTGTAAGTGCCATGGTCACTTTCATAAAATGGATGCCATGAATGTGTGACCCATCACAAAATGTAGTGCCACAATGAAACACACATCCTACAGAGGGTGAGCTTATGAGCTTATAAAATGAAAATTAAAAAGAAGAAGTAAAAATTGCCTAACTATAATGTTAGTTGGGAGCTGAGCCCCAAAGCACACAGCCAGTTTGCACTCATGGTTTTTGATAGTCTTCTGCTCCAGCAGAGCACCTGTTTTATAGAAGGGAAGCTAATTAATTTCCTCAAATCATCTATAAATAAATTTCTCCAAAATTAAGTCCCCCATTAATTGGAAGATAATATCCAAGATTCTCTCAGATCCATTACTCCAGTCAGTTCCTGATTAATTACGGTAAGTCTCAATCTATTTATTTCCCCTCTGCCAGCCAACTCATTCTTATTGCTACAATTTCTTCCTTTATCTCTCTAGAGTCTACCGTGATCATCACCCACACCATTTCTCATCTACCACATGCCCTCCATCTAATAATAATAATAATAATAATAATAATAATAATAATTTTATTTCTTTCTCTCCTCTTCTCAAAGCCCAGCCTTTTAAACACACACAACCCACATGCCATTCATCTATCATACATTCATGCACATACACACTCTCCCCCTTTTCCTCTCCTCTCCAGCTGCCACTCCATTAGTCCTTGAAGAAAGAATATGACTTTAAATGTCGTAAACAATAACAAACCAAATCCTGTTTATTTTGGAGGTGGGGGAAGTATTGGAATTGGCACAACCCAAATTCGGGTCTGTTTCCATATTTGTTTTCTAATTGTAGGTGGGTGTGCTGTGATTCTAAAAATGCTCTTTTCTGCACTGTATGCGCATGTAAAATAATTGTTCAGAAAGGTTACTTTGAAAGCTGCATATCAAACGCATCCTTTACTCCCTTTACTCACATTTGTCTAACCATAGTTGACCTGTCTGTCTCGATAGCCGTAGCCTAAGGTTAGGCAGCCGTGTGTGTCAACTACTGGTCCTTGTGGTTATAGCTCTCCTGTCCAGCCCCCAGGGGAGTCATAACTCTGTGGTCGGACATGCCAGCACCCCCCTCCCCAGTAGCTCTGACGTGGCAGGAAGCATCAAGGGGGATGTTTAGATAGGACCAAACTCTGCCGTCAGCAGCACACTTCGTAATCCAGGCTCTTGTGTCATGGGGCAGTGAGAGATGGGATTTACACTGGAGTGTGCACAGTCCATGGGGAGACGTTGCTGGAATGGAGAAAAGCTGTCCAGGAAAATATATGTGTAAACCACTCTGAATGCAGGCTCACTTTTGACATTTGTACACAACTACCTACTCACAAATGCTCACACCTACACAAACGAACACAAATGTCACACAGGAAATGTGCTATAAATAGACGCAAACATACACAAACAGATCCACACGCAAGAGCGAAGCCTGGGTATGCACGATCACATACCAATAGGTGCAACTATGTGCCATCCCACACAGTTGTTTGTTCATACAAGAAATGTGCAGCTGTTACTGACTTCTTGCTGTTCACATGTTTTCGCCCAGCGGAGCATTCAGGTTGCCAGAATATTTGCCTTTTTCTTTCATCCAAAATGCAATTGACTAAATAATAATAATAATAATAATAATAATAACAAAATACAATCAAAGCAGCTCACATAAATTAAAATAGGCTTTAAATAAAACATACCTTACATTAAACAACAATAAAAACAATTAATCCCCCCTTTAAAAGAGTTAAATACAATGCTAAAAATCCATGTCAGTGGATGGCAATTCTCCCCTCAATCAATGTCTTGAGGTGGTAATGGACTGGATGAGGAAAAATCAAATGTGTGAATGATAACTTTATAGGTATTAGGTACCTGCTGTACAAAATGTACACATACTAAGTGCAAGTACTTCTTTTCAGTTGCTGGGATTCTGCAAGTACAATTAAATAATTTCATCTTAAAATTAAAAGAATTGCAATTGACCATCCTTGCTCCTAGCCTTCACCTTTCACTCTCTGGTCCATCCACATATGCTGTTGCTCATGTGTTTCCTCTATAGTAAAATGAATATTATGATCTCTAGAACAGGGTTAAGGCTGTCCAGGTGATTTGGACTTCCATGAGCCCCACACAGCATAGAGGTAATGGTAAAAGATTATGAAAGTTGCAATCCAAACTATATGAAAAACCAAAGTTTCCCTAACCCTGCTCTAGAGAAATGTAATTGTTTTCATGTGGCATTCATGTATTACATTGCATGACATGAAAAAGCAAATGTCATGATTTCCCCCCACAATTAGTTGTATGAAAGAGGAGGAGGATAATCTTTACATCTGTATGACAACATCTTTGTGACCTCCGTTAACTTCTTGGGGGTTTTCAAATATGAATGTATACAGCAAAAATTGAGAGCACACTTCAGTCAAGTGGACAGTGTCTAAAAGACCAAATTGTGAAACTGGAAGACTCCCCATCAAGACACCTTTGCCATAAGATGAATCACCCCTTTTGAGAGCTCAGGCTGAGCTGCTTTTTTTGTCTATGATGTGCAGATTATGACTGATATTGTTCATCATGCTGGCAGAGCATAAGCTCTGCCACTGCACTTACAGGAAGTGGTGGAATTTGCTCCTTCTGTCCAGCTACATCCCCTGGCATGCAAGAAAAGCCAAAAAGAGCTGCCAGGCAAAGTTTCATCTCCTTGGCTTCTAGTTGGCTACAGAACTGGATCCTTGGGGTCTTTCCAATTGCTCTATGATTTATCCGTTTGTTTGATTTATATCCCACTTTTCTTTGTACAGGATCTAATGCAGAACCAATGGTAGAAGCAGCAAGCTCTGCAAGCCTCCCTGTTGTTGTGTGCTGAAGTGGGGGCTTTGTGGAAGGAGATTTTGGATTCCTCCTTTTTCAACATCTGAAAAAGTAAAGATGCAGGCAAAATCCTCAGTTACACTTGGGTAGGTATACAACAGGATGCTGATCACTGACTGGTCTACCTTAGAGGACTGCCATACAATTATCTGACTGTGGATACAAAATGCCTTGAATATTTAAGTGTCATAAAAATGTGACTGTATATTAGACTGTTAGGTTTCAATCAAGGATTTCACATGCACACACGCACACACAGAGATTGTAAATTGCCCTAGAGGCTTTTTGGTTGAGGAGCACGAGAAAAATGCTGTAGATTTATATGAATAATTGTAGGACCACATAAAGTGGCCTAATACTGAGACAGACCATTGTTCTGTCTAGCTCAGTTTTGTTTCTGCACTGCCTGGTACTGATTCTCAGAGGTCTTTTCCAGCCTTCTGGAGATGTGGTCTTGGGGATGTGAAACATGTGCACTTCACTGTGCTACAGCCATTCTCTGACACATATATCCTGTTTTTATTGTTCACAGGAGGGAAAGTGCATAATTGGTCAGCTTGTTTACTTGAAAGTAAGAGTCATGGTGTTTGACGATTTATATCTGTTTACAAGTATTGTGCAAATGAGGAATTAGGAATAAGGAAAAACTTTTAGAATCCTGCTTCCTCTCTAATATGTTTAGGACTGCAACCTAAAACATTCACATTAGTCACATTTCTAGAGCCACATTCAACAGTGCATAAGCAGACTTACACAACAGGCCTTCTCCTGTCTCATGCAGCTCTTTTTATCCTTTAGTTGTTTCTCCAGGAGATCCTACAACCCTTCAAAGTAGATTTTGGGGATAGGCAGCAGAATAGGGGCTTCAGGGGGAGGACCAGTCTTGTGTTGTTAATGAATGCTATTCTGTCAATGGGAGATGTTAGTTGAATATTTATTATTTTATTTTATTACTTTTATTTTATTTATTTCATTTATATCCTGCCTTTCTCATCAGAAGGACCCAAGGCAGCTCAGAAATAAAACGTTTAAAATTACACTGAAATTCAAAACAGTTAAAACTACTATATACAATATAAAATCACATAAAATATACATAACCGAAAAACAAACTAAAAACCCACGTGCTCCATAAGCAATTTGCCTCTGTGTGATAAACTCCACTGGTTCAGCACAGAAACACCTTCCTTGGAATCAGATGGGAAGGAGAGATAGAGTTGGGTATCATCTGCATACTGGTGACACCACACCCCAAAACTCCGGATGACCTCTCCCAGCAGTTTCATGTAGATGTTGAATAACATGGGGGACAGAACAGAATCCTGAGGGACCTCATAGGCCAATGGCCAAGAAGTCAGAGTCCCCCAACACCAACATCTGAGTTTGCCCCTCCAAGAAAGACTGGAACCACTGCATAACTACAGCATCCAGGTCAGAGTGAATCTGAGCGATTTTGTCTGCAAAATGTCTAGCAAATTCTTCACAGCAGGCTGATTAATGGTCTTTCTTCTTGGGGGCCAGAATGTAAAAGGCCCCTGGCCACTCAGAACAGCTCCACTGGACGACTCTGTACAGACGCAATGGTGGCAGAGAAGTATAATTTCTTTGCTGCCTCCATTGCCTTGGCATAGGCCTTCCAATGGGCTCTAGCCCATTTTCACCCAGACTCACTCCGAGTCTTCTTCTATCATCACTCTAGCCTCCATCCCACTTATTTCATCACCACTAGCTCCCTAGTGAACCAGGCAGCATGTTTGGCTCCACTTCATGGGAGGGGACACTTAGGAGAAATCGTGTCCATTGCCCTAGCCATTTCCCTATTCCAGAGATATACCAGGGCTTCAACATGATCACTTGCAACAGGAAACTCCCCAAGAACCACCAGGAATCCATCAGTATCCATAAGCTTCCTAGGGTGAACCATCTTAATCAGCCCCCCACCCCTGTAGAGGCTCTGAGTCCCAGTGAGTCTAAACCCTACCAGCTAGTGATCAGTCCATGACAATGGAACTATAGAGAATTCCTCAACTCCCAGATCACTATCATCCTGCCTGGAACAGAAAACCAATTCCAGAGTGTCCTGCAACATGGGTGGCCCCAGATATTACTTGAGACAGCCCCATGGTTGTCATGGAGGACATGAAGTCCTGAGCTGCTTCTAATAGAGCAGTCTCTGCTTGGACAACAAGTCCCCTAGGACAACAAGCCGAAGGGACTCCAACATCACTTCAGAGACTAAGGGCCTTTGCAGACTGCCAGTAATAGTGCACATTAAATTGAGGCACTGCCCTGGCTCAGTGCTAGGGAATCATAGGAACTGTAATTTATTGTGGCACCAGAGCTCTCTGACAGAGAAGGCTCAATGTCCCAGAAAAAAATACAATTCCCATGATTCCCTAGCACTGAGCCAGGGCAGTGCCTCAATTTAATGTGCACTATTTCTGGCAGTCTGCAAAGGCCCTAAGAGCCTCTACAGACGGGCGGCCGTGGGCCACCCCGAGAAGCTGTGGATTAAGGCCAAGGCTGCCCCACTCCTTGGCCCCAATCCACTCTGTGAGCAGCCCTGGAAGGAGTGCTAAAATAGCGCTCCTTCCTCAAGCCGCAGAAAGGGCGCCGGAAGAGGCAGTGCGTGCCTCTTCCGTTGCAGTGTTTCTGGATGCTGCAATGGAAGGACGTCATTGGAGCGCCCGCCATGTGCGCAACGGTGGGCGCTCCGATGATGTCCTCAGGAAGGGGTTGGGGCACCGGCGTCCGGCATCTGGCTGCCCCTCGCCTTCCTGGGCTTGAAGATGGTGCTTTGCGCCATCTGCAAAGCCCCTAACTCAGCCAGGGAGACTGTTGAGCAGCGGGATGGACGGTACAGCAACAGAATCCCTATTCTGTCTCAGCCACCCACCTTTAAGTAAACACACTCATGCCCAGTGGACTGTGGGACAAGGCACCTGGTAAGGGAGATGGAATCCCAATAGACCGCTGCAACTCCACCTCCCGCCCCCCCCAGGCCTGGTCTGCTGCTGTACAGAGAACTCAGGTGGACAGAGCTGGAAGAGATTAACCCCACCAGTTTCATCCAGCCAGGTCTCCATAATACATGCCAGGTCAGCATGCTCATCCAGGATCAGGTCCTGGATCAAAGACGTTTTTCCATTCACCAACCAGGCATTGAGCAACAACATTTTCAGCCCAAGGGGCCTGTTGCCAAGGCTATCCAGGCTATATGAAATGAGGGTCAGCTTGAGAGTAACCAATATGTTATTTGAGGTGAGGCCAGCAGGAGCAGCAAACAGGCAGGTGGTAATGAACCTCTTCCTGAGGTGTAGGGGTGACCTTTCTTCTCTCCCTTCTGTACTAGCGCCCCTCAGTCCAAACCAGCACCCAGCTTATGTCCACTTTCTAAGGGGCCAGGTGTTCCTCCCTGGCTATGTAGCAAGGAACCAGCTGAGTGCCTGGGCCCTGATTCTGGCAGGGAGCAGCTCACAATGTCCTCCAGGTAAGGTGAGGCCAGCAGCAGCAGGCAGGTGGTAATCTACCTCTTCCTGGGCTGGGTGATGGTGGCAGTTCTTCTCTCCCCTCTGTACAAGCCATTGTACAAATTAAGAGTTCCACGCATTTCATACTCCATTAACCACTTTTGACTGTCTTGTATACTCAAAGTGTAATTGCATTTTTATGTTTTGTAATCTTGTAAGCCTCATGAGGGGGAGTAAGTTTGAAATATTTAAATCCAGAGCTGTAAATACAGAATATTTTCTATATAGGAGAGATTTCAATACAGTCATTTCACTGTGTGTGCAGAAAAGCCTTAAACCCCTATGATACCTACCTGTTAGTACTGACAAGAGAAGGTCTGTTGTGTAAGTCCACTTATGCAATGTTGAATGTGGCCCTAGAAATGTGACTAATCAATGTGAATATTTTAGGTTGCAGTCCTAACTAGGGACGTGGTGACACAAGTGGTTAAGACACTGACTGTTGATTGCAAGATCAGCAGGTTGGCAGTTCGAGGCCCAGATGTTGCATGATGGGGTGAGCTCCTGTCACTAGTCCCAGCTTCTGCCAGCCTAGCAGTTCAAAAGCATGCAAATGCAAGTAGATTAATAGGTACCACTTTGGTGGGAAGGTAAACAGAATTCTGTGCAATCATGCTGGCCACACGATCACAGAGTATCAATCAATCAATTTATTCAGTCTTAGACCAGTATAGGATCACAGAGTAGTCTCTGACAACGCTGGCTCTTTGGCTTAGTAACGGAGATGAGCACCGCTCCCTATGGTCAGACACGACTTGATAACTTTGTCAACGGGGAATACCTTTACCTTTTTAACCTTTTAGTACTGAGTTAGGACTGCTGCAAAATGTTGTGTTTGGGGCAGTTATGACAAATGTTATGACACTTTTAACTGCTTGAAAGTTGTACTGGGCAAGTTATTTACCAGGCGGTCAAACTGTTGTTTTTGAGATTTAAACCTAATTGTTTGAGACCAGGGCTGCTTCCAAACGGGGTATTTATTGTGAAATTGCAATGCTTTATTCACTCACCTTTTACTGGAGAGGAGGAAACGTTCCACATAGTATCATCATCCAAGTATAATGCTTCTGTGTTTTATCTCTGCTGATTCCATCTCTTTTCTTCCTGCACTTCAATTTTCTTTAAGTAATGCAGAAATGTTTTCATAGGTGTAAATGCCCTTGGTATCTCTGCCAAAAAGATATGGGTTTGATGCTGGTAGTGATCTATTGGAGAGGTGAACCTACCATAGCCTAGCATACATCGTATATAATGCTTGTAGTGAACATCCTTTTATCTCTTCTTCAAAATTTCTTTTCAAGTAGTGCTAAAACACTGGGAATTCTGAGATTTGTAGAATTCCCAGCTCAAAATAGGCTATATGTACACACGTCTCTGTCTGTCTTTGATTATTAAAATCCATTTCTGTTTGCTACCACTTTATCTAGCTGGTTAATGATGGTGACCAAGAGGTTTCTTATATATTAAAAAAGTTCACATTACAGTTTTATAACATTATAGTGTATAATGTGTAAAAAGTATTATCGCTTTATCAGGGTATAGCTGGAAAATTTTCTCCCAACTTAAAAAAATGTAGATTTATTTTTTATTCCCTGTTGCTGATCGGCTTTTCCTTTCTATTATATCTTACTTTTTAATTATTTATTGCAAGTTCCTTTGGGGACTGTTATTGGTGAAAAGATGAGATGTAAAACATTTCAGGTAAATAATAAAACCTGAGCTGACTTTCAATAAAGTTTTATAAATGCTCCTTTTGTTTCTATTATGTGTGTTCTTCCTGGCAGATACAGCACCATCTAACTTCCCACAGCTATAGTAGTTCCATGTTGCTCTGGAGGTAAAAAAAACAACAGTAACAGGGAGTATCAGAATCCGTTTTCTTGATCTGGTACCACCTTTGTCAGATTTTTAGGTGTGTGTGTGTGTGAGCAGAGAAAGTGGGGTAGGGACAAACATTCTCCTCATCCCACCGTCTCCTCTTTAAAACCTTGTGGTCTTTTCCTCCTTCTCCATCTCTTGCTCAGGGGTGTTTTATTTTTCTAAGGCTTAATGTTTTCATAGTGAGTCCATTTCCCTTCTGGGGGTCAGAGCCCGGGTGGGGGCAAATGACGCCTGGACGGAGACTCATCATAGACTTTTGCTGTGGCAGTGTCTGAGGAAAATGCAAACAATAAAGCCGACAGAGAAGCTGACCACAATGACCTTTTGGCAGTTCAACCACAGAGCACATCAAGCTGGCAAAACCCACCAGCTTCATTCCCCTTCCATGATAATTCCAGCTCAGGGGTTCCCCATTCAGTCCCCCTCATCTGAACCTCTGCCTTTTATTCATGATGTGGAGTACTTGCTTATCATTCCACTTTCAACCTGGGCTCTCAGTGTTGGTGGTTGGTTTCAAATGAACAAAGATAAAAATCAAAAGTACACAAGCATAGGGATATTGGATATCGTATATGGGGAAGTGGATGTCATATCATACACCCGAAGTTATAAACCCACAGATCTGTATCATCTGGGCAAAAGGAAATTTACATTAGCTAGCCACATGCTTACACATGGAGAGTTCACATGTAATGCTAAACGATGGCTTGCACGATCCCATCTTCTTCTCTAATGAAGCAGACTAGAATTTTCCATTTTAGGAGATTATCTCACAGCTCTTTTTGGCCGATCCCGGCACAGGCTGGGCATGGGTTTAAACTGGTCAAAACGGATTGTATTGCACACCTCCATGCCCAATTTGGATGCATCG
This sequence comes from Phrynosoma blainvillii, assembly GCA_026167975.1. NCBI lineage: Eukaryota > Metazoa > Chordata > Lepidosauria > Squamata > Phrynosomatidae > Phrynosoma > Phrynosoma blainvillii. Next base: position 134,555,637 of record JANUYF010000005.1, on the reverse strand, counting down.
CGTACCCGATACGGACTCCTGGTGTACTTTGCAGAGAACGGGAAAGTATTGTTCTTTGCAAAGTATGCCAGGAGTCCGGATCAGGTACGCGATGAGTCCGAGTTGGGCACAGAGGTGTGCGATAAGATCTGTTTTGACCAGTTTAAGCCTGTGCCCAGCCTGTGCCTGGATCAACCAAAAAGAGGTGTGCAATAATCTCCCTAATACTTCAGCATTGTCTCTGAGCCCTAAACTGTGGTTATATGTGGCTATGGTTTGTTCTGATATGCTAGATTCATCAGTCATGTTTGAAGCCATTATTTCAACAACCAAAGGGACATACCTCCCCAACATTTCACAAATAACAACCTGGAGACATGGGGCCATGCAACATCAGAATTTGGTTAAAATACCAAAGGTTATTAATGAAGCTAGAAGAAGCTAAATCAGTTTGCTTTTGCCTGAGCCTACTAGGAAGGGCAAGAATTTGTTGTGGCACTAGAGCTCTGACAGAAGAAGGCTAAATATCTCACAAAACTATAGATCCCAAAATGCCATAGCATTGACCCATGGCAGTTAAAGCGGTGTCAAACTGCATTAATTCTGCAGTGTAGATGCAACCTATGATGTGAAAAGGAACAGACTGTTTCTTCATGAAAGTGGGTCATGTTGTCTCTCTCTCTCTTTCATACACACACACAACTTACACATTTCATCCATCAGTATCCTCCATATATGTGTGTTGTCTGCCTTCAAGTTGTTCCCAGCTTATGATGACCTAAGACGAACCTATCATGGGGTTTTCTTGGCAAGATTTGTTCAGAGGACATTTGCCGTTGCTTCCCCCTGAGGGTGACAGCATGTGACTTGCCCAAGGTCACCCAGTAGGTTTCATGGCCAAATGAGAACCCTGGTCCCCAGAATCACAGTAAAATGTTCAAACCACTATGGCCATACTGGCTTTCTATATAGAAGTAGAGAAAAATACACAGATTTGTACATCTGCAAACACATTCATATTTATGCACCTGCATAGAGAGAAAGGAGGGAATAAAATCTCGGACTTATAGAAAATACAGAACTGAATGCCAGAAAATTCAGTGGCAAATAAAGTCAAGTAACCGCACAGCCATAAAGTACATTGGTGCAATTTAATTGCCACATATACTATGAGGTACACAGCTGGATGTACTAACTAATACACATGGGGAGCTTCTTCATGGAATGGAGGACGTAATTAAATGTAGCTGCGAGTGCTTATGTGCAAAGAGTGAAGCAAAGAACCACACACATATACACAGATCCACAGGCTGATTCTGTTATGCCATTATACATACCATGGGAAAATTTTCCCCAAGGAGGAAAAACCACACATGCACGCAGGCAGCAAAGCAAAGAACCACACACGTCCCCACACTGAAGAATATCCAGATTCATAAATTCCAGTTCCACGGTTACCCACTCCCAAAATTCTACCAGTGAAAACAGATGTGCAGCCAACCAAACCTCATGAAGGAAAGCATACACAAAATTACTTAAATCCACAAACCAATCCAGTTTTACAAAGCTGCATGAAACATAATGCTGTTCTTTACATTTCAATGAACAACTAAGTGAACACATACAAGAACTCACACATAGCTAGCCTAGACTCACTGCTTGGCTCCAGAATTTGTTTCATTTGGTTTCCTGGGAAATCTACGGGACAAATTACAAGACTCATTGGTTTCAATGGGAATTAAATACTGTAGAACTAACTTAAGTCTGGATTCAGGTCAATAGATATTAAGGGTTATATAAACCACTCAAACATCAAGTTCTGATATGCCTTACATGATTTCTTAAGTAATGGTGGAACACTTTAAATATTCAAAAGTGGTAAGTATGTTTTTTTTAAAAAAGATTGCGCATAAAACCATAAAAACATAAAATCTGCCTTGAATCCCATTGTGGGAGAAAGGTGGGATATAAATCCTTTAAATAAATAAATAAACAAACAAATCTGCTATAAAATAATATATTTGAAGGGTAATTATGTTAAGAATACAAAGACATAGCCGTGTTAGTTTGGAAAATCAGGATGCAAAGGGATCTTGCAGCACCTTTCAGACTAACTGAAAGATAGAGAATGGTGGCATGAGTTTTTGTAGACTTGAGCCTACTTCCTCAGAGCACTGGGACTGGTTGAGAGAAGCCATCAAGAGCCGGCACTGCCCCTCTTCCCACTTGTTGAATACAGTACGGATTTGGGTCTTTTCAAAAGAACCACCCAAAAACTAGTGTCAGAAAAGAGTAGTTCTTTTGCGTTTCCCTCACTTCATCACAATTGAAACCGAGCACAGTAGGATCGGAACTGGTTTCAAGTGGGAACGACGGTCATATAACCCAATCAGCAATTCGCTTTAAATACCAGTGGAAATTAGCCCTATAAGTCGGGGTCCAACAACACCAGCAACAAAGTCAGATTTGACTAGGTAACTTTTCTTTTTTCATTGTCAGTCTTTATCGTTTCTTTAATCAGCTTTTAAAACTCAAGTGGTTGGAACCCCTGTAGATAGGAAAAAACTCATTATCTTTTACCTCCAGATATAACATTCCTTTTAGCCACTGTTTAAAGTGCTGAAATTTCCTGGGAGCTTTACATCAAAGGCACAAATGTCCAAAGAACTGAGCTAAGTCCCAGTTTCCAGAGGAGACAGAAAACTGACTGATGAATCAAAATACAGACATCCCTTGTTAACAAAAAGCCTCAGAGAGAAAATTGACTGATACATCAAAATACAGGAATACCTCAGTTAACAAAGCATCTGATAGAAAAGCTTCTCTCTCTCTCTCCCTCTTTTTTTTTTTTTTTTACGAAGTCTTTGTAAAGTGGGGTAAAAATTATTAGGGTCCAGAAAGATGCAAATCATATCCCTTGCCCTAAATTTTCAATAGGCTGCATAAGGTGATACAGGTCTTTCAGATCTTCACAGTGGTCAGTTAGTGCTGATGTAGAAAGCAAGGCAGCCTTTTGCAAATTTAGGGTAAGGATCATGACTAGCATCATTCTGGGTCCTTTTACATTCTATCCCACTCCCACAACTGTATAAATATGTTTTTTACCTGAGGCCTTGGTACTACATCTAAAGAAGTGGGTTCATTCATATCCATGAAAGTTCATGCAAAATAAAAACTAGTTCATTTTAAAGGTGCGGCCACATTTTCTCCATCCCCGTCCTTTCTCCTTTCTATGCTGCAAGAGACTACCAACACAGCTACTTCTTTGAAAAATAGATAATTGGAAACAAACTTGAGGAATTTTCTGTATCAAAAATTTCTTGCAAGGATTGTTCAGGATCATTTTGCACATTAATTGAAACAGCTCTGGGTTAACTATTGTACATATTGAACATGAAGATGCAATTTTTGCTTTCTGACAAGTACAACTGTGTGATATTCATGTTTGCAAACACGTTCACATTTAACACATTTTAAAACAGCTTAGGTGTGTCCAAAAAGTGTAGGATGTAAATGGGCCCTGGGGGTTCCTTGAAGTTAGACCAGTGCTATTCAACAATTTATCTTTGCTCTGGATTTGTGGTTCCTTGAGCAAAATAAGTATGTATCCTGATCACACCTCTATTCCTTCTTACTGTTACCTGACTTCTAAACTTTTGCATTTTGATACAGCCTTCTACCCACTTCTAAGTAAGGGATACTTCAAACATATTATCCATCAATAAGATTTACATTATTTAAATGCAAATGAAAATAATTGTATATATATTCAAATCACATAATTCTGGGCTTCCTGCTTATAATGTTAGATATTATTAGTGAGAAATCCTAGATGTGCGTGACCCACATCGTATGTGCAAGTATTTGAGAATCTTCTTTGCTTCATGCAGCTCAATGTTTTTTGCCAATGAGTCAGGCGGATGGTACGTGTACCACTTTGCAATGTCTCGCAGTCTGAAGAGCCTGGTAAATCTGATGGAGGTGGAGGGAGAGCCTGCACATTCATATGACCTCTGCCAGGGCCTTTTCCTTTATGCAGGGGGAATGGATGCATTCCCAGTTGCTTAATCTGGGCATCCTGTTCTGACACTTCATTTAGTCAGTGTACAGTTGGAAAAGCCCCCATGGGCTCTAGGCCAGAGACGGAGAGAAGATTTCCCCCATCACCTCATGCCCAAATATTTACCTATCCGGCATGTGTTTTCCTTGGCACTAGCCCTGCTCCTTGATATTCCATTCCAGGTTTTGCTATTTTATATCTTCCATGCACAAGCTATTCCGTCAACCCAACATGCTCTCAAATAGCCATATAATATCCATGGCACAAGGAATTGCCCACATAATTACATATCTAGTCTTGCATTCATAAGGGCTAGTAACTTTTTTTCTTAAAGGAAAGCTGAGATTCTTGTGAAGTTGTATTTTATGCCCATTCTATGCTTTCCCTAAATTTGTGTGGGACCACAGAATAAATATAACAATGGTGTATTAGGTTGTTCAGAGGGTGACTTATTAGATCAGTCTGATGAACTTGCTGTACCTGAAGTGTTCTAGAAATGATATGGTAAGATCAAAATTTTGGAACGTGTAAAATAATAATGATGGGTGCCTTTGACCATCTGCAGAGTTACCTCCCCATATTGATGATTTGGGACAGGGATTCTAAAGAAAAAAAATGATTTATGTACAGATTTCCACTCCACTGCTGCACATCTCTGCAAGATCCATCCATCCTTGAATTAGTATGAGAAACAAATTACATATCCATTGAAATGTATTATAATGACAAAACCATATTCGCATTTCTCACTAGATCCTGTTTTCCTATTCCCAACAAGCCCTCCATCTTTACTGGACATACCCATTATATAAACCAATTCTACAGATGAAGGCCCAGCTGGAGATATATAACACTTTGGAGGATGTTAATCTAACCAGTCTGATCTTTACCAGTCTCGTATACCAGTTATGACTTCTCTTATGAGTACCATGTTGCAACATCTTACCTAAAAATTTTGAATGACTAGACCTGGAATGACACCTAAGACAACCATCCCACCTGAGCAACCAGAACTTGAGAAACAGCAAGGAATGCTGTGGGAAAGTTTAAACTTAAGGAGAGTTTTTATGTAGTTGTCAATTGTTTGAAGTATCTAAAAGTAGACTTGTGTGTGTGCATTTTGTTGGGATATTAGGATGCCTTCTTGGATCATATATGTCTGAGACCATGTCTAAAGATGAGAACCTAAGCTGCGAAATTTATCTCCATACAAATTATACTTAAATTTCATTTTCTTTACTTGTGCATTGGAGGAGGAGCATAAATTTTAAAAACAAATTTTGATGTTACATTTCAAGACTTTGAGAGTTGCTTTACATTGAGTAGAACTAGTCCAGTATCGTCCACTTTGACTGGAGCTACTCTTCAAGATTTTAAGAAAGATTATTTCATAGCTCTACTTGGCAATTCCTGATATCTCCTTAATGGTCTCTCACCAAAATACTGACAAGGCTCTACTGTACATAGCTTCCAAAGTCATTCAAGATCAAGTTGGTAGAATGGATAGAAACCCTATGAGAAAGAAAGGAAGAGACTGTTTTGGAAGGAAGACATATACATGCTAGTGTCTTTTTGGACTCACAGGCTGAAATTACTACAGGTAAGATGAAGGCTTGCATTGGGCCCATTTACCCTCACAAAAAAGGGGGGAAAGATGAAGGGGAGCATGTGAGACATCAGTTTTGTCTCTGTCTCACACACAAGCGCGCCACTCACTTGGGCGAGCGGCCGGCTGATGGTAAAGTTCCGATTGCACACACGCTTACACACCCCCTCACGCCACCTCACTGCACACACACCTTGGCCTGGGGCTGTGTTTATGCCTGAGTCACAGTGGGGGAAACTGTATGTCTGGGGCCCGCCCGGCTGGAGGGCTGGACAGACAGCCTTCCAATGGACAGGCAGAAACTGTCTACCTGAGAAGGCTTTCTCTCTCTGTGTATGTGTGTTTGGGGTGATCTGAGAGATCCAGGACCTGTTGTGTGTGTTTTTGTAAGATGTTGTTCCTTCCTCTGTAAGCTTCTGCCCTTTGCTTCCTCTTTGGCCCAGAGGTGGGCCAAAAGAAACCTGATGCATAGGAGCATTGGGCAAATAATGACTGTAGGGACCTTATCAAACGCTGGCCATGAAGCAAAGAAAAAGCGAAGAAAAACAGAAGTAGAAATAAATTCGGTTCCGTAGCGAAATCGCCCTTTTGGCCATTTCGCAATTAATACCAAGGCTCCCTTCTCTCCCGTCACAAAAAGCCGGGAGGAAAGGCAGCCATGGGAACCGGGGAGGAGGAGGGCTGGAGGACTGGAGAAGGGAAGGCAGCCCATGGAGAGAGAGAGATCGCCTCCCTCTTCCCTCTTCCCTCTTCCTCTCCTCCTCTTCTTTCCAATCCGGTTTGCCTTTTGCCAAGGCAATCGCTTCCCCTCGCTGGGATTTTCGCCCTGCCCACCAATTCGCCTTGCCCACCAATTCGCAATGAATGCGAAGGCTCCCTAGGTACATCCTCTACAAACCGAATGTCAAAATCTCCCTACTCCTTACGGATTAGCTCCGTATTCTGGCGAGTTCTGGGGCAGCGTCGTGTGTAGACACGGGGAACAATACGGATTAGCTCCGTGTTCTGGGGCAGCGTCGTGTGTAGACACGGGGGAACAATACGGATTAGCTCCGTGTTCTGGGGCAGCGTCATGTGTAAACACGGGGGAATAATATGTATTAGCTGTGGATGCCCTTTGGATTAGCTCTGCTTCAGACCCCATGTGATAAGGGCCTAGGTCTGCAAAAGTGTGACAAAGGAGGTTTTTAAAAGTTGTAAAACCTTCTTGTCTGCAAATTGACCCACAGTTCTGTGTTACTGTTCTGAGCAAGTCCAAAGCTTAGACTAGATTTGCCAGTGCCAACCAGCCTTGAACCCAAGACTCTGCATCCATAGCAAAGGACTTGGCTCTGTTGAGCTTCTCAGCCAAGGCTATGATGATTACAGGAAGCTTGAATTGCCAAAAAAGGCTTCCTGGCTAAGCTGCTTCTCCAAAGACGTTGGCTGATAAAACAGATTAATGTGACATTTCACCCAGCAGGGCATGCTGGAAGGAGCCAGGGCTAGGAATGTTGGCAAAGGGCAGAGAAAATCCCTGACTCCATTCCCATCAGAGGGCACTTGGGGGAAGCAAGTAAGGAACACTCATTAGCCCCACACCTTGTGGTTACAGTGGACTCAGACAGTGCTTCCGTTTACAATACCGTACTGACGTGAGCTGGGATTTTAATTCCTTGGCCAAGATTCAGTATTTCCAAATTGTTTGTTTTGTAAACTGCAGCAAAGTGTTTGGTCATTCTTGCTGATCCATTGACATTTTCATGGAGCTTGGTTTGGGGCAGCCCCTGGAAAAGCCCAGATTGCATCAATTCCTCGTCTGCTTCCTTGCAAGCGGCTCTGCTTTGTTGTACAAAGACACTGCAAGAGTATCAGTTATCATTCAACGCCATGTAAAAGGGATGAGGGATTTTATTAACTCAGTTCCCCATCACTGTCTTTTCTTTTGAGGCTGTGGTCTCTTCTCATGCTATGATGCATGTACAACGCGGGTTTGGAAGCTGATTGAGAAGTTTACAGTAACAGCAAATTCCCGTACAATGCTGGATTCTTTTGAGGGGCCCTTTCACACTACACAGTTATAGCACTATGATTCCACTTTAAATATCACATGGCTGCATCCTGTGGAATCCTGGGGCTGGTAGTTTGTTGAGGCGCTAGAGCTCTCTGCCTGATAATTCTAAATGCCCCTCCCTAAAACTACAGATCCCAGGATTCCATAGGATAGGACCATGTCCATTAAAATGGGATCATAGCACTAATTGTATAGTGTGAAAGTAGCTTAGAGACAGTTGTCTGACATCCCCAGAACCTATGGTGCAAGAAGCATCCTACTACTGTTTTTGATCCCATTGACCCCCAGTCTAAGGTTGTGTGTCTCTCTCTCTGTGTTTTATTCATTTTTATTAATTATTTTGCAACAAGACTGGGTTGGTGATTCCCTTCAGATGTTGGTGGATCTGTCATATTGAACTCCAAAGTGTCTGTCCAGATGTTGGCCTGTGAAATCGGAGGCTGAAGGTGATGTGAATGCTCATTTACACAGTCAATAAAAAGCATCCAGTTTTCCTGGAATGTATCTTTCTTCCTTTGTCTGTGACAAGGCCATCATTATAACAAAGCTTTTCAAACAACCATGTGTTCCAAACCTTAGCAATGTCCAGGTTACTAGTTTTCCAGCATTTGGCCACCTCTAGCCTGGAAGCTGTGGGATAAAGAAATCAATTTCCTATGCTTCATATTAACATCACCATTAACAAATACTGAGAGCAGAATCAACACAGAACAGAAGTATACAGTTTGAAGGGTAATGCATGAGATTTGGTGCAAAACTGCCCTCCAGAATTGTTTCACCTTGGGGCATTCAATCGTAGTAGCAGAACTCCGGAATTGCTTGAAAAAGTTCAAATTAAAAAATAAATACATAAAATAAAAACTGAAAGGCAATCTGGACATAGAGCAGGGAGACAGGGTTAAGGAAGAAAGCATGATGGTGACAGCAGCCAAAGGCGCATGATTACAAAGATGTGCAATAATGGCTGCTCTGAAACTAGTATGTTTCTGGGTTTTATTACTTGATGTGATGCTATTGCTGCAAGAACAGGCCTTTTGTGGTAATGTCCATTGACTTTGGCTGCATCCAACCTGCAGAAATAATGCAGTTTGACACCACTTTAAATGCTATGCATCAGTGCTACAGGATTATGGAAATTGTAGTTTGTTGTGGCACCAAAGCGCACTGAAAGAGAAGGCTAGGTATCTCACAAAATTACACTTCCCAGACTTCCATAGTATTGAGTCATGGCAGATAAAGCAGTGTCAAACTGGATTATTTCTGCAGTGTGGATGCGTCCCCAACCCACTGCTGTGTGATGGACATCTTTACTATGAGGTAAGGTGAGCTGGCTCCTCTGGGAGTAGATTTTTAGAACTATTAATGGCACCAGCCTGGGAAACAGTTTTTTCCCCATAGGTACAATTATCTCCATCGCATTATTATTATTATTAAGAAGTCTCATGGAAAAGCACCCAGCCTGCCACTGTTTGCACTGTGTCTGTTTGTTTTAGGGCTGCTGGTGCAGAAATGAGAACATCCCATGGAGTTTTTAAAAAATGCTTAAAATGAGTACTTCTGGTGAGGAATTTTAGGGAGAAATGAAAGAATTGGGGAAGATGGAGAGACGGAGTTCTGCTCTTTTTGAAGGCTGACACCAGATATGGACCCAGGCACAATTCAAAGCAAGCTTTTCCTCAGGCCAAATCTGAATTTTGAGGAAACTCCAAGAGGTTTAATTTGTTTCCTCCAGTACTCCTGTCCCAACTATATCTATTATTTCCTTCCTTCAGTTTAATGACGAAGGCCATTGATTTTTCTGCCTCAGGCACTAAAATGATTTTAAACTGTACCTGTAGACAGCACTTTGTATGAAGAGAGACATCTGAGGTGCAGCATCTTTTTGTTGTTCAGCACTGGGAAGTTCCTCCAGAATTCCATCTTGCACACCATCACGGGTAATTCTCTGAGTTAAAATTAGGAAGGAAAGATGCCATCTGTTTTGACACAAAAATATAGCCCCTGTAGTGTCAGCCTTGGATAGGAACAACA